>CAUYUJ010004819.1:48791-66580 GCA_963575745.1 Prorocentrum cordatum
TGCCCAGACTGCCATCGAACAGGCTTGATCCTTCATCCCCGGATGGGGGATGCGGGCTCTTGGCCCCGAGCATCTGCGAGCAGCTCGGATCTAGATCCGAGGGTCGCCAAGCTTGGACTCCAGGATCCTGGGTCCTCGATCCGAGGATCGAGGGTGGAGCCTCGACACCTGGTGGTCGCGCACACGCGCGCATGCGCGCGCGCAAACACACCAACGCACACGCGCGCACACACGCGCGCACGCACGCGCACACACACACATTCTCGCACACTCGCACACACACTCACACACTCACACACTCCCACACACACGCTGACACTCACACGCACACACACACGCAGTCACACACAACAGCAACAGCACAAACAAAAGCAGCCACGACAGCGACAGCAACAGGCCGCAACAGAAACAAGTCAAACAACAAGAGCACAAACAACAGCTGCACAAACAATAAACTGCAACAAGACAAACAACCAGATCACAAGCATCAAGACAAACAACAACAGCAACACGACAAACAACACTAGTAACAAACAATCGTGGCCAACTTAGGCTCAAGCATTCCAAGCCTGCTGACGACGCAGCACTCCATGGCCGGGCCGGACAGCGACGATCGTTGGCCGTTCGCCGAGCGGTCGGACGGCGAGAGCGTCGTCTCGCCGATGTTCTTCGTCTGGCAAACGCAGGGCGACGAGCGGGCGCCAGAGGGCGCGCAGACAGGACTTCGAGGAGGTGAGGACCGAGGGCGACTACGAGCAGCACGGGGGGGCGCAACCCACCACGCTGGAGGAGGATGCCAGCGAGCCCGAGGACAAGTGCCTCGACGACAAGGAGCTGGAGGACAAGAAGGTCAAGCTCGAGGTCAAGCCGGAAGACATGAAGGTCAGGTTGGAGGTCAAGCTGGAGGACAATAAGGTCAAGCTGGAGTACAATAAGGCACCTGCAAGCTCGAGGACAAGCTCGGCCCCGAGAAGAAGAGCGCAGGCGACTCTGTAAGCCCGCAGCGACGAGGCAGCGCGACGCCTTGCACCCAGCCCTGAGCCCTGCTTCGCTTCCAGCCTCGGCTCCGGGTCCTGACTCAGCCTTGAGGCGCCTCGCGAGCCGTTGGGAGCTCAGAGCGAGTTGCTTTCGGGCAGAATGAGGACGAGGTGCTGGGACCTCTCAGCGAGGTGACCCCGGCCTCGAGGACGCCAGACAAAAAAATGCCCTGGCGACGGGCCCAACCCTCGCGCAATGCGGGGCATAAGTGCATCAGGATTGCTACAGCGGGGGCGATGACGTAAAATGGGCGCGTGTGGTTTTCCGAGCAGCAACCGGAAGGCTCGCAGGCCCCCGATCAAGACCTAAGGGCTACGTGATAAAATCGCCCCCGTTGGCTGCGCCCTGCGCCCGTTGCACCCGACGCATTTCGCAGCAGCTCTTGAGAGCCCCCGCGGAATTCGCGCAGGCGCAACGGCATGGCCATCTCCCGGCAGATGGTCTGTTTCACAAATCACCCCCGTTGGCTGTACCATGCGCCCGTTGCGCCTAACGCATTCCGCAGCAGTTCCCCAGAGCCCCCAAGGGACGGCGAGGTTTCGCTCAGGCCCCCGCGGTGCCTCACTCCGCTGGGCCCACCAGCAGCCCTCGGAAGCGGCGACAGCGTCGCAGATCGCAGCCCCTCCAGGGGCGGCGAGGTCTCGCTCAAGTCCCCGCGGTGCCTCAGTCCGCTGGACAGAGCAGTAGCCCTCGAAAGTGGCGACACTGTCGCAGATCGCAGCCCCCCCAGGGACGGCGAGGTCTCGCTCGGGCCCCCGCAGTGCCTCGTTCCGCAGGACCCGCCAGCAGCCTGCGAAGCGGCGACAGTTCCGCAGATCGCAGCCCCCCCCCCCCAGGGACGGCGAGGTCTCGCTCGGGCCCCCGCGGTGCCTCTCTCCGCTGGGCCCGCCGGCAGCCCTCGAAAGCGGCGACGGCGTCCATATCGCAGCCCTCCAGGGGCGGCGAGGTCTCGCCCATGTCCCCCGCGGTGCCTCACTCTGCTGGGCCCGCCGGCAACCTTCGAAAGCGGCGACAGCGTCGCAGATCGCAACCCTCCAGGGGCGGCGAGGTTTCGCTCAGGCCCCCGCGGTGCCTCACTCCGCTGGGCCCGCCAGCAGCCTTCGAAAGCGGCGACAGCGCCGCAGATCGCAGCCACCCCGTGGGCGGCGCGGTCTCGCTCGGGCCCCCGTGGCGCCTCGCTCCGCTGGACCTGCCGGCAGCCATCGCAAGTGGCGGCAGCGTCGCAGATCGCAGCCCCCCGCCCCCCAGGGACGGCGAGGTCTCGCTCAGGCCCCCGCGGTGCCTCACTCCCCTGGGCCCGCGCGCAGCCTTCGAAAAGCGGCTGCAGGGGCGGCGAGGTCTCGCTCAGGTCCTGGCGGTGCCCAACTCCGCTGGGCCCGTCAGCGGCCCTCGAAAGCGGCGACGGCGTCGCAGATCGCAGCCCCCCAGGGGCGGCGAGGCCCCGCTCAGGCCCCCGCGTTGCCTCGCTCCGCAGGACCCACCAGCAGCCTTCGAATCGGCGACAGTTCCGCAGATCGCAGGCACCCCCCCAGGGGCGGCGAGGTCTCGCTCAGGTGCCCGCGGTGCCTCACTCCGCTGGACCCACCGGCAGCCTTCGGAAGTGGCGACAGTGTCGCAGATCGCAGCCCCCCCCAGGGGCGGCGGGGTCTCGCTCGGGCCCGCGCGGCGCCTCGCTCCGCAGGACCCACCGGCGACCTCCAAAGTAGCGACAGTGTCGCAGATCGCAGCCCCCCCTCTCCAGGGGCGGCGAGGTCTCGCTCAGGTCCCCGCCGGGCCCGCCAGCAGCTTTCGACATCGGCGACAGCGTCGCAGATCGTTGCCCCCCAGGGGCGGCGAGGTCTCGCTCGGGCCCCCGCGGTGCTTCATTCCGCTGGGCCCGCCAGCAGCCTTCGAAAGCGGCGACAGCCCCCCAGGGGCGGCGGGGCCCCGCCCAGGCCTCCGCGGCGCTTCACTCCGCAGGGCCCGCCAGAAGCTTTCGAAAGCGGCGACGTCGCCGCAGATCGCAGCCCCCCAGGGGCGACGAGGTCTCGTTCAGGCCCCCGCGGCGCCTCATTCTGCCGGGGCCGCCGGCAGCCATCGCAAGTGGCGACGGCGTCGCAGGTCGCAGCCCCCCAGGGGCGGCGAGGCCCCGCTCAGGTCCCCGCGTTGCCTCGCTCCGCAGGACCCACCAGCAGCCCTCGAAAGCGTCGACATCGTCGCAGGTCGCAGCCCCGTGGCAAGACGCACGCACGAGAGGCATCGCAGCCAGGATGCACGCACGCGCACACACACACACACACACACACACACACACACGCACACACGAGGCGCGCGCGCAAGGCAAGAGCAGACAAGACGGAAGCGGAGACGGGGGGCCATGGCGGGAGAAGGAGGAGGGCGACCGGAGACCGCAGTGCTCAATTCCAAACGAATGCCCAACCAAGGAGGGCTAAGGAAAAAGAGACAGGTGCCATAGCAACACAACCAACGACAGCAATAACGAAAGCACGCGCAAGCAGAGCAACGCGCGCTAGCAACAGCTGCGGCCACAAACAACAGCAATATGAACCAGCACAACAACATAACAACCAACAGCAGCAGAAGCAACAGCAAGCACAACAGCAACGCCAGCAACCGACGCAACAGCAAGCCACATCAGCAACAACACAAGCAGGAATATCAAGCGAACGCGAAGAAGCTCCAACGACAAGCTAGCAACATAACGCTGACAATAAGAAGGTCGCAACAAGCAGCGAACAAGGACATGCCAACAACAGCCAGAAGCCTACAACTTTCCGTAGCCACGTTGGCTCGAGGCTTTGCGTTTCGAGCCAGTGCAGCTTTGCTGGGAGACTCCGATGTCCGCGCCGACGAAGCAGGCGAGCTTCTCGAGCTTCTGGGGCCAGTCCTCGCCGCCCGCGGCCCCGAGCTCGCGCGAGAAGCTGGGGGCCTCGCCCCACAAGGCCGCCGAGTCTGTTGCGAGCTTCCACAAGGAACTCACGTCCAAGATGCTCGAGGCTGAGACGGCCGAGCAGGATGCCCCCGCCTCATCTTTATATTCCTCTTCCTCGTGTTCCTTATTTTTATGTTCCTCTTCCTTCTTTTCTTTCTGTCGGATCGAAGTTGCTGTCGCTTCGCGCTGACTAGCAACAGCTTCAAGCTCAAGCACGTTCAGCCTTCTCTTCCTTCATTCTCTTCCTTTTGGTCATCTCCCTCCCCCCCCGGGGCCCGAACTCTGCCACCTCCGCTTTTTGTTGTCATTTCCCGCTGGGTCCCACATGGGCGCCCCTGCATGCAATATTGAGAGCGGCAAAATAATAATAATATTTTTTCACGCATAGAAAAGGCCCCGAACCCAAACAGTTTTTGAAAATCGATCCTGGGGCCAACCTCTCCTTTCTTCCGTCTCCCGCCCTTCTTCTTCCTCTCTGTATTGCTCGTGCTACTACTGGTAGTGTCACAGTCAACCCGCGTGGTCATGATGAGCAATCTTGTCGAGGTTCGTTGCCCATGCATATTGCCCCTTCGGCCCATCTCTGGGCCTTCCAAGGACCTTGCGTCTTTGCCGCACACGGGTCGACTGCAATGCCACGCGCCCACCACACCCCCACCCCCCCCCAACACACCACGGGGGCGAGGTAAGCCAGGCGCGCGACCGGAGAGCTTTTTTTTTTTTTTTTTTTTTTTTTTTTTTTTTTTCTTTTTTTTTTTCTTTTTTTTTTTTTTTTTTTTTTTTTTTTTTTTTTTTTTATTTTTTTCTTTTTTTTCTTTTTTGTTTTTTGCGAGCGGCCGAGCGCCGAGGGCAGGGCCCTCGCCCCGGACGATCTCGGCCCAGGCGCGAAGCGAGGCTTCGGCAAGGGCGGCAGACCCCAGGGCACGAACGCGGAGCACAGGGGAACGCGCGAACCCCGAGCTGCGCACGCGCCGCGACGAGACCCTACGGCGAAGTCCAAGCTCCATATCCTCTTCGACTGGACGAGCACAACGTCACGAAGTTTGCCTCCCTGCGATGGCACGGCCTTCGAGCTGCCATCGAGAAGAAGGTTGCCGCGACGAGGCTCGGCAATAACGGCCTCCGAGGCTGCGGGCGCGCCCGAGTGAAACAGCGCAGGCGCAAGGGGGGCCGGGGCGCCGGGCTGCCCCGCGGGATCCCAGGTGAAGCCACCTCCAAGCGCCCGCTCGAGGGCATCATGCACCGCCTGGGGTGCTGTCTCAAGCGGGAGCGCGAGCGCGACCACGAGGTCAGGAAGAAGACCATTCTGACGCGGCTGCGCTACGAGATGGCTTTTGAGCAGGACGAGCAGCTCCTCCTGCAGAAAATCGGCCACAATAGCTACAACGCTGAGATCTTCGAGCAGGCGGCCAAGCGCCTGTGTACCTTTCAGAGCACCCAGACGTCCAAGTAGGACATGCAGCGGATGGACGAGTTCGCCATCCCGAGGCTGAACGCGAGCAGGCGCAATGGTCATCGCCTCTCCGACCAGAGGAAGCAGACGCCCACCAAGGACAAGGTCAAGCTGACCTGGGCCACGGCCGACAGGTTGTACCAGTAGTATTAGTAGTAGTTATTCGTAGTAGTGGTTCTAGTTACTAACTATCAGTACCGTCTACGGGTACTACTACTTGTAATAACAACAACAACAGTTACTACTACTACTACTACTACTACTACTACGACTACTACTACTAGTACTGCTACGACTAGGAAGTACAAGTACTAGTAGATACTACGAGTACTTACTACTATCAGTAACTACGATTCGTAACTACGACTACGACCAGTGGCTACTTTGTTCTACTCTCAGTATTACTACCACTAGTGATACTATTACGAGTAGCTACTACTACTACTACTACTACTACTACTACTATTATTACTACTACTACTACTATGACTACTACTACTACTACTACTACTACTACTACTATTACTATTACTACTACTACTAGTAACTACGACTACTCGTACTAGTACCACTACGACTAGTAACTAATAATACTACTAGTACAAATAGGATGTTTGGCAAAACTGATGGATCTCCCCGTTTCCAGAACTGGCGCGGGCTTCCGCTTGTGTTCCCCTTGCTCCTGCCCTTGCCTCTTTGCTTTGCCCTTTCCCGCTTCTTCCCCTTCTTTCCGCCGCTCGGCGGCTCAAGCCTTTCAAAGGCCAAGCTGGGGGTCGGCCTCAGGTGGCCTAAGGCCGGGCCCCGGGACGGGGCCGGAAGACCTTCGCCCGAGTCCGGGCGTGAAGGGGGCGCCCGCAGCCATGGAGCTGCGCCTGGCGCCGCGCGGCCGAGTCGCGCAGCTGCGCGGTGGTGGCGAGCCCGGGTGCCGAGCGGCACTGGCTCGCGCTAGCCGCGGAGCACCTGGGGGCGGCGGGGCAGCACACGTGGCGTGGGCGCAGCTCGCCGCCGCCGAGCAGGGGGCCGGGCGCGCGCCAGCGCCGGCTCCCGCTCCAGCCCAGACAAGGGCGGCGAGGCGTGCATGCGCGCTGGGGCCCGTCTGGTTCGTCGTCCTGGAGGTGGTGGGAGTGGTCGGCGCCGAGCTCACGCACGGGCAGGCCCCCAACGCCGAGGTCTACTACGACGACGAGGTGAACGTGGACATGAAGGAGTTCTGGCTCGACGGGCCCATGGACTCCTCTGTGCGCGCGGGCGCGCTGCCGGTCGAGGTCCACTCCATCGGCGGGCGCGCTGCGCCCGCAGGGAGCAGCGGAGGGGGCCCGCCGCGCGAGCGCTCAGCGCCGCCGGCTGGCCCACCCCCCCAGGGCCCGACCCGCGCGCCCCCCGGCCCCCCCGATGGGGATCCATCGTCCTGGATCAGAGGTTGGGGTCTTTTCGGCATCAGCTGGAAGGACATCGGCAACCGCGCGCACTGGTTTGCCGAGGGGATGGGTGGGGGTACCTTCCGGGCCGTGGGAAGTTTCAGGTCGGCCTTCTCGACCCGCGAGGCAGGAGGCTGGCTGAGCTCAGATGGTGGCTGGGTGCTGTACATGGCGGACCAGATGGGCCTCTCCCTGTTCGGCTCCGCGTGGCCGCTGATCGCAGGGCTCGTGGTTGTCTTCGCCGGCGCCGGGGTGGTCGCGCTCCTGGCCCATAGCCTGAGGATGATCTTCGCACCCTGCAGCTGGGCAGCTTGGACTTGTGGCCTGGTGCTGGCGCGCTGCCCCTGCCCGAGGCGCCGAACGCCTGGCGAGGCTAAGCTCGACAAGCTGGTCCCGCCGGCGGCGCCACCACTCACCGATGTGGTATGGCACGGGCCGACTACGGGGGCCGACCCGACGACCGACTGGTACCGCAAGAGCATCAAGGAAGGCCGGGGCTCCAAGCGCGGCCAGAACGACCTCTTGATCAGGGTGGACTACCGGGTCGCCCGGCTCAAGCTCAACATGCAGTCTCCAGAACGTATCGATCGCCAAGGATTGTGGGTAGAGTATGACTCTGTGAAGGGTGCCAGCGACAAGAGTTTCCGGCGCGAGTTGGAGCAGCGGGATCCTCGCTGGCTTCACCCGTGCCGTTCTTCCAGCTGTACCGGGCGCAAGGGGCGCGAGAACGACTGCGTGTCAGGAGTTGGACAGCGTGTCGAGACCAGACGTTGGCACACTAAATTGCCCACGCTTTGCGAACCACCACCAGACCATCAAAACGCCGACGCCTTCCCCTCCACCTGCCCCCCCTGACTCTTCCCCGTTTCATCCTCCCCCTCCTTCTTTCCGTTGGCCTTTTCTCCTTCTCCACGTCCTCGTCTTTTTCTCTTCCTTGCTCCTGGCGCGCTGTTGGGGGTGCCCGTGGGCCCGCCTTGGGCTCCCCTTGGCCTAACATAGGGCGCTCTCGGGCCATGTTGGGGCCGTCTCGTCGGTAGAAGAAGCAATGGCAACACCATTAGCGAGCGCGCCAAACGCGGAGAGACCCCGACGATTGTCTGTTGAGGTTCCCTTCTCCATGCCTTCTATGCCACGTTCTCGGCTTCAATTGGGTACATATTGCGATTTTCAGATGCCTCCCTTGGGCCACCTTGGGGTTCCCATAGGATTTGAAAATGCAGCGCGCCCCAGCAGACCTTCTGGGGGGTCGTGTATGTACGATCGGCCGTTGTCCTAGGAAGCGTTGGCCAGACCATTGTTTTTGCACAGCGTCGCCCAAATTCAACGATCTCGCCGCGAAGCCTTAGTGACACACGTGCGACTTTACTTGCTTGGGGGTGGGGGGTCGGGGACGAATGCCTCGCCATTCCGTGATTGACGTTGGTTCGCAGCCCCGCCCAATTCCGAAGGTTTTTGCCGCTGGTCGTCGGGGGCAATCGCGCCGCTGAGTGTGCCACGAGCCATGGGTAACCAGACACGCGCGTCCTGCGAGTTAACGCTCATTCGTAAACCCGCCGAAACTCAGAGGTGCCACAACCATGGATTCTCTCTGGATCGCGAGCTTGAGCGAGCAATTATCTGGCGACGGACCCAACCAGATGCAGCTCTGAGCACCGATGGGGAACAGTTTTTGTTCGGCGGAACCCTCTGTGGGACCAAGAGACGTGTGAGGGGTGCGCCGAAATGAGTTGCGTTCCCGGCTGCAGCCGCGGCCACTGGAACCTTCGGTGGAGCTCCCCAAGTGGCCACGAAACGTGTGAGGGGTGCGCCAAATGGGTGGTGTTACCGTATGCAACTGCTGCAACTGGAACCTTCGGTTGAGCGCCCCGCGGGGCGACGAAACGTGCGAAGGGTGCGCCTGCGTAGGTGGCGTTCCACATTGCAGCCGTTGCCGCTGGAGCCTTCGGTGGAGGTCACCGCGTGGCAACGAAGCGTGTGGGGGGTGCGCTGAAATGTGCGGTGCTACCGCATGCAACCGCTGCCACTGGAGCCTTCGGTTGAGCTCCCTCTGGGGCCACGAAACGCGTGACGGGTGCGCCGAAATGAGCGGCGCCCACATTCAACAGCTGCCACTGGAGCTATCGGTGGAACTCCCTATGCCGCCACGAAACGTATGGGAGGTGCGTCGGAATGGGCGGCGTTCCCGAATGCAACAGTTGCCACTGGAGCCTTCGGTGGAGCTCCCAATGGGGCCACGAAGCGTGTGAGGGGTATGTCAAAATTGGCGGCGTTCTCGTATGCAACCGTTGCCATTGGAATCGTCGGTGAAGCTCCCTGCGGGACCGCGAAACGTGCGAGGGGTGCGCGGTGTTCCCGCATGCAACCGCTGCCACTGGATACTTCGGTGGACCCCCCCCCATCGGGGCCACGAAGCGTGTGAGGGGTGCGTCGAAATGATCGGCATTCCCGCATGCAACCGTTGCCTTCGGTGGACCCCCCCCCGCCCACTACGAAACGTGTGAAGGGTCCGCCGAAATGGGTGGCGCTCCCGCTGCCGCATGCAACCGCTGCCACTGGAACATTCGGTGGAGCTCACTGTGAGACCACGAAACGTGTGATGGGTGAATGGGTGGCGTTCCCGCGCGCAGTTGCTGCCGCTGGAACCGTCGGTGGAGCCACCATATATGAAGCCACGGAACGCGCGAGGGGCGCGCAAGGGGGCAGGGGTTGCTGATTGCGGCTCGCTCGTCGTCGAGGGGCACCATCTATCCTTGCGAGGGCTGTCGGAGAATAGCCCCACGGAGAGCCATGCAAGAAGGCGCGCAAAACGGCAGAGGTCACGATCCTCGCGAGAGGTACCGACACATGTCCTCACTTGAAGTCGATTCCCCCTCGGGTGCCCCGATCCGCGTGGGGCGTGCCAAAAAAATCACCGCAGTGGTTCACGTGGGGCGCGTCTGGCAAGCGTTGCTAGAATTACAAATCGCAAAACACAACAGAGCATACCAGTACGCACAAACGAGCGAAACACGATGGCGGGCAAAGCAACGCAACGCGCGATGCAGCTTTGCGCGCGGTTGGCGGCGCGCAGGCATGCAAACGCAGTCGCTCGGGCCTTCGGTGGGCACGCGCCTGGCAGCGCGCTGGCACGTGTATGCTTTTTGCATGGCGTGCACATGCGGTCGCAACCGCTGGCACCTCCTTTTTATGAAACCGCGAAGCGCGATTGCGTGCTGCGGGCGGCGCGCGCGCACGCAAACGCATTGGGGCCTTCGGTGGAGTGCCCCATATGGCGGCGACGCGTGCGAGGGTGAACGAAGAATTGTGCTTGCGTTTTTTGCGAGGTTGGCAGATGCGGGCGCAGCAAGGGAAGACTTCGGAGGGTCTTTCGCGAGGGCCCCGAAACGTGTGAGGGGCGTGCCAAATGCGGCGGGCAGGATGGGCGCATGCGCGGGTTGACACTCGACTCTTTAGGAAGGGTCTCGTGTAAGGCAGCGAAAAGCGTGAAGGTTGTGTACGCATGTGCAGCGTGCGGTGTGGACGCATACAAACGCAGCCAGTCGGGCCCTCGGTGAAAGTGATGGGTGCGCCGAAATACGCATGCGGTGGGCGAGGCTGCTGAGGCCGTCGGTAAAGCCCGATACAAATGCTGCCACGCGCCAAACATTCTTCAATACAGTGCGTTCGGCGGAGACTGGGGGGGGGGATAACGAGAAAAGACAGTGGTGTGATTGCATTGGGCGGTGAGTGCTATCTCTTTACCGCGGCCGCTCAGAGCTGCAAGGTTATTAGGACTTGCAGCATCTTCTTTGCGCGGTTGGGCTGGTAAGTCTTGGCGCTTCGCGCGTCTCCACCATCCAAGCTTGGACCAGGCGCTCGAACGAAGAGCGGCGACTGTCGGGAGCTGTTCTCCTCCTCCTCCTCCTCCTCCTTGTTCTTATTCATCTTCCTGGCGTCGTCTTGGGTGTCTCTGGGTGCGTTTTGGTTTGCTCTTGGGCCCTGCGGGCAGGCGCGCGGCGCCCCGCGCGCCTGCCCGCAGAGCCCAAGCGGAGGGTCTAAGACGTCTCTTGGGGTAGTTCTGTAGGAGATCGAACAGCAAAGGGCTGTGCCTTAATTGCGGCCCTTCCTCTGGGGTTCCCCAGAATCGTCGCTTGGGGCGCTCTTGGGCCGCGCTTGGAGCGCTCTCGTGCCGCCTGGGGCTCTCATTGGGGCTCTCTGGGCCATTTCTGACTTATTTTGACGCCCCGGCTGGTCATCGGAAACGCAAAGACGATTGCGCCAAAACAAAATCGTGTTTTCCCGAGCGGTTGAAGCATAACATCTTGCGGCCATCCTTGGGGAGCTTTTGAACAAGTGGAGCCGCCGTGGGGCGGCAGTGCAGCGTCTTCGGAGCAAGCTTGAACCATCTTGCGCTATATTGAGCCATCTTGGAGGCTACCTTGGGCTTCCTGAGGCTGTCTTGGGGCCTCGTTGGGCCATCTTGGGCCCTCTGACCCCTCGCGGCGCGCCTTGAGAGGGCGAAGGGGGGGGGGGGGGGGGGGGGGGGCGAAGGGGAAGAAGAAAGAAGGGGGGTGGAAGAGGAAACTACTTAAAACACCCATTCTCAAAGGGTTGCGGAACCTCGGTGCGCTCTGCGGTCAACCTTGGACATCTCGTGGGCCAGTCACTAGGCAATGTTATGTGATATTGGCCTCGTCTTGGCGTTTCATCGGCCGTGGTTCTTTCAGGGGGAGGGGGGGGGGGGGGGGGGGAAACGTGGGAGGTGTTGGTGGGTGGATTGTGGGGTGTGAGGGGTGGCGCGGCGGCGCGTGGGGTGGGGGGTGGGCGGGCGGCGTCATGGCGCGCCTCACTTGGCAACGCTTGTTTGACAGCTCTCCGCCCTCTCCCAATTCCTTCGCCCTTTTCTCAAGACCCCCTCCCCTCTGGGCCGCGATCTTGGTGAGGGGTGTGGTCCAGCTGCTCTCCCACATGTTGAATAAGTACACCCGAAACTTTTATCCAGGCCGAGGGAGGGGGAACGGGGGCGGAAGAGGTAGGGGGAGAAGGGGAACCGCCCCCCACGCAATCCCCCCCCCCCCCCCCCCCGCCCCCCCCCCCCCCCCCCCCCCCCCCCCCCCCCCACCCCCCACCCCACCCCCCCCCCCCCCCCCCCCTCCCCACCCCCCCCCCCCCCTCCCCCCCCCCCCCCCCCCCCCCCCCCCCCCGCCAACCCACCCGCGCGCGCGCGAACACGCGCGCGCGCGCCCTCCCCCCCCCGCTTCCCCACCCCGATAGGAAATGATTGGGCTGAAGAGTTTCTGTCAGGACAACTCACGCCTGAATGGCGGGTGGGATTTGACAGTGATGCTGCTCTCGACAATCACTGGCATCTCTTATTGGTGGGGCTGATATTTCAGTTTTTATTATCTGGCGTTGACCCCTGGGCAGTGGCAGCTCATCAGCACGGGTCATCTAAAGTCAATGCTGGCGAGGACGATGATGAGGTCAAAGAGTTCCGCTTTAATCGTGCAGTATTAGTGATTCTGATGTCGTCGTTCCATCAGAATTGTACTAGGTCTCATCTCATTATCTACAGACGCGCGAGGAAGCACCGCGCGCTTTTCATCTCGAGACACTCCGAACCAGGAAGCCCTTTGAAGTTCCACGTGTTCTGGCCCAATACGCAGGACACAAGGGGGGTATATCCGATTTCCACATAGCGTTCCCCTTTCGATGCCACGGTTCTCCTGCCTCTGCCGCTCGCGTTTTGCAGGGGTGGCGGCGTTCATGGGCGGAGCCCGCATTGCTCGGGGCACCGAGCAAGACAAACCGCCGCTTTAGAATGCCGCCGCTCTTTGAAGACACGGGTGGCGACGGGCATTGGCAACGCGAGGGGCATGGGCGGTTGGGAAGGCGGATTGTGGCGGAGGATGTAGGTGGAAGGGCGTCGTTCACAGTTTGCCCCTACCGTCTGGGCAACACCAGGGTTCGCATATATCATGTTATGCCGCTGGCCCTTTATTTCGGTTAGCGGCGTAACATGAGAACCCATCTGCCCCCGTCGTCGCCCCCAAACGGGCTAGTTGAGCAAATCGGGGTGGCGGGGCAATTTTCAGCCAGAGGAGTGGATGAACCGCATGGTTGCCCCTGCGCTGAAAGACGCGCTGGCGCTGCCCAACACATTCTTTTACATCGGTTCGCACTAAAGGATTGAGCCTTTTCATGTGCCGTTGCACGGTCAGGTCCCAAACGCTGTTGACGACGAGTTGCTCTTATCGGTTCACTTTCGGTAAGTTGTTGAACATTGCAAGCAACTCTGGATATGCAACTTGGTGCCGCGCGCGTTCACTTGGAACTGGGCCAAACTCTTGTCGACGCCGGCCGACGCGAGGGCGCAAGTAATCGCAGAAGCACGGCAAGTTGGGGAAGTCATCCTTATGATAGAGGGTTCGCAACATCCGCTCCATGTCGAGATTGCCAAGGTTCTTAGCATCCGCATGTCGGTGTGCTTTCGGGGGCCTTTCAACATCGTCGAGGCCAACAACTTCATGCCGAGCCCCCTTCTGTTCGAATATGCCAAAGTTCTTCACGAGCACGTTGCAAGTTCACTTTCGTTAGAGGACATCGTTTTTCGTTTGGTTGCCATGCGCGAGGAATGAGGGGGGGCCACGTGGGCAGGGGGGCGAATGTAAGAGCTTGGCAGTCAGGCAAGTGCGGCCAGGCCTGGTCAGGCCAGGGCTCGTGAAGACAGTTCGGTGAACGTCTCGTCCCCGTGTCAGTGTGCCCCCGCATGTGTCCCGACAAGTCAGGCCAACCCAGGCCGCTGTGTGCCATGGCATTGACATGCTCACGCCTTCGCTCTTCCCCCCGTCCCCGTCCGTTGCAGTTACAGCCCCCCAAGAGGATCTCAAATTGCCTCAAGAGGACCCCCCGAAGCACCCACGACGCCCAAGAGCACCCGTTGACCGCCAAGAGACCCCCAAGACGCCCGAAGAGGCTTCCAAGAGGCATCCGAACGGCATTCAACCATCCACCCAGCGTCATCATTCTCCTCATCCCTCCTTCGCTCGGTTCCTCGCCATCCCCTCATCTATCTCCCGCCTCATCCTTTGCGCGGATCGGCTGTCCCTCTCGTTGCTCCCCTCATTCCCTGATCTTTTCAACTTGCCTGGACATCGTTTCTGGATGGGCTGGCGGGGATACGCGAAGCGTCAAGAATTCCAAAATTAAAGCCGCTGCTTGCTGTTCTTCAATGACTGCAGGGACTCCGAAGCGAGGGAGGCACGTCACAAGCGGCGGTCGGAGATGGCATTGCAGGCTCTGGCGATGGCGTCGGTTCACAGTCGGTACACGACGTTCCAGCATGTTGATGTAGATCCCTCCCACGTGGCGTCGTTAGCAGGCGACGTCTCGGTTCATACGAACACATTTTATCCACACCTGGATGCTGACCGCGAACATTTACATTTCAGGGCGCACGACCTCGTTGATTCCAGGAATCAGTGGTTCTCTACCTCGCCAGCTGTATTCGAGCTGTCCCAGTGCTTGCTACTGGTGGCGCTCCAGGAAATCCCAGTTGAACATTGGGGCATGATGTGGACATCTTCTTTGTATCGACAGCATTCAATCGTGAAGGCTGCTGGTGGTGATGCCTACTTTTATGTTCTGCTGGCAGCCGCCAGGGCGCTTCTCCTGTTAGAGTTGAAGCCTGACGGGGATATGTTACGGCTGGAGTTTGATGCAGGGCAGTTCAAGGTCACAGCGCCCCCCGACTTGAATTACTACCAGTGCTGTGATTACGACGTGTCATACACGCCAGGGGAGGTTTCAAACGATATATCACACGGGCGGTACCTGTGATGCGCTATGCAATCCTGACTTACATATCGTCTGCGCAGGTGTCCGTGGTCAAGAAGGTTGCCAAACTGAGCAAGATTCCCCACAAGGCTTCTGACTCATTTTTAGATGTGTTGGACAAGGTGTGCGATCATTTCGGTGTTTCTGGTGATGACAAAAAGCGTGCTCTTGATTGCATCAGGGTTCAGATGGAGAAGCGGCGCGCTCGCAAGACGTCGAAACCTGGCGGCGGTGGCGGTGGCAACGGGGCAAACGAATCTGATGAGGACAGCGAGGATGATTGCCAAGAACAACAGCGAGAGTACGACGAGACAATGAATGAGGTTGTCCCTCCTATTCTGGCAGACCTTGCGGGGTTGGAGGTGGGTTTTTTTGCTGGGCAAGGTGGAAGGGGGCATGGCTTTAACCGAGGAAGAGTTGGATGAAGCTCCCGTCGAAGGTGCAAAGGCAGAGGTCGCACCTCCTGCGGACCCTGCCCCGCCACCGAAAAGGAAACTGAAACCAGAGGTTGAGGTTGGTCCTGTCGCGCCGCCCACGCCAAGCATTGAATGTCCCAATTCGCCTGGCGAGCCTGAGCACGTAGGGGAGGACGCCGTGATGGGTTCGCCAGAGGAGGAACCCGCACTTGGTGACGCCCCGATGGCAGGGGGCGAATTTGGGCAGCCAGTTGCCCCCAGCGCCAGCGAGGGTGCGCCTTCCTCGTTCAGCTCTTCTTCTTCTTCTTCTTCGTCCTCCGAGCCCCCCTCGCCCGTTGCCCCAAAACCTAAGAAGAAGCTGCTTGATGTATGTTGCCTGCCCCGCCGCTCGAGGAGCAGTTGCCAGTTGGATGTCAGATCAACATGGTGACGCCAACGAATCGCTCCAACTACTGGATTGCGAAACTACCGCCAGGCGTTGACTTGGATGGGCAGAACAGCTGCACCAGATCTTTCCCGCGCATGCGGTCAGAAGCCCAGGCGCGGGCTGAATGCTGGGATTTTCTGGTTAGGGCAAGGGCCCGAGGAGTTGTGTGACGCTTAGCTGTTTGAGCGAGCGCAGAGACGCAGCACTGTCGTGATAAAATTAAAGCAGCCAGGGCTTCTTCACCGATACAATACCACCCCAACCACGCAGCGCAGACGATTCACCGAGGTTTGCGCACGTCGGGCCATAGACTTGCGCAGTGGCGTTTGTCAAAGATGACGCGCGCAACCCGTGTTGAAACGCCCGCGCTGCGTACGCGAGGTGGTGTTGTATCGATTGTTGTGCGGTCTATGCGTGGTAGTTAACTTTCGGTGATTTGGTTGTCACGTACCGCCCCTTGTAACATGTTGTATCCGTCGGCGTTCAACAGCACAGTGTCAATTGTCCATAGGGTCTCGCAGTTGCGTGCCGTTTGACTTGCGAGGGCCCCAGGACACCGATGGCCCACCAAGAGCCCCCTCCCTCCCGCCATCTGTCCCCCTCTCCCCCCCGTCGCGCAGACACGGCAACGTGGGCTCTATTCTGAACACCGTTTCCCCCCAGACCTTGCATTCGAATAAAACAGCAACAAACTCAGAGACAACTCCTGGATCCAGGGGCAGATTGAACTCGTTTGGCTGGGCCAGGGGGGATCGTGGCATGCGGGAACAACGCCAGCTACACAACGTAAATATATGGTGTTAGGCATTCGTCGCGAGCGTCGCTGCAATAGCAATGAAGTGTGTAAGCCGCGCTCCGTGGTGCGATCTATGTGTTTGTAGGAACTGCAATTTATGCGGTGTAATCTTAGTGGGCAACTGAGTGTGACGACTGTGCAGGAACCATAGGGCCACCACTTGCACGCCTCTGTGGGCACTGCTTCCTTGCGCCGCTTGAACGCGAGGGCAATGTTATATTGTTTTAACTCTTCTGCTGCAAATAGAACATCGACGCCTGTATGAAAAAGAAAAAACTTTTTTTTTTTTTTTTATTTTTCGTGTACTTTGATTCTGTAGTCGAATGAGAATTAGAATCAAGGAGGCTCGATCCTCGAATCGAGGGCCCGAGATCTTGGCCCCGGGCATCTTCGAGCGCCCTGGATCCGAGGGCCGAGGATCGCCAAGCTTGGGCTCGCAGATTTCAGGCACGCAGTTCGAGGATCAAGCGTCGAGCATCGGCGATAGTAGATCGCCCTTGTCGCCGTCCTCGGGCCCGCGCTGCCATCAAGCAGGCTCGATCCTTCATCCTCGGATCGAGGGTCCGAGATCTTGGTCTTGTGCATCTGCGAGCACCTCGGATCCTAGATCTGAGGGCGTCAAGCTTGGACTCGAAGATCCCGGGGTAGACGTCCGAGGCTCGAGGTCCGAGCTTTGGCGATGGTAGATCGCCCCCCTCGCCGTCCTCGGGCGCTCAGACCGCCGTCCAGCAGGCTTGATCCCTCATCCTCGGATCGAGGATCCGGGCTCTGGGTCTGTTGAGCATCTGCGAGCACCTCGCATCCTAGATCCGAGGGCCGCCAAGCTTGGACTCGAAGATCTCGGGTCCAACATCCGAGGCTCGAGGACCGAGCCTAGGCGATAGTTGGTAGATCGCCCCCCTCGCCGCCCTCGGGCGCCCAGGCTGCCATTAAAGAGGCTCGATCCTCCACCCTCGCATCGAGGGTCCGAGACCTTGGCCCCGAGCATCTCTGAGCGCCCTGGATCCTAGATCCGAGGATCGCAACGCTTGGAACTCAAAGATCTCCGGTTCGACATCCCAGCCTCCAGGGTCGAGCCTCGGCGATAGTAGATCGCCCCCCGTCGCCGCCCCCGGGCACTCAGATCGCCACCAAGGAGGCTCGATCCTCCATCCCCGGATCGAGGATCCGAGATCTTGGTCTGAGCATCTGCGAGCACCTCGCATCCTAGATCCGAGGGTCGCCAAGCTTGGACTCAAAGATCTCGGGTTCGACGTTCGAGGCTCGAGGACTGACCCCCGGCAATGCTTGGTAGATCGCCCCCCTCGCCGGCCTCGGGCGCTCAGGCCGCCATCGGAGAGGCCCGATTCATGTGCCCAGACTGCCATCGAACAGGCTTGATCCTTCATCCCCGGATGGGGGATGCGGGCTCTTGGCCCCGAGCATCTGCGAGCAGCTCGGATCCTAGATCCGAGGGTCGCCAAGCTTGGACTCCAGGATCCTGGGTCCTCGATC
>CAUYUJ010004820.1:0-27500 GCA_963575745.1 Prorocentrum cordatum
GGGGCTGAGACACCATAGCACGCTAGGGATCAACCAGCCTCGGCCTCATCCCTATACCTGGGACTGACAAGCCCGAGGTGGTGATAGGCGTGGGGATGCGCCCTGAAAAAAAAACAGGTAGCCGTCAAGATCGGCTCCGACATGAGGGGACACCAATAGAGGTTGGGATATGCTTCCGGCTGACAAGAGAGGAGGATCGGTTGGACGATGCAGAACACTTCCTCTCCAGGAATCGGGATATGTTTCAGGCTGTCAATGACGAGCCAACAACACACACCCATACCCATAGAGGGGTCGGAGAGGGCTATGGGTGCGTGTTGTCGGATGGGGGTCTCCGCTCGAACGGGAGCGTTCCCCAGGGTCCGACAACCCGCACCCATACCCATAGCCAGTCCTCCTCCCAACGACCCCCCTATGGGTATGGGTGTGTGTTGCTCATTCGTCAGTCAGGTGCAGTAGCGGTCAACATCGAATCGATAAATCGGCACGAAGCGGATGGTGCATCGCATCTGGCCGCATCGGCACGGAGTCGGAATCGAATCGAATCGGCCGCGCCCAGATGCGCAGCGGCGCTAATCCAACCGTCGGGCCGCATCGGATCGTCGGAGCAGATCCATACAGCATCACATCGGGCCGGCAGGAATCGACAGCGAGTCGAATCGATCGGATCAAGATGAACCCAGAAGGGGTGGGGATCGGTTATGTAAAATGACGCGAAGATCGGGACAAAATCGGATCGGGATAGCTCGAAATCTCTGAGAATCGGCGGGTTTGGAGGATGTATTGGGCGCCGCGGCCGCTCCAGAGCGTTCCGGAACGCTCTGAGGGCGCTCCGGAACGCTCTGGAGCGATTTATCCCGATCGTAGCCCTGTTGTATTATGGGCAACCCACAAAGGACGTACGCGCCCGACCGCGTGCGAGGCCGGCCGCGTGATACGAGCGCTGTCACAATGCGTGCGTATTTTCGGAACCAAAGTGCACGAATGCATATGTACGTCCTTCTTTCGCTCCTAGGGTTAGACGATTGGAAGAAGAAGCAACGGCATAGACACAAACTTTTGGCGCTCCGCGTGGATTTCTTGGATCTGCGCTGGACCCCCTCCTTGACGCGCGGAGCGAGCCAAGGGCGGCGCCGGAGGCGCCGCTGGGGGGGGGGGCCCAGCGCGAATCCGAGAAATCCGCGCGGAGCACCAAACCAACAAACAAGTATGTTTAGGGCGCTGTTTCTTCTTCGAATGAGTGTACATGTACGTCCTTCTTTCGGGGGCGCGCAAACATGGACTAGCGATCCATGGATTTGGCGCGCGGTCGCCAAATCCATGGATCGGGGGAGGTGCCCTCCCAAAATGAAGTTGGCGCCGCCTTCTTCGGCGGCGGAAATCCGCGACTTCCCATGGAAACGGGACCCGTCGCTAATCCGCGCCCCCTTGATCCATGTTTGCGATCGCCTGATTATTTCGCTCCCGATGTTAGACTTAGGTCGGGCATGTCCTCCTACAGGCGGACTTTCTACGAAAGTTGGAAAAATCAATCAATAATCAAACAATTGAAAAAATACTAGAAAACGCGTCCCCAGACTAGTTGTTTGACTATCTTTGAATATTCTGACATGCCCGACTTTGGGACGCCCGAAATGGGTACGGAGAACATGGGCACAATGTCCCACAACAAATGTTCTCCCAAACCAACAGCGGCCGCTGTTGGGCAGGCGGCCTCCTGTCTCGAATGAGGGACACAGGCCGCGGCGGCGTGGACAGCGAGTCCTGTTCCAAATGAGCAGGAGCTGCTGTTGGACATCGTGCCCACTCTCTCCGTGCCCATCTCGCTCGTGCCGACGAGGAGACGTACGTCCTTCCTTCGCTCCCGGGGCTCGACGAGGCCGAGCACCTCTCAAAGGGGCCCTGGGACACACACAAATAAATACACAGAAATAAAAGGATTCCCCATAGTTTCCTATATTTTTTCTGGGTGTTCGTCTTCCCCCCCACTTCCCATTTTCCCCCATATGTTCGGAGGGATCGACGATTCATTGTGCCTGTGTGCTTTTTTCCCCTCCTGCACCTCCTCCTGCCTGCGCATCTCCTCGAGCCGCGCCTCCTCCCGCCGGCGCTCCGCCTCGAGCCGCAGGCGCTCGGCCTCCAGGCTCTCGCGCTCCTCCGAGGAGAGGGGGGGGGGGGGGCCGTCGGCGCGGAGGCGCCCGCGGCGGCGGCCGCTGCCTCCCCCCCCGGGAGTCGGGCCTGTCCCCCTGCAGGAGGGGTCTCCCAAACCAGGAGGGGGAGGCGGAGGGGGCGAGGAGGAGGAGGAGGGGGAGGCGGAGGCGGAGGCGGAGGCGGAGGAGGAGGAGGAGGAGGAGGAGGAGGAGGAGGAGGAGGAGGAGGCGGAGGCGGAGGCGGAGGCGGAGGCGAGGAGGCGGAGAGGAGGAGGAGGAGGGGGAGGAGGCGGAGGCGGAGGCGAGCGGCTCGGAGGAGGCGGAGGCGGAGGCGGAGGGGGGGGTCGGAGGCGGAGGAGGAGGAGAAGGAGTGCAGGAGGAGGGAGGAGGAGAGGAGGAGTAGGAGGAGGAGGAGGAGGAGGAGGAGGAGGAGAGAGAACTAGTCTGGGGACGATGTTTCTGACTTCTTTTGCATGTGCTTGAGCTATCTCTTATGTCGCCCTCCAAAGCCCGCCTGCAGGAGGACATGCCCGACCCAATCCTCGTCCCTCCTCCTCGTCCCTCCTCCCTCCTCGGGGAACTGCTAACCTGGGTCAATCTGACCGGGTCAGCTGGAAACCAAAAAGCTGCAATGCAGGAAACAATCACTGCAACGCAGGGCTTCGCAAACCCAGGTCAGCCAATATGCGCGGCCGCCTCGCGACCACGAGCTGCTCGCTGACCCATTTCAGCCAGAGGGGGTCTTTGCAGGATCCCGCAGGATCCGATGTCCTGGCTGACCCACGTTTGCGTTAACCGCCGTCCCTTGAGCCCCGACGTCCTCCAGCCCCGGTGTCACCAGTCTGAGCTTCTCGGGGCGGGGGGGGCCTTCCAGGCTTCTGGCAGCGCGGGAAGCACAGTGCTCTCCTGACCGCGTGCGCCGATCCGCACCGGCGGTGCAGCCTGGGCTCGTGTGCTCAGGTCGGGCATGTCCTCCTGCAGGAGGACTCTGGAGGAGAGATAGAAAATGGCCCAAAAGAAGCAGAACACATAGCAGCAGTTGGTCAAAAATCAGCAAAAACGGTGGCAACACACAGCAGAAAACTCGTCCCCAGACTATGTGTTTGACTATTTTTGACTGCTCATCCTGTAGAGGGACAGGCCCGACCTACGTGCGTGCGCATTCTGGGATCGCGCGGTGAGCGACGGACCGACCGACCTCCTGCTCCTCCTGCGCGGCTCCTCCCGCGCAGCTCCGCCTGCTCTCCCCCCGTTCCCCTCCTCCGCGGCCCCCGCTCGACGCCCCCTCCCCCCTTGTTTGGACGCCCGAAACGGGTACGGAAAACATGGGTACAAGGCCCAACAACAAATGTTGTCCCAAACCAACAGCGGCCGCTGTTGGGCAGGCGGCCTTCTGTCTCGAATGGACACAGGCCGCGGCGGCGTGGACAGCGAGTCCTCTTCGAAATGAACAGGAACTGCTGTTGGGCATTGTACCCGCTCTTTCCGTACCCATTTCGGGCGTCTGTGGGAACACCGTGGGAAAAACACACACACAGTCTGTGGGAAAAACACACACAGTCTGCGTGTGTTTTTTTCCCACAATGTGTTTTTTTCCCACAGACCTTGGGGAAATCAAAAGGTACCGATACCGCTACTTCCCGGACCTCTCGCGGGGTGCGTTCTGACCAGAACTCCGAGGCGAATCCAGCGGTGGCGGCGAGGGCCGCCCAGAGGAGGCCCAGAAAGGGAACACGAGCGCGAAGGATAGAGGTAGGGGTACCTCTTCCTCCTCTGACGCTCGAGCCCCCTCCCCCCCTGCCCCCGTGGCTCCCAGCCTCCCCCCGCTCCCCCGGGCGCACGACGCCCTGGACTGGGGCGGCCGGACGACGCCCTACACTAACCCTACCTCCCTCCCTCCCTCATCCTTCCCCTCCCACTCCCCATGCCTGCCCATCCCCCCCTCCCCCTTCCCCTGCCTCTCCTCCGTCCTCCTCCTCCTCCTCCTCTCAATCCTCCTCCTCCCTCCTCCTCCTCTCCTCCTCCTCCTCCCCTCCGCTCCCTCCCTCCTCCTCCTCCTTCTCCTCCTCCTCCTGGCGCCAGCCTCGAGCGCCGGCGCGCCGCCGCCGCGCCCACGCGGCGCGACGGGGCCGCACCCCCCGGGCGGGGGGCGCCGCGCTCCTGGCGCTGCCGCTCCTCCTCGGCCGCGCGCTCGGCGGCCGCCCGGCGCTCCTCCTGCGGGCGGGGGCTGCGGAGCGATGGGCAGAAGTCGCCGGATCGTCGGCCGGTCGCGCGCTAGAGAGTTACAGTCGGGGCGTTGACCTAAGGAACCCCAAATAAGGAAAGAGGCCCCTAGGATCAGAAGTCGCCGGATCGTCGGCCGGTCGCGCGCTGGAGTTACAGTCGGGGCGTTGACCTAAGGAACCCCAAATAAGGAAAGAGGCCCCTATCTTCCACAAGTTAAGCTTCGCTTTCGTATCGAAATCTTAGGGGAAAACCTGAGGCACCGGATCGTCGGCCGGTCGCGCGCTGGAGTTACAGTCGGGGCGTTGACCTAAGGAACCCCAAATAAGGAACGAGGCCCCTTTTTCCGTAAGTTAACCCTCGATTTCCTGTCGAAAACCTAAGGGAAACCTGAGGCAAGCTGCGAAACACTCAAGGAACGCGGAGCCCCTCCCCAATGAAAAGGGTTCCTTCTTCAGCGCCCCGACTGTATGCTGTTCCCGTCGTTCTGGGGGGCCACGTGCCACGAAGAACCTCGAGCGCACCCGAAACATACCGAGGCGGTGCCTGCCCGACACAAGGGCGAAAAGCGTCGAGCGAGCATCGCCTGCCTCCCAGGGCCCGACACGTGGAAAACCTTCAGTGCGGGCACTTGCTGGGTGCTCGAAGTTCTTTCTGGTGATCAAGGCTAAGATTAGGTCGGGCATGTCCCCCTACAGGCGGATTTTGGGCGAGATATAGAACAAGGTAAGCCAACACTCCCAAGTAGCCAAAACAATAATCTGAACATCGTCCCAGACCACGTTTTGACTATCTTTGAACTCTCCTCCTGTAGAGGGACAGGTTTCGCTTAAGGCTACCCATCGGTCGGAAGAAGTAGGTAGAAACATGAAGTAGGAAGGCGCTGGAAATACATCGGGTTTCCGCCCGCCTCCTGAAGAGGAAGGAAGAGGGAAAACCACTCGACTCTTGATGTAGGAAGGCGCTAAACGTAGATTGGAATCTGGGAATCCAGAAATACCTACTCTCAACGACCGATGGGTAAGACCGGCTCGAACATCATGACGCCGGGGCAGATCGGGCCGCCACTGCCCTGCGGCGGGGCGCCTCGCCGCCACCGCGTGGCCCCCCTTTCGCGGGGGCCTCCCACGGCACGGCGAGCCGGGCGCGCGCCCCGGACGGGAGAGGACCGACTACCTACCAGACCACCCCAACCCAACCCGAAGACCCGAATTTCGGGTGGGGGGGGGGGTAAGTCGGGAGCGGCAGAGAGGGGGGTGTCCAAGAGGGGTGTGTGCAAATCATGACCGGCGGCATGTGCGCGGCCCAGCGGGGGAGCCAGGGACGTAATGAAATGAGAAGAGGCGCCATGAAATCTGGGGAAATATCATGGCCCCCGCCACGATATCCACCCCCCCCTAGTCAGCACCCCCCCCTTTTCCGCCCCCGAGTAAGGCTTCCACATGTGTTTGTTCTATGTTTCCCGACCCCCCCCCCCACTGGAACTCGAGGGGAAATCTGAGCCTCCGGGTTGGGTTGGGGTGGTTTGGTGGGTGGTGGAGGCAAGGGCTCCCAACTTCGCGCTTCGCGCTGCGCGAAGCGCGAAGTGCGAATAACTTCGCGCTCTCGCGCCGCCTCCCAGGGGAGCAAAAGAGGATGAGGAGGAATCGGAGCCGAACCGCGAAGCGCGAAGCGCGAATAACTTCGCGCCCTCGAAGGCGCCCTTGTGGAGGACACAACTGCACAAACGGAGCACTTCGGAGGTCCGCGCGGACGTCTCGGATCTGCCCTGGACCCCCGCCAGCGGCACCTCCGGCGCCGCCCCTGGCGCGCTCCGCGCGCCAGGGAGGGCCGCACGGATCCAAGAAGTCCGCGCGGGAACCCCGCAAGTTTGTGCTCTACAGTTGTGATTATTCTCCTCCTCCTCCTCCTCCTCCACTCCCTCCTCCTCCTCTCCCTCCTCCCTTCCTCCTCCTCCTCCTCCCTTTCCTCCTCCTCCTCCCCCTCCTCCTCCTCCTCCTCCTCCTCCTCCTCCTCCTCCTTCCCCTCCTCCTCCTCCTCCTCCTCCTCCTCCGTCCCCTTCTCCTTCTTCGACCGGAGCGGCCTCGTGGAGGGGGGGGAACCCCTCGCCACCAAGACCTGCGCTGCGTTCGGCACGAAGCGCGGGGGTCAAACCCCCCTTGACGGGGCTCATCCTCGCCATCGCCACCGTCATCACCGACATCGTCGTCCCCAGACGCCCGACGTCGTGATTTCTTCACAACGCCGACCCCCAGCGGTCTGGACCCTCTCCCCGGGACCCGTTCCTCTTCCCGAGTCTTTGTTTGACGGTCCCGAGGCCCGGGAAGGGCCCCCGGAGGCCGAAAATCCGCCGACCCTGTCGGTGTGTGGAAGAGGCTTTGTTGTTTGCTGCTTCTGCCTCGTCGTTCCTTTGTCCCGTTTCCCTGCAGCGTCGTCGTTTTTTGCCCTTTCCTTTTCCTCGTCGTCTCTGATTCAAAGGGAAGCCCCTTCCCTTTCTTCCCTTCCCCGCGCGAGGAAGGGGGGGGGTCCCGTTCCTTTTCCTCGTCGTCTCTGAATCACAGGGAAGCCCCTTCCCTTTCTTCCCTTCCCCGCGCGGGGGGGGGGGGGGGGGGGTCCCGGGGGGGTAGCGAGGGGGGGTAGCGAGGGGGGTCAGATACGCCGCCCTCCTGGGGATCCTCGGTCAGAGGGAACCCCCTTCCCTTTCTTCCCTGCCCCGCGCGGGGGGGGGGATCCCGGGGGGGGGTAGCGAGGGGGGGTAGCCAGGGGGGGTAGCGAGGGGGGTCCTGAGTCAGATACGCCGCCCTTCTGGGGATTCTCGATCAGATACATCGCCCTCCCGGATTCGCAATGTCGCCTCTGAATCAAAGGGAAGCCCCTTCCCCACGTGTTCGTCGTCCCTGCCTGCTCCATCCATTAACTCCTGCTCCCCCTTCTGTCTTTTCCATGTCTCCTCCGCATCTTCATGCTCCTCTTACTCCTCCTCCCACCTGTTCCTCCTCCTTCACTCCTCCGTCTCCTCCTCCTCCCCGCCCTCTCCCCCCCGTTTCCCTCGAGAGCCGATGCCTCCAGGGTCGGCGGCACAGGCCGTAAGGCCAGCGCAATAGCGAAAGCCCTCCCGTCGTGACTTCTTCACAGCGCGAGGGGGTCCGGGTCGCCGTCCTCGTCGTCGACGTCTCCCGCCCCCCGCGCGCAGGGCCCGACGGAGCACGAGCGGGCCCGCCGTGCACTCTCCACGGGGGCCCCTGCACCCCGACGCGGAGGAGACCGGTCCGCCGCCGCCACCGCGGACAAACGCCGTCGAGGGGGCCCAGGGGCACGCAGAGAGAGAGACACAGACTGCGGGCTAAACTTCTGTCTATATCCACTGCAGCATGGAGCTTCGGGCTCCCCTCCCAAGAAACCCGAGGCGCACTGGATGTGGATAAATTTGCCCCCTAGAGGCTCGATTTTTATCCATATCCAGTGCGCCTCGGCCTTGTGGCGCCGCTTCCAAAAAAGTCCCAAAGGCACTGGATATGGACATGAATCTTGCCAAGCAACAAACAACAAGGGTCCCCATGTTTGTTCCCCCATATTTTCTAGGTTCCCGTCCTCGTCCCACAATCTTCTCCTGGGAGAGTCGACGACTAATCGTGTCTGTGTGTTGCTTTACCTCCTGGGCAATGTGTGCGCAGCCCTGACGGCTGCCAACCGTTGGTATTCGGGGATCTTCTGACCCGGGTCAATCCAAACCCGGGTCAGCAGGAAACCAATTATCCCAGCGCGCCCCTACCTAGGAGTTGGAACATTTAGGCAAACAACATCTACATTTACACCAACAGCTACATTTACATCTACACCTGCATCTACATCTATAGCAACATCAACAGCGAGACTCACATATACATCTACATCCACACCTACATCTACACCTACATATACATATACATCTACACCTACATCCACATCTACAGACGTGCTCCCGCCTCGTCCTCCCCGTCCTCCTCGTCCTCCTCCTCGTCCTCCTCCTCCTTCCTCCTCCCCCCTTTCGTCCTAGATTGGAGCAATGCAATGCTATGCTATGCTATGCTATGCTGTGTTATGCTGCGCTATGCTATGTTGTGTTATGATATGATATGCGATGCGATGCTATGCTATGATATGTTATGATGAGCTATGCTATGTTATGCTATGCTATGCTATGTTTGGCTTGGCTATGCTATGCTATGATGTGCTAATGCTGCGCTGCGCTATGCTGCGCTGCGCTAAGCTAAAGTAAGGTAAGGTAAACTATGCTAAGCTAAGCTAGGCTGACCTAAGCTAAGCTAGGCTAGGCTACGCTAAGCTAAGCTAAGCCAAGCCAAGCCAAGCCAAGCGAAGCTCAGCTCAGCTAAAATGAGATAGGCGAAGCTAAGCTAAGCTAAGCTAAGCCAAGCTAAGCTAAGCTAGGCTAGGCTAGGCTAGGCTAGGCTAGGTAAAGCTAAGCTAAGTTAAGCTAAGCTAAGCTTAGATGAGATAAGCTAAGCTAAGCTTAGCTCAGCTTAGCTAAGCTGGGTGAACCCAGGGGCGTAACTGCGGGAACCGCGGGGAGGATCCTGGGGGAACCGCCCGGGGCGGGGAACACTGCCCGGCCCCTTTAAGCAAAGAGAGTAAGAAACCTTCTAGGCAGAGCCTAGGTAGGGAAAAACCGGACTCCGGGGATCTGGGGCTTTGGGACCCTTCGAACGGGCCTCGAAGCGGCTGCCCGGGCCTCGCAGGGCGTTTTGCCAAGCCTTCGCAGCACACCTAGGGCGATCAGGGGGGTCATCGGAGACGTCCTGGAGAACCCTGAGACAGCATAAGAGCGCTCCAAGAAGCCGTCATACCCCGAAAGATCGCTCCAAAACGTACCAAGAGGCCGCCAAGAGCACCCCCAAGAAGGCCCCAAGATGGAAAAAACAGTGATTTAATGCAGGTTGTTGGTGAATTTGAGGTTCTCCTCTTTTCGGCTTCCCGACACTCCCAGACAGCGGTCTTCTGGGCGTCCGAAGTCGCCTGGGAGGCACAGAAATCGCCCCACAGTCATCCGAAAGGGCTCCCAGGCAGTCCAAGAGAGCCCCAAGCAGCGGATGGCCACGGCCGATCCTGGACAGGTTCCGATGGCCAGACGCGGCGACGCTGCGGAGGACAGCTCACAAAGCGAAGCCAGCTCGCGCTCTGAAAGCCGCAGACGAAACGCCGCAACTAGTCACGGTCTGGCCAAGAAACAAGCCGGCGCGAAGGACGGACCTCCGGGCGCCGAACGCACGCGGCCCCCGAGGGCAAAAGCAGCCTTCGACGGACATGGTCGGCACGAGGCCCCAGGGGAAGCAGTGAATTCCTGGGAACTGGCACGGCCACTCACCTGACCTGAAGCACTTGCCTAACACCCCACAAGTCCGATGGCAGGTGTGCCCAGATGCGATGGCCGCCCCATGCAACATCTGGGCGCCCGTCGGCCGTGCCCTGACACGAGGAGGGCGTGCAATATGCGACCTGACTTCGCAACCACGACACTGGCGAGATGGCCCTGACCTTCGCGAGATAGGGCGTCGGCGAACAGATCCGGTGCAGACGCAGAAAAAGCCCTGAACCGGGTGGCGAAATGTCCTGACCCTTGGCCCGCCCGACGCTACCCCTGGGTTCAGCCCTCGAGCGACGGCGCCCTGCGCCCCGACATGGCACGGGACCTGCGCGAGAGCCGCGCATCGGGAGGCTGGGGCACATGTGACCCCGTTCCCCTGTCAAGCTGGGACCGAGGGCCCTGGAGGCCGGACTGGGGGCAACCAGAACACTGGCCACATAGCCCGAGTCCGTCGCGCAACCCAAGACAGCCCCAACAGGAGAAACGTCCACGCGTGAGACCAGAACTCATCGGTGCTCTCGGGTGCGTTTCCGGCAATTTCACCCCTCGCTAAACTTTATGCTAGTTTAAAGCACTTGCCGGAGGGCCGAATCGTGGTCAAACACCGCAAGACTCCGCGCCGCCACGCGCCCTATTGACGTTTGCCGTTTGCCCCTCGCAAACTCACCTCCGCTCGCATCTCGAGCGCCCCGGGCACGAGCCCCTCCCGGATTGGGAGATCGGGGCCTCGAGGGGAGGGGGCGCGCGAGTCCGGGGCCGCGGGGTAAAGCCGCGAAGCCAAAAACACGGGAGCTCGGCGGCCGCGCTGGCACCTCGCATTCCAAAGGTCTCTGCAACCTCCTGGAACTCCGACTTCGCACGGCAAAACCAAAACCGATGGATGTTATATTCGCGGTCGCGCACCGAAGGCACCCGGGGTTGCAGCATCCACCCAGGAACGAGGATGCAGGATCGAGCCCAGACCGATCCCGAGGGCACCGAGCGGGCTTGTCTCCACTTCTGAACACAATTCCTGCGCAAAACCATGTGGCGCCACGCAACGGTGGACTCAAGACCATCAGACAATCCTTCTCTGTTTGCGAAGCTGGCAGCCGACTCCCCAGAACACACAAGCAAAGACGCGGTCAACCCCGCGCGGAAAAATCAAACATCTCACGGGCTTGAGACCGAAGCTCGTCGGGCGCATCAACATTGACAGAAGCTGACCCCGCGGAGACACAAAACGACACGAAATGGGCCGCGAAATTGCCTGGGCACCCTGGGCAACTTCGCGCGATTACCCTTGTGCGGGGCTGCGAGATAGACGCCCCCAGCAGCCCCCCCCCCCTCGCGGCGCGGGCCACCCGCCACCCTCCATCATGGCATGCCGCAGCTGAGGCGGGCTCGTTATGGCGAGCTTGCGAGGCAGGCCCCAGGGCCCAGGTGCTGGCGGAATCGAAGTCGGAGCGCGATCCGCCCTGGAACTCTCAGCCGCAGCCCGAACCTCGGATGTTTCACTGCCCAGCTTAGCCTTGAGCTTTGGACGGCTTGGGGCGAGGCAAAGGCACGAAGAGCCCTCGTCGTCCCAGCTCGAGGTAGACGCGCATTGAAGCCCAGCTTCCATTCATTGTGGCATGCGCCTGCCTTCTCGGCCGCTCGAGAACCTGCAATCGAACTCGAATCCGCGGCCGCGCCGACTCGGACGCGACCGCGGCATCGCGCGCGCGTTCCTGCCACCCAGCGCGCGCGCCAGTCGCGTTCGCCAGCGCTGCAACGGCACCCCCCGACCAACGAAAGCCAACGCGTAGACGAGAACACTGGAGGGCTCACTGCCTAATCTCCGACGGCAGTCGAAGGGCCGGACACCGCAGTGACAAACGTGCCCGCGCCGTCGAGCTGACGAGCGCTCGGCCCGATCGAACACGCCATGCACGCCCTAACAAAGAACCGCGACTGACCTCGAGCCTGAAGCTGCAGGCCCGCCAAACCGCGAAAGCCGATGCCAAGCTAAGACGCACCACCACCAAGATCGCGAATGTCAACTTGGTGACGAGGCTGAGACGCAAGGAGGCGAAGTGTCTGGAAACGACACTGGCACCTCCTGCGCGGGCGCTGGCACCTGTTTCGCGCAACGCCCGAAGAACTCCAGCGCGCCCAGCCCCCCCCCCCCTCCCCATCGCGCGGAATGCCTGCCGCATAGCGACCCCCTCCACGCGCATCTCAGGAACAGCGCTGACGTCGGCGCCCCGACTCCTCGCCGTGGATTTCGCTGCGGAGCCCCAACCGCCGACGCCCCCCGCGCGCGGCGCGCTGGGCCCAGCCCAGCCCCCCAAAAAAAAAAAAGTTGCAGGGGGCGCCCCCCGAACGCGCGCCCCCACCGCGCCAGGGGGGCCACCTCCCTGGCCGCGCGAGGCGGCCTGGCGAATTACCCTCCTGTCGATGCCACCCCAGGGGCGGCGCAAGCCTGAGATGACGCCGAAGACAAGAGTGTCGATCCAGAAGACGCCACTCCCCGCGAGGCGCCTGGCCTCGTCCCAGGGGGGGGGAGGGCGCGCCCCGACCGCACGGGCAAAACTGACCCTTGCGTAGTCCTCCTTAAATCGACACCGCCGGGTGGGTGGGCGACTCCTCGCTCGGCGCCGTCGCAGCCGGAGTTTTCGCGCAAGCGGTGGGCGCCCTGCTGGGCCAGGGCGCGACGCGCATCGGGGGCGGCGCAAGGCCGCAAAGACGACCCCCGACTGAGTGGCCGCACCCGTCGATCGCGGCACCCGCGAGGATCCAGACCCCGCCCCAGGGGGCGCCGTTTCCCCGGCCACGCGGGGCGGCCCAGCGGGGCGGCCCCACGCGGACCCCACCAAACGAAACCCCCCCTGGGGAGCGCCATGCAGGCAGAGACGGCGCCGAGAAGGGGAGGTGCGATCCGGAGGACGCCCATCCCTGCGAAGCGCCTGATCCCGCCGCAGGGGGGGGCCGCGCCCCTGGCAACATGGGGCGGCGCCGAAACTGCCCGGTCTGCGCCGTCGCAGCCGAAGCTCCAATGCGAGCGTTGGAAGCCCCGCTCTCTGGCCGGCGTGGCCCGCAAACGCTGTAGGAAGTAACTGCAAACGAAGTGCCTGCCACCGAGCATGGCCCAGCCCTGGGGGGCACTGGGGCGGTGGGAACCTCGCCCCCCCCGCGTTCTGCGCCGTCGCGGCCGACTCCCTGGCGCGAGCTTAGGTCGCCATGCTCTGCCCCAGAAAGGCGGCCTTCTCAAGCGCGGCGCTGAGCCGCAGCGCTGTCAAATAACATTAAGGGGCCGAACTGGATGGCGCAGACGGCGGCCTTGCCCCTCGGCTCGATGGCCCGCCCAAGCCGAGGGAGACGTGCGCGTCGAAGTAGATGCGCGTCGTCGCCTGCGGCCGTCGAGCGCGCCTGGCTAAGTCGAACCTTCGCATCCGACTGCAACTTGCAACCGGCCGCCTCTTGCCTGACGCGCCCCCCTTGTCGTCGACAGGAACGTCGGCGCCCCATCTGCCGCGGGCTGAGGTGCCGCGGCACCTCCCGTGGCAAACCCACCGGGACCCGCACCTGGTAAACTTGCCCCAGATCCCGACCCTGCCGAGCCTGCCGAAGCCACTGCAGCTCCGACCAGTTGGGAAGGAGCTGGGACTGGGGAATTCAACAGTCATTCGTTCGCGGATGTCCGAGATCTGGTCACGATGCTCCTTGAGCTTCCCCTGCACTGCTCCGCCGTCAACGTCTGAGGGAGAGACGAAACCACTGCCTCATTGCGTTTGTCCTTCTCGGCCATGTCTGATGGACTGATACGCCCAGCATCGCTCACGAAACCACCTCCCAACGACATTGAAGACAGTGGCTCGTCAACGTTGGACGACTGTTGTAATGTTGAGAGGTCAATAGTCGGACCATATGCTTGGCCACCTATTGCTTCCTGTGGCGGAACCACGAAACGAAACAATTCCGCGCGCTCCCTCTCCACCTGCGCAAGATCCGTCGTCGGCTTCTGAAAGACATCTTGCGCGAGTCGAGCTCGGGAGTGAGCTTGGGATGCTTGGTTTGCGCGTTGTCAAAAGCCGCCTGAACCCGCTGGACCTTACTCGCCACCGCCGCCACCCGCCCGCGGGAGCAGCCCCGGGAGGACGCGCGCCACCACGGCCCCTGGCCTCCTCTCGGGTCGGGCGAAATTCCGCCCGACCCGAGAGGAGGGGGTTTCAGAATCAGCTCACGTATGACTGCTGTTCCCGGCGCCTCCCGGCGCCGGAAGCGGCTATGCATCGAGGAATGGGCCCCTCGGGGCTCAAGGTGCTCCGGCGGGGTGCTCAAGGTGCTCCGGGTGCCCCGCGAGAGCAGCCCGGAAGGACGTGCGCCACCACGGCCCCTTCGGGGATGGACAGACCCCCCTTTAGCAAAACGTGGTTTAGTGAAGACGACCCGAGGCCCAAGCCTGGCGGGCGCGGTGCCCTCTCGAGAGCCGAAAACGGACCATTCACTAATCGACGTGTCGGTGGGGCGGGCAGGGCGTTTTGCCGGAGACTGCCGCACCGCTGCTGATCCCGAAGCCTGACACTCGAGACAGCGTCAGTGCTGGAGGGCGGGCTGGACTCCAACACGTGGCCCTCTCGAAAGCACCGCGCGCCCTCCGTTGCGAAAGCGTGCCACAGTGCCTCGAGGGCGGAGGGCGGGCCCCGTTCGGAATGCGGGCCTCGCCCTAGCGCAGCGCAGCTCCTCCTCCTCCTCCTCCTCCTTCTCCTCCACCTCCTCCTCCTCCACCTCCTCCTCCTCCTCCTCCTCCTCCTTTTCCTCCTCCACCTCCTCCTCCTCCTCCTCCTCCTCCTCCTCCTCCACCTCCTTCTCCTCCTCCTCCTTCTCCGCCTCGCCCTAGCGCAGCGCAACTTCGTCCCTCAAAGTTCGCGGCAGCTTCCGGGGAGGAGGGCGGGTGAGCTTCAGCACGTGGCCCTCGCTCGAGCGCGGCGCACCTCTGCCTCAAACGCCCTGCAGCAGCTGCAAGGATGGGCACGGCGGCTCCTCTTTCCAAACTGTGGCTCTGGCCTGAGTACCGCGCGCTCCTCTGGTCTGGGCCTCGTGGCACCAAGCCGCGGGCGAGGCAACCGAGGGGCACTGCGGGGCCTATGGACGACGCGCACGCTCGTCACGAAGGAGAGCAGCAGGTGTCAGGACTGTAGCGCTGAGATCCTGCGAATCGGGGAGGGACCGAACCCCCTTTCGCAAAACGTGGTTTAGTGAAAACGACCTCGGGTCCAGACCTGGCGGGCGCAGGCGTGGAAAATGCCGGTCACGGCGCCCTCTCGAGAACCGACAACGGACAATTCACTAATCGACGCGTCAGGGTGGGGTTTCTGTCCACCCCCGAGAGAACGTTGCTCTAGAACAACATGGACATGGGAATGACAGGACGCAACAAGCACGTTGATTCGCCGAGTGGAAGCCCCAGAAACGGCTCTGTGACATGTTTGAGCATTATCAGGCTTTGTTTTCGACTCGGCATGTTCCACAATAGCAGTTCCGTGTATGGGGTCTACGCACAAGGAACTTGGAGGACATGTGTACTGCGCGTTGCGTTTACACTGGTCCTTCCTCCCCCTCGTCCCTCCCTCCCCCCTCTTCCCTCCTTCCTCCTCCCTCCTCCCTCCTCCATTCCTCCTCCTCCTCCTCCTCCTCCTCCCTCCCTCCCTCCCTCCCTCCCTCCCTCCCTCCCTCCCTCCCTCCCTCCCCCACCCCTCCTATTCCTCCCATCCACCAGCACCAGGTGTCCACAACGCCCCTGTTCAGACACTCAGACCGCAAGGTTTGTCATACCAACCGTCACGCGCAGCGCTCCAGGGATGAGAGGCCCCGTGTGCCCCCTCCGACTCGACAGGGCCAACGCCTACCCTCAAGGGCATGGGCAACACACTACAATCCTGCCCCCTTCCTCCTCCTCGCTCTGCCCTCCTCCCTCCTCCTTCCCTCCTTCCTTCCCCCCCCTCCTTCCTCCCCACCCTCCTCCTCCTTCCTCCCACCTCCTTCCTCCTGCCTCCTCCCTTTTCCGTCTCCCTCCTCCTCCTCATTCCTCCCTCCTCCCTCCTCCCATCTCCTCCTTTCCTTCCTCATTCCCCTCCTCCTCCTCCTCCTCCTCCTCCTCCTCCTCCTCCTCCTCCTCTTCCGACTTCCGACTTCCGACTTCCGACTTCCGACGACGACGGCCCCCCCGTGGCGGGCGAGCCGCGGCTCGCGGGGGGGGAGGCCTCTGCGCGCCGGGCCTCCTCCTTCTGCCGGCGCTCCTCCTCGCGGCGGCGCTCGGCCTCGCGCCGCTGCGCGGCGTCGGCAGCGCGGGCGCGGGCGCCTGCCGGGTGGGCGCCAGGGGGGCCGGGGTTGGGGGAAGGAGGGGGAGGAGGAGGCGGAGGAGGAGGAGAAGAGGAGTAAGAAGAGGAGGAGCAGGAGGAGGAGGAGGAGGAGGAGAAGGAGGAGGAGGAGGAGGAGGGGGAGGAGGAGGAGGAGGAGGAGGGGGGAGGAGGAGGAGGAGGAGGAGGAGGAGGAGGAGGAGAGGAAGCAGAAGGAGGAGGAAGAGAAGGAGGAGGAGGAGAAGAGGTGGAGGAGGAGGAGGAGGAGGAGAAGGAGGAGGAGGAGGCGGAGGAGGAGGAAGAGGAGGAGGAGGAAGTGGAGGAGGTGGAGGAGGAGGAGGAGGAGGAGGAGGAGGGGGAGGCAGGTCGCCGAGAGAGGTGCGGGCGGGGGGCTGGCCCTCGCCGTCCGCCCGCCGCACCCGCGGCACCCCTGCCTCTTGCCATCGTTCGGGCGCCCATTCCCCGTGCACTCGTTCGGCGTCGTGCGTGTTAGTTTGCCCCGATGCTCCAGGAGGCTCCTCGATGGTCCTCGCCGAGAAAATACGCACACGTCTGAAGGATGCCAAGGCCTGGAGCTCCCGGCGCTGCTGGAGAGCCCTGCCCTCCAGCGAGCGCGGGCGCCCACCTGCGTCGGCCGCGGCCGGCGCCCACTGGCGCTGGGAGCGAGCGCGCGCCCAGCAGCCTGCGACAGAGGAGGGGAGCCATGTCGCGGCGGAGGAGGGGCGGCACGCGGAGGGGGCGCAGGCGACGCATCGCGCAGGAGATAGAGGAGAAGAGGTGGGCCGTGGAGGAGGGGCACGAAAAGAATTAAGAAGGCCAGTCTCACTCACCCTCTCTCTCTCTCTCTCGCTAGGCCAGACTGTGGCCGTCTGGCCGGTTGACGTACGGGGAAAAACATGACCTACAGGTCATGTCGCTGCTATGTTAGCGATTCGAAGACGCGGGCGCCGCGGTGCTCTTCGGAGGGGAGGCCTCCGCGAGGCCACCAGGGCGGCTCTCCTCGCTGTCGCCGCCAGCGCCGATGACCTTCCTGAGCCCCATCCAGCTTCGCCAGCCTCTCTTCGAGCATCCCAATCTTCATGGCGATCTCGTCCGCGCTGTCTTCTGCCTCGTTGCTGCAGTCAACCCACCAGCACTCGTCCTTCCGCTGACAGCCGCAGCGGGTCCAGGCACCTGGGTCGCCCGCCTCCCATACTGGCTCGTCGATCTGCACGTCGCAATAGTTCCTCTGGCTGGGCGCGATCACCTCACCACCTCCCTGGTCTTCGCCCCGATGAGGCCGCTGCAGCTCTGGAGCCCATGGAAGACGCCGTTGATCGCCGCCAGCTGGTCCTCGACGATGTGGAGGCACTCCTGCTGCGCCATGTTGCCTTTGCCCGCCTCGGCTTCCAATGCCCTCGTGCGCGCCAGTCTCATCTGGAGCATGGTCTAATTGTCAGCGAATGATATCCGTCTGGATGCCGCTCTGGACTGCCTTCCACACGTGGCTGCCTGGTGCCGCGGATGTCTGCCTCCACCCACTCAAGTGCGTGCTGCGCATCTCTGGTCGCCGCGCGGGCCGCGCCGCGGCTGTCGCTGTCTGGCTGGACGGCTGGGTCGTTCGACGCCGGCTGCGGAGCCGCTCGAAGAGTTTGCGTCTATATAGCAAGTGTCGGATAGCGTGGCGGTTGGTGGGGTCGGTTGGTCATTCGCATGTCGTTTGGAATCGTTTTGCCTGAAAGGGTCGGTCGATTCCGTAATCGGGGCAGGAGTCGCCAGGGCCCACAGGTCCCCAACGGGGCTTCAGGGCCAGGCGGCGGGTCTCTGGAGGCCATCTGAATGTCAAAATTAAGTCCTCACCACGTCGCCGTTTCCAGGTCAGCGCGTGCCCCGCTGCGCAAGCACAAAGAAACGGGGATCGGTCTCCAGTCGATCATCTCGCCAGGCAGGCGCTCTGCCCCCTTTCATCTCCTGCAAATACCAAATCCCTGCATGTTTAATACATGATTCGCACGCAGACCATGTAAAAGAACGACATGTGTATATACGTAAATATGTATAGATGTGCACCTGTGTATATGGTATATTCATGTTTATAGATCACAAACTACAAACGGGCCCGACGAATCAATCAGTCAACCAGCCAGCCAATCAGCCAGTCAGCCAGCCAGCCAGCCAGCCCGTCAAATCACCTCGGGGATGAGCAGGTCTGGGCTGCGCGAGGAAGCCTGTTTCCTTGTTCGTATCGCAATCGTCCGCGCGTTGGGCATCGTCCCTCCCCAGACCAAACCCCAGCCCGCTCCCGTCTCACAAACGGGATCTGAAGCTGAAGCGCAAACAGCCACGCTGCAGCGCGAGAGAAGCTTCCAGGCAGCAAAGCACGATGCGAGAGAAACTGTCTTTCTGCTCCGCACTGCTGGTGCCGCGTGCATCACACCATCCCTGCAAATTCCCAGACGAATCTCGCCTCACACCCGGAAGCCCCGAACTCAAGCTTACGCCCCACGCCGCTTGCGTCTGGGATGCTTGCCAGCTCGCCGCGTGCTGCACGGCTACGGTGAGCGCCCTGCCACGGACGGAGGGGAGAGACAGAGAGAGAGAGAGATAGGATTAGGTTTGGCACGTCCCCCTCCAGGCGGATTTTTTGACGAAGCAACAAATCTACTCACAAAAAAATCCAACGTAGAAACAACACAACAAATCAAATTACTCAAAATATAGTTCCAACATGATCAAAAACTAGTAGAAAACTTGTCCCATATTTTTTGGGGGCTACTGTCAAATCTTCCTCCTGTGGAGGGACATGCCCGACTCACAGACAGGGTCGGGCAGACGAGCGCCGGCGCCTCGCCCCTGCCCGAGAGACCAGGTCCCCGCGCAGCGCTCCCTGGAGACGGGGTGCCAGTCTTAGTTCGGGCATGTCCTCCTACGGGCGGATGTTTGGATATAGTTTTTTGTTCTATATATATAACTCTGATATAGTTTGTTGTTCTCTCTCTCTCTCTCTCTCTCTCTCTCTCTCTATATATATATATATATATATATATGTATGACTCCCCTGAGTATTTTGTTACTATGTTTGAAACGTCCTCCTGTAGAGGGACATGCCCGACTTCAGGCCAATCCGAGGGCGGAAGCGGAGGGTGAGCAGAGGCTATAGGCAAGCGGGCACGCTTTGCCGCTGCTCGATCACTGCTCACTGCACCGACCTTGCAGACGTGCTGCAGCGGATTTGTGCGTGGATTTCTGCCAATTCAAAACCCCGAAACGGCGAGTGCAAAACGAAGCGATTTTTGCGTGGGTTCGTTTGTCTTCATTCCTGGCCGAACGGATCCGCGCGAAACTCACAGGGCGGCCTGGCGTCCGCTCCCTGCCAGCAGCGGTCCCCGCGGGGGCGACGGCAGGGGCGCATAGCCGAGGGGCGGGCGTTGCACACCGCATTCGCCCGGGAGCCTCACCGAAAGCATGCACTCCAGATTTCGTAGGGAGGGGGTCTGGACCCTCCAAGACAAGCCATTTCAGACCTCCCCCGTGGGAGAACCCTCCAAAACATCGTCCCCAGACCCCCCCAGGCCCTCCAAGATAGCCTGGAAGAGACCCCCCCCGCAATAAGACCCCCCTCCCTTTATTACGAACTCTGGAGTACCATCGGCGCCCCCGGATGCCGTAGGGCTCGACCACGAGAAGCCTTCCCCCAGAAAGCAACCCCCTGAGACCCCAGGAGGTCGATTTTGACTTCTGGCGCGGGAGCGCAGCGCTTTTTTCATCGCGCGACCATCGGAACCCAAGAAGCCCAGGAGACACCCTGGAGGCAAGCAGGGTGTCTCCTGGCGTGGGTGTCCACTGTACATGCACTGCTCCCCCCTGGGCCATCCGCCCCTGTCGTCGCCTCCGGTCCCCTGCTGGCAGTCAAAGATCAAGGGGCCCAAGAGCACGAAAAGAAATACACACAAATAACAGGCTTCCCCATCTTTTCCAACATTTTCTAAGTTTCCGTCTTCCCGCCCAATTCCGATTTTTTTATATTTTCTTGGGGACCGACGATTAATTGTGTCTGTGCGCTTTTCCTACAGTTTCTAGGTTATCCCATATTTTCTAGGTGTTTGACTTCCCGCCCAATGCCCATATGTTCCCCTATTTTCTGGGGGACCGAGGATTCATTGTGTCTGTGTGATTCTCCCCCTCCTGAACAGTAAAAAACTACTCAAAAAATAATCCCCAGACTATTTTTGGAGTATTTTTTGCCTAATTTTTTTTATTTGGGGTATCTTTTATTTTTCGCCAGCAATACCCCTGTAGGACAGGCCCGACTGAATCAAAGAGACTGCCTGCGCGGGCCGTGGACGGCGGCGCAGCGTGGAGCGCGCGGTCGGAGGGCAGGGCCCGCGGGCCACGCGCCGGCCCGTCGTCGCTCGTGGCAGGCCCGCCGGCCCGCCTCCCGGCCCGCGCGTACGGGAGCCCGGCCTCCACCGCAGCAGTACACCCTGCGAAATGCTTAAGAAATCATGGGTTAAGAAATTCATGGTCTCAGAACTTGAATAAAAACCCAACATTTCTATCAAAATCTTAGGATTTATTACATTGCAAAGTCAAGAATAATCGAGACTCTGGACGAAAACTTAGGTTTTCTTAAGCATCGCCTGAGGTGTACTACTCGGGAGCGGTCAAGAGGGGGGCGGCCAAGAGGGGGGGGTGCAAATCATGACCGGAGGCATGTGCGCGAGCCCGGCCTCCACAGCAGCACAGGGCGAGAGCGTATAGTTGAGGGCGCGTGGATTCAGGACGCGAGGCCCTCGGAGGCCGAAGGTGAAGTCTCCTGGCCTGCGAAAACTGCCAGGGACGGGCCGCAGAGGCTGAGGCAGGCAGGGACCCGGGGGTACCCTTGAGAAAGTCGTTTGTCCTTGCTGTGCGCGTTGACTCTAATACGCTCGTGGCCATGTGCCTCGAGCGACGAGCAAAACCCGATCCGACGCAAGGTGGCATGGCGGCCTCACGCGGCGGCTTGCGCGGGCACCCGCGTAGCAGCAGTCTGCATTAGAGACGAGGGCGCTTACGCGCGAGCTTGCGCGGGCAGCTTGCGCGCCAGTGTCGGCGCAGACGACCCCGTGTTCTTGCGTCGCTCACTTGGCCGAAGGGTGAGAGAGGGGGGGGGGTCGAATTCTGGGCCGGGGCCGAGTCGATCTGCTGTTGCAATTCGCGCAGGCAAGCTTGGGGCGGCCCTGACCAGTCGCTAAAGGCAGCCACAGGAAGCAGCTAAGATCTGGCCTTCAATCAAAACATCTACTCAGGACGGGTGGTAAGGACGCAAGACCCTTAGAAATCGAAGTCTAGATTTTTCGGGCTGCGGGCGACCAGCGAAAACGGCAAAGGACGTGCCGCAGAGGCAAGGATATAAGGACACCCTAGATGAAGGCGCGCGTCCTTACTGGGCGCGATGACTGTATGGAGGGAGGAAAAGGGGGGGCAGAGGCCCGCGCCGATCGGCGAAACAAGGAACCAAGAAAAATGCTACAAGGTACGGTGGAGGCCAGTCCACAAGAAACCCTCCACAAGAATCCCAACCCCGAGACCCCAGGACGTCCGTTGATTTCTGGTGGGGGAACGTCATCCCTTCCACAGCAGAACCATCGAAACCCAAGAAACCCAGGGCACCCTGGAGGCAAGCAGGGTGTTTCTTGGCATGGGCCACCACTGTAGCACGCAGGGGAGAAACGGCTCCAAGCTGCAGCGGTGGCAATCGCGCACCGCGTCCGCCGCCGAAGCGGGGACGCTGCTGGGGGAACTGCGAAAAGACCAGGGGGGGGCACCGGAGAGGGCGGCCGCCATAAGGAAGAAGCAAAGGGAGGGCGAGAAGAAGAGAGAGCAAGGGGAGGAGGAGGAGGAGGGGGAGGAGGAGGAGAAGGAGGAGGAGGAGGCGCAGGAGGCGGAGGAAGGGAGGAGGAGGAGGAGGAGGAGGAGGAGGAGGAGGAGGAGGAGGAGGAGGAGGAGGAGGGGGACGAGGAGGACGAGCAGGAAGCGGAGGAGGAGGAGGAGGAAATCCTCCTCATCCTCCCTCTGTCCTCCCTTCCTCTTAGGAGGAAGAGGAGGAGTGGAAGGAGGGGTCCAATCCAGTCCCCTCCTGGAAGCCGGAGCGGTCCGATTGCGCCGTTGACCTAAGACTTTTGCGCTGTCGCGTTGGCGGCCACGTGCTCTCAAGATGGGGGAGGAGGAGGAGGAGGAGGAGGAGGAGGAGGAGGAGGAGGAGGAGGAAGAGGAGGAGGAGGAGGAGGAGGAGGAGGAGGACGAGGAGGAGGACGAGGAGGACGAGGAGGAGGAGGAGACGCCAAGGGCGGCAGTGAGGACAGCACAACCCCCCCCACCCCCAGCCAGGACCTCCACTCCCGACATGGTGGTCTGGGGAGTCCTGGCTGGGGGGTCAGTGGCTGCTGGCCCCCAGGAGGCCCAAAAGACCCCCCCACCCCCAGCCAGGGCCCCTTGGATCACCAGGTCCGGCATCAGGTCGGGAATGGGGGTCCTGGCTGGGGGCGAGGTTAGGTCGGGCAGGTCCTCCCACAGTCCGATTTTCGAGGAACTATGAAAACATACCAAAACATATTCTAAGTTATTGATTAAGAATTATGTTAAATCGTCCTCAAGACTATTTTTGAATACTTTTGAATATGCATCCTCTGGGGAGGGACATGCCCGACTCAGGGGTGGGGGCGGGCGGCGTTGCCCGCAGGCAGGAGTCGGGCGCTGGCAGAACTGCATTTAATGGGACCTGGTTTAGTGATGTGTGCCGAGGGACACCCCTCCCCCCGCCCAGCTCCACTGACCGGAATTGCCGTCTCCCGAACAAACACCAGCTACGGCAGACCTGGCTGTAAGGATTCTGGCCAATCTAGGGGCTCCGGGGCCCTGCTGCCAACCAGGTCCCCTCGCCCGGGGGCCCTGGCTGTACCCGACCCAGGAGGGAGAAGCGCAGAGCGGCAAGACGAGCAGCCGCCGCCAGCTGGGCGGCAACCGCGGCAGGCGGCCCCCGGGGGAGGGGGAGGGGGAGGGGGAGGAGGAGGAGGAGGAGGAGGAGGAGAGGAGGAGGAGAGGAGGAGGGGAGGGGAGGGAGGAGGAGGAGGAGGAGGAGGAGGAGGAGAGGAGAGGAGGAGGAGGAGGAGGAGGAGGAGGAGGAGGAGGAGGAGGAGGAGGAGAGGAGGAGGAGAGGCGGGCCGCCTTCGACCAAGGGGCGGACGCGCTTGTGGATGAAGGCGGCCAGGGACAGGCCGTCCTGCGGCCCGGCGCGTGCAGGAGAGGGGCTGGCCGTCAGAGGGTAACTCCGCCCCCTCAGCTCGGCTGCGCGCAGGAGTGACTACCTACCAGACCACCCCAACCCAACCCGAAGACCCCCAATTTCGGGTAGGGGGGGGTACGGGTTCCATACGTGTTTGTCAGTGTTCCCCGACCCCCCCCCCCAACTGGAAATGGAGGGCAAATTGAGGCCTTCGGGTTGGGTTGGGGTAGTTTGGGGGGTGGTGAACGAGTGGCCCTGGGCAAGAGGTGGCTGGCCTTTGGTGCGCGGCTTTTGGGGGGCAGCGGGGGGAGCAAACACGAGCGCGCAAGACGCCACTGCCGTGTGGCGCTCGGCGAGGGGGGGGTCCCGCTCGGCCCGCACAGAGGGGTCACTTCGGCGAGAGGTCAATCTTTCATGCAGTCGATGCTCGCCCACCTCGTGCCGCTCTCCCCCTCGAGGAAGACAATAACTGCATAACCACAAACTTTTGGCATTCCGCGCGGATTTCTTGTATCCGCGCTGGGGCCCCCTGGCGGCGCCTCCAGCGCCGCCTCTGGAGCGCGGAGCGCGCCAGGGAGGGGGGCTCAACGCGGATCCAAGAAATCCGCGCGTAGCGACACAAATTCATGTGTATGTGTTTGTTGTTGTTCTATCCCTGCTACGTGTGTTTGCACCAACTGTGGGGCGACTGGAATGGACAGGGCCATCCAACGCCCACCCCAGGATTGCACGCATCCGATACCCACTAAAAGCGAAGATCATCTGCGCAAGTTCCGTAATGGGTTGTTGCCAGGGGCTTCAACTCCCGCGAAAACCTTCAACGCCCAGTCCACGCGGGGATCGGGGAGGTAGCCCACGTCCCTCCTCCTCCTCGTCTTCCTCCTCCTCCTCCTCCTCCTCCTCCTCGTCCTCCTGGTCCTGGCACTTGTGCACATGGGACGCCTTTTGCCCGTGGGGGCCAGGGGGAGAAAGTTGCACCCTCGTTACCTTGCCTCTCGTTGCGGTGGCCCACCAGGTAGTCCGCCAGGGCTCGGGCGGGCGGCGGGTTCCCCCCGGGGGGGGGAATTTCCGAATGACCCATACGTTCCTTCCCACGTTCACGGTCCCCCGCGCTGGCGTGCGTGGGGGTGTGGCGCCCCTCGGGTGGGTCGTTGGGGCGGCACGACCTGAGGACAGGCGTGTCGTAATATGAGGCTGGACGCGACTCGAAAAGCTATGATGTGGGTCTGTGGGTCAATTTCTCGTCGTCGCAGTGCACAACATGTTTTATGATGCCCGTTCGGAAAAAAATAGCCTCGTCTTCGCAAGGTGCAGCAGGGCCCGCTTGCGCCGCATCTTGGACATGTGGAAGAGCAACTGTTATCGTTGAGTGCAGCTGGCCTTTTCCGTCGCCTTTGCTGCCACCCTCGGTGCGACAAGCGCTTTAAATAGCTCGCGGTCCGTGTGCACACGGGGCTGCCATTCGTTTTGCGAACGCCCCCTATGTGGCAATTGCGCCCAAACTTGTTTATCGCTGCGGCGGACGTGCCATGATTGTCCACGTAATTGTCCTCCTCTTCCACGTCCTTTTCCTCCTCCCCCTCCGTCCGTCTTTGGGTTCATTGGAACGTTCGGTGCGCAAACATCCCACTCGTCCCTGCTCCCTCCGCCCCGTGTCGTGACACAACCTCCACGACGTCGTCGTGGTGGTCGTGTGGCCGCCGCCGACGTCGTCGCCGCCGACACCGCCGCCGTCGGCGTCGTCGGCATCGTCGTCGTGGGCCACGATGGCGTGGACGGCGGCCACGACAGTCACCCCACGATACGACGATGACCGCGACGAGGACGACGGCGCTGACGAGGACCACGACGGTGACGCCACGACGACGGCCACCGCGTCCGCAAATCCCTCCTGTCCTGCCGGTTGGAGGTCCCAGGGTGGCGCGGTGACAGGCCGTGCGGTGACCCCGAATCCCAGAAGAAATGCGCGGCGCAGTCCAGCGCCGCGCAGCTTCGGGACCTCAGAAACCCCAGCCGCCCAAGGGCATCCTCGGAGGACGGCCCAGCTCCGCAAATCGCGCGGTCACCCCGAACTGAAAGGGCCCAGGAATGCATACAAATCCAATGATTGCCCCGCGTGTTTCGCACGCGTTCTCGATGTCCGTCTTCCCCCCGCGCGCCCCCGCAAGTTCACCGATCCCCCTGGTAACCGACGATGATACGCGTCTGCGCGATAGCTCCTGCTCCAGAACCTCCTTAGGCGCGGCACTTTCGTTGGCCAGGCGACGCAATCGAGGTCGCCCCCTCGCCCCCTGAGGAGCCGCGCTCAAAGACGGGCGCGGCGGCGCCGGAGAGAGAGAAAGGAGGGCGGGGGGGCGGGGCGCGCGGCCCCGCGCGGCCGCGGAGAGGAAGCGGCGGGGAGAGGCATAGCAGACGTTGCAGCGCGAAGCGTGCAAGTCCAGGGCGCGCGTGGGTGTTTTTTTTTTGGGGGGGGGGCGAGGAGTTCCCCCCCCTCGAAAAACCTTATTTCACCGGCGCAAGCCTTAGCGCACCCGCTGGGCGGCGCTAGTGCCCTTTCAGTCCCCCGAAGGGCATCCTCGCACTCGTCACTTGCGCTCACCAACGTGGGCGCGCGGCAGGAAGTCGAGCGCAGCGCTGCCGCGCTGCTGCGTCCGCGAGCGGCGCGCAGCTGGGTGCCACTGGACGCCGCGGATCTACACGCAAATCGCTAGCGGGCTTGTCATTTCAACAGAAACGCGCAAGACGGAAAAGCAGGCGGGCCCGGGGCAACCCCGGCACCGCCGACAGAGCGGGGGAAGAGGCAGCCAATACCTCCTGCAACGCGCGTGGGCAGGAGAAACCCCGCGCCACGTCGGCGGCCCCGTGCCCTCCTGCCCCTGGAGCCAGAGGCACTAGGCTGGCACTCGCGAGGAGAGGGGCTCGGTTCTGAGCCCCGCGGAAGCGACGCCATCAGCCTCCAGAGCTGAGGACGCCCTCGCACTCGCCGACGACGCACGAGTCGCACTCTCCGTAGGCGTCGTAGGGCTGGCTCACTAGGGCTCGCTCTCGCCCACGCCTTTGATTTTCGACGCGGGTTGGTTGATCTTGGTCTCCGTCGGGGCCTGCGCCTTCACGAGGCGCGCCATGTTGACTTGACGGGCCATTCGCGCTCGGTGGACTCGCGCGCGCAGGAAGAGCTCGCCACGCACGTGGAGACCACGACCTTCTTAGCCTTGTCGACCTGCACCTCCCCCATGAACTCCGAGGGTGGCTCGAACTCCGCCTTCTGGCCTTTCTTCATCAGCTCCTCCACCTGCTCGGACTTGGAGCCGTTCTTGGTGGCCCCGTCGCGGAGACGAGCGTCTCCAGGATCGCTACGTCCTTGTCGACGAATCCGAACCGGCGCATATCGCTCTTGTAATCGAAGTGGCCATGGATGTCGACGATGGCGGCGCCCTCCGCGCCGCGGGCGCGACGCCGCCGCCCCCTCTGCTGCCGCTCGGCCTCCTTCTCGCACTGGGGCAGCGCCTCTGCGCCCTCCCCGAAGAGGCCATGCTCCGCGACGTTCTGGCGAGCCGTCGCCCCGCCGCCGATCTCGATCGGCCCGTCATGGGCCGCCGCCTCGACCTTCGCTCGCAAACTCGACCCGCGCCTGGATCTCGCGATCCACCACCTGGTCCTCGACCTGCAGCTTGCCGCCTCTAGCCTGAGCCGCTCGTCAGAGGGCCACCGCTGTGGCCGCCACCACCTGGCGAGAGCCGCCAGCGCGCACAACAGCACCGAGAAGAGCCTCCGCCATCGCGTCGGGCATGACCGTAACCGGCTCGAACCAGGGGCTAGGCGAGCAAGCTGCTGGAGCCAAAACGGTTACGGAAGGGAGAAAGCGAGGAGACCAACTGCGCTGCACATTCGTCAATGCGCGTTTTTACCCCCTGAGGAACCCACACCGGCTCACCACACGGTGTGGTCACCGCGCCGTTTGGGTACCCCGAGTGCTCCCCCCTCCAAGGACCCCCGTGGAGCCAGGGAGGAAGGGGCGGGAGGTGCGACGCAACGGCCACGACGGACAACCTTCGAGCAAAGGTCAAAGAAGGAGCGAAAGAGAGGGGGAAGGGGAGCGTTTGGAGCGAAGAGGGGAAGGAGCGAAGAGAAAGAAAGAGCAGAGAGGGGAAGGAGCGAAGCGGGGGAGCGAAGCCACCTCCTCATCATCGTCGCAAGGAGCA
>CAUYUJ010004820.1:35000-62500 GCA_963575745.1 Prorocentrum cordatum
CAATCAACCCTTTACTCGTCTACCAGACATTGTTCGTGTATCGGTTTAGGCACCTTTGCCCTTATTTCACTGCGCTGGTCATATCGCTCCAATGGTACATCTCCAACCAAAAAACTCTTTCCGACGAAGGCCAACCTTGAGGATGCGCCAACAACACTCCACATCTACGCACGTGCACCACACATACGCTTAGATCCGTCGTGCTCAAGTCGCTTGCACCCTGGTTTTTTCACTTCTGCAAGGCAGCTTCCGACGCCAAAGCAGGCAAACTTGTCGGTGTGTGACGCCCCTTTGCGCACGAATGCGCCTGAAGCCAGCCGAACACAGCCCTAAGACGGCCGAAGAGGACCCCAAGACGGCCACAGGGGACCCTAAGACAACCCAATGGGGCCCCGAGAAATGCCCAACAGCAGCAGTGATACGAACTGACATTTCGGAGTCTTTTCCCCCGTCGTGGCCCCAGAAGGGGACAAGCGACCCCCGAGGCGACCCACGGCCCCAAGAGGCCTCTAAGAGGCTCTCATGAGGCCCTCAAGAGGCCCTCAAGAGGTCCTCAAAAAGCCTCCAAGAGGCCCCAACAACCAACCACATGCTCCCAAAAGTCATCTGAGAGGTCCCTAAGAGACATTCCCAAAAAACCCTCAGATCCATCCTAGAGGATTTTCCGCAAAACTCCCAGCCAGCCCCACGAGCCCATCAAAAGCCGACAAAAACTCCCCATAGCCTCACCTGGAGGCCTCCCAGAAGCCCTCAAGCAGCCCCGTGACCAACCCCAACACCCCCCCACTGTACCCTTAAACTCCGTCTTTCCTCCCTCCACCCCTTTCCTTTTCACTTCTGCTCCTCCTCCTCCTCCTCCTCCTCCTCCTCCTCCTCCTCCTCCTCCTCCTCCTCCTCCTCCTCCTCCTCCTCGTATTCCTCCTCATTCTCCTCCACCCTCACGGGCGTGAGCAAACAACCAGCCACTCCACCTCCAGCATAGCCCACCGAGCGCCTTGGACCCCTCTGCTCCACTAGTGGCCAGTGCCATGTAGCAAGCCACTTGAATACGTCGGTACAGGACGCCCCCATGCACATAAATGCACATATGATCCGCCAGCCTCCCTTGCAGAACCCGTCAGGCTGAGATGCCTGAGTTTCAACATCTGTACAACTCAGGTCGTCACGCAATGAGGCCAGTAATGCGTTTGCAAAATGTTTAACACCAAAGCATCTTCGCAATCGTGATCTGCAACACACCAGGTCGCACGCCACAGAACTGATCGGTGGTTTCTCTGCATATGGTATCACAATGTGCTTTTGTGTGAGAGCAATATATATATATATATATATATATATATATATATATACGCATACATACATACATATACATATATATATATATAGATAGATAGATAGATAGATGGTCGCGGGCTTTGGGCCCACGGCCCCCAATGGGATGGGTCCCACGGTCCTCGGGCCCCCCCCCCCTCCCAAATGGGATGGGGGGGAGCAAGCAATCAAGACCTGGGCAGCCGTAGTCCTCTGCTGTCTGGCTCACCTCTGCTGGGTGAGAGTTCTAGCTACGAACAAGTGCTGCTGGCACGATCAATGCGCATCTCGGGCAAACCTGCGGGACTTTATAGCCTATCTCGAGCCTTCCAAAGCCCGCGTTAACACGAAGGCGCACCGCATTCGGTCAACTCGTAAAACGCTGAGGCTTAAGAGCACTTGGGCCCATCACCTCAACCTCGGGGAAGACAGGTGCGGGGGGAGGCTCCTCGGGGACAGGGGCCACCAAAAGAAACAAAAGCAGTGCAGCAGCCTCTTCGGGCCGCGTCGAAAGTTTGCGGTACGCGTGCCTTCGCGCTGCGAAGTCCTCCCTCCAGACTCCTCATCCTCCCACCCCCACTCCCCCCACCCCTCACCAGACTCCTGCTGCCGAAAGGCTTGGAACATAAAGTGATATCATTCTCGCAACACGTTGACACTGCTTCAAGCTCAATAGAAGGTCAAACTGTCGGCGTAGTTCTGCTCAGTACCGACCGCTAGACAAATCCAAGCCATGCAGAGAAACGCATCTGTTCCACCATTTGAGTACTGAATGAGAACTGCATGGCGCGGTACATAGCACCCCTCAATCCATACGCTGTCTCTTCAAGTCTCTCAATATTGACTTTGCTCTCTCGCTGCCCGCACTAGCCATTCTCTGAAGCCCAGCTAAATCGATTGCTCCTGCACCGACGCTTGAACGGCTCTCTCCAGAGCTCCTGGCAGTGGACTCCCCAACTTCACGACGCCTCCTGTGGCCACCAGCCCTTTGATGATGTGGAGGCGGAGCTCCGCGAGCGTTGCTTGAGGCATGTCCGCCTGGTCTCCAATCTTCTCCTTCTAACGCTGCAGCAACTGAGGTCTCATGAACGGGCTGATCGTGATGGGGTTCAGCATGATGTGAATATTGGCCTGATCGGCCTTCTGGTTGCCCTCGTTGCACGTCTTCTTGATGCGGAAGTAGCGCACCAGCTCGTTCACCTCCTCTCTGTCCATCACTGTCATCAACTTTTCGAACGGCTCGAGGATCGCCTTGGTATCTTCTGGCAAGCCCTGAATATTCACGAGCGTGGGAATAATACACCCGAAGATGTGCAGGTGCGGCGGACCGAGATCTTTGCGTCCCTCTTCTGTTGCAAGGCGGTGGTACTCCTGGCCCGTCCTCAGCCCGTCTGTCACCACCTGGTGTGTGGATGGGGGGGAGGAGGAGGAGGAGGAGGAGGAGGAGGAGGAGGAGGAGGAGGAGGAGGAGGAGGAGGAGGAGGAGGAGGAAGGGAGGAGAGGAGGAGGGAGGAGGAGCAGGAGGAGGAGGAGGAGGGGGAGGAGGAGGAGGAGGAGGACGACGACGACGACGGCGACGACGACGACGAAGACACCGTCCTCTCCGGCTCCCTGAAGCACCGGAACACAACGCCACACCCAGAAGGAGGCGACGACGGTGAAGACATCGTCGACGACGATGTTCCTTTTCCTCCTCCCCCCATCCGCCTTTCCATCCCTCCCTCCTTGTTTTTGGCCCTCTCTTCCCTACCTTGCTCCAACCTCCCGCTTCCTCTCCCCACCACGCCACCCCCACACCCACAGGGGGGGGGGCATCGCGCGGAGGGGGGGGGGGGGGGCCGATGGCATTAGCATTGGGGGGGGGCCAAACCCTCGACCATATATATATATATATATATATATATATTATATAATATATATATATGAAAAAAATAAGCAAATAAACGATCGCGAATCGCGAATCGCGAATCCCCTCGTCCCGAATGTCACCTCCAACCACGCCCGAACCACACTTCCTCACCGTCTGGGTACTTCGGGGCACGTTACTTAATAACTGCTCTGGACCCGCGCGCCAGAGGCCACGATCTTGTGCAATCGGGGATGGACAGACCCCCCTTAGGTAAAACGTGGTTTAGTGAAAACGACCTGAGGCCAAAACCTGGCGGGCGCGAGCCTGGAGAATAACGGCCGCGGCGCCCTCTCGACAACCGAAAACGGACAGTTGACGAATCGACGTGTCGCTGTTGGGGGTTCTGTCCACCCCCGATGCAACGAAATGCGCATCGGCGCCCGCGAGGCCGCGCTCCCTCGTGCCAAACTTGGGATCCGCGCTGCCGAGGCCTCGATCCCTTGTACAGCCTAAATCCCCAATAAGGACGCGCGGTACGGACGCGAGACCCTTGGAAACCGAAGTTGGGATTTCGGGGGCGGCGGACGACGAAAACCTCAAGGACGCAAGAGCAAGGAAGAGCAAGGACGCGAGGGTACCCTGAGCACAGTCGCGCGTCCTTATTAGGGTTTTTGACTGTAAAGAACAGTGGGTCTGCGCTCCGAACCCGCCAGCCTTCCAGACAGCCAGCAAGGGAGGGAAAGAGAACGAGGACCAGGACCGAAACTGAACGCTTACTCCAGATTTCGTAATAAAAGGGAGGGGGTCTGGACCCTCCAAGACAAGCCATTTCAGACCCCCCCCCGTGGGAGAACCCTCCAAAACATCGTCCCCAGACCCCCCAGGCCCTCCAAGATAGCCTGGAAGAGACCCCCCCCGAAATGAGACCCCCCTCCCTTTCTTATGAAATATGGAGTAAACGTCGGCGTCGACCTTGGTCATCGCTTATCTTGGTCATCGTCGATTCGTGGATCGGCCTCGCGAATTGGCGACGGCTGGCGTGGACCATGACCAAAGTCGGCGTCGACAATAGCCCGCGATATTGGTCATGGTCACCGTGCTTCCTCCCTCGAGGCAAGTCTGCGAATCAACCCTTCAGCCAAGAAGCAAGCTAGGCTGCAGACAACATGCCAACAGAAGGGGAGCCAGCCGCGGGCGATTGGGCCCAGCCGACGCGTGACGCAGACTGTCGATCGGGCGAAGGCGCAGGGAAGGGGGGGGGGAGGGGTAGAGAGGGACAGGGAGTGCTGGAGGCTAGGAAGAGGCTCAGGGGGCCCAGGGTGGGCAGGGGAAGGTCTCGTTGGGCGGAGTCAGGGGGGGCCAGGACCAGGCGCTCGGGCTCGTGCCCGTGCTCCGGCTCGCGCTCGGGCCCTTCTGCGCGCCGCCGACACACAGAGCGGCCAGAGAAGTCCGAGCAGGCGGCGGCCGGGTGCGGGCCGGGCGGAGAGGAGGCGTCCTGAGGGCGTCCTTTGCTCGCCTGGCCTTGAGCTGGGCGATGAACTTCGGGATGTAGTTGCAAAGCCTGGCGCCAGTCTTAAGTCGGGCCTGTCCCCTACAGGGGGATTTTCGTCGACGAAAAATAAAAAAAATACTCAAAAAATAATGCCCATACTATTATTCGTTGACTATTTTTGAGTATTCCCCCTGTAGAGGGACAGGCTCGACTTGACGCCAGTCCCTCCGCACCACCTCGCCTCCCTGCACGCTGATCGGGGATGGGCAGAACCCCCTTGAGCAAAACGTGGTTTAGTGAAAACGACCTCGGGCCCAGACCTGGCGGGCACGAGCCTGGAGGATGACGGCCGCGGCGCCCTCTCGAGAACCGAAAACGGACAGTTCACCAATCGACGTGTCAGGGGGGGGGTTCTGTCCACCACCAGGCTGAGTATGCACACGCCTCCTGCTTCCCTTCCGCACGATTCCGCACTGACGCGCCCCGCCCGACTCGCAGCGCCGGCTCGCCTCGCCGACCTGCCCTCGCCGCGGCGGAGGCTGGCGCTCGAGCGCACGAGTTCGAGGCTGGAGCAGAGAGGCCCGTGCCGACCGAAGCCGCACGCTCCCGGGTGGGGTGCGCCAGTATTTCGACGGGAGCAGCGCCGTTGTGTCGACGGGGGCAGAGCACAGACCCTAGAGTATAGCGAGCGTTGCCGCGGGAACACGACGTTTGAAAGACCAAAAACGTCCGCAGTGCAACGAAACCAAGAACGAAACCGAGTGCAACGAAAGTCCGTAGTGCAAGACCCAATCAAAAACGAAACCGAGTGCAAGGAATATCCGTAGCGCAAGGAAACCAAACACGAAACCGAGTGCAACGAACGAAACCGAGTGCAACGAAACCAAAAACGAAACCAAACCAAGAACGTCCGTAGTGCAAGAACGTCCACAGCGCAAAAACACATGGGCATTCTGGGAAACGAAACCTCGAGCGCGCGTGAAGGCAATGCGCGAGGCAGGCGGCGGCAGCCCTGGGCAGCATCGGGGAAGAGAGGAGACCAGCACCCACGTCGAGTAGCTGTGGGAAGGAGGGCAGGGAGGATGGGGCGTGGAAATGAGAAAGAGAAGGAGGAGGAGGAGGAGGAGGAGGCGGAGGAGGAGGAGGAGGAGGAGGATAAGGAAGAGGAGGAGGAGGAGGAGAAGGAGGAGGAGGAGGAGGAGGAAAGGAGAAGAGGAGGAGAAGGAGGAGGACGAGGATTAGGACGAGGAGGAGGAGGAGGAAAAGGAAAAGGAGGAGGAGGAGGAGGAGGAGGGAGGGTTTGGGGGCCTTCGCCTCGAAAGCAACAGGGCGCGGACGGAAACGGACCCCCGCCCTCCAGGGCGCTCCCGGGGCCGGCTCTTCGCCCCGAGCCGTCTGTTCACCAGAGAGGGCTCTGGCCCATGGTTAGTCTCCAAACTCGGTGGCGGCCAAGAGGGGGGTGATGACTCGGGGGGGTGGATATCATGGCGTGGGCCATGATAGTTCCTCAGATTTCATGGCGCCGCTTCTTACTTCGTTACGTCCCTGGCCCCCACCCCCCCCAGGGCCGCGCACATGCCGCCGACCAAGGGCTCGGGCCCATGGTTCTCTTTGAGTTGTTGGTACCCAGGGAGGGCCTCAGGGAGGGCCTCCAGAGGCTCCCAGGAAGCCACCAGGCCATCGAAGGGGGGAGACAAAAGGATACAGTTTGGAAGAAGGACAAATTAGGAACGAGGCCTCTTTTTTCCGCAACTCCAACTTCGATTCCCCATCGTAAACCGAAGGAACACCTGAGGCAAACTGTAAAGTTACTACGGAACACCGAGCCCCTCCCCAACGAACAAATTTTCTTCGTCAACGCTCCGACTGTACTGCGATACCACTACTGTCAACCCCTCTAATCCGCATATCTGGCGTGTGAGTTTCGAGCTTCAGCTCTGCTGGGGGGGGGTCAGAGTCAATTTTGCTGGCAAAATCGGAGCTCCAGCTCACTCCGGGTCGGCCCCTCGCCCCGGAGAGCTCGTACGCGGGCTCATAAAAAACCCAGCGGCCGCCCAGACGGCCCCAGAGGGCCCGACGGCTCCAGAAGCCTCCAACGTACCCTCCCGACACCTGCTAAGAATGCCCCAAAACTGATTTTTGTTTTTACATTTTCGCTTCTTCGGCCTTCGCGTTGTCCAACACGGCCCAAGAGACCCCGAAAACAGGCCCAGAGGCTCTCAAGAGGGCCCCAAATCGGCCCAAGAAGGGCCCAAAACGGCCCAGGAGGCCCCCAAAACAGCCCAAGCGTGCCCCAGGACGGACCCAAGGAGCGACCAACAGGGCTCCATGACGGCCCCAGAAGGGTCCAAGACGGCCCAAGAGGCGCCCAGGAGGCACCAAATGGCCCTAGGAGTCCCCAAGAAACCCCGGAGGCTCCCAGTGGCCCTCAAGAGGCCCCCAAAAGGCGCCCAAAAGCGTTCCCGAATGCTTAAAAATTATCTCCTACACACCCCCAGGAGGCCTCCAGGATGCCTCCTGCAAGCCCCGCAAGAAGCCCAAAGCCCCCAAGAGGCTCAACAATCACCTCCAAGACGCCCCCACAGGAGGCCTCGAAGATGCGTCGTAGAGGCCCCTCAAGAAGCCCACGCAATGCCTCCAAGCTGTTACCAAACCACTTACGATTGAATAAGCGCGCTGGGGCGAAAGCGTCCTTCTGACAGCGGGATCGTCCCGGATCGGCGGCACGGGCCGGAGGCCTCTACAATAAGGACGCACGAACCCACATAATACACTCGACCAGGATAGTAAGGATACGCGGTAAGGATGCAAAGGCCTTGAAACGCCATGTTGACGTTTTCCGTGCGGAGCGCAGCAGAATGCCGAAGGATGACGAATACCGAAGGGGCAAGGATGCAAGTGTAGCCTTGGAAAGTTGCCCCATCCTTACTATCATGGTTTACTGTAAGCACTGCGGAGACAATGACGAGGCGCAAGACGGCTGCGCACAAAAGGACGTCGATTGCTCGGACCTGCTGCAAGACAGAGCGCGTTCAAGGCTGCAACAGCCTCGAAGACGACGAATCTGACGACGACGCGTCCGGTGTTGACCACGACAACTGTCATACAGTCGGCCCGTATAATAAGGAGACACGATTAGGATGCAAGGGCCTTGGAAGGCCATGCCGACATTTTGCGAGCGGGGCGCAGCAAGCAAAAGCGGCTAAGGACGGGCCGAAGGGAAGGATGCAAGGGAAACCTTGGAACATTGCTATCCTTACTGTGCGGGTTGACTGTGCTCCCCGGACCTCTCCTGGGGTACGCTCTGGCCAGAATTTGGACAAGAAGCTGGCCGTGGCGACGAAGGCTCTCCATGACGAGCAGCGGTATCGGTACATTCTCTTCTGATCCAGGCCACTCCGACGGGCACCCCCTGACAGACCCCAAGGGTAAGGTCGGGCATGTCCCCCTGAAGGCGGATTTTGGACGAAAAATACTGAATTGTTCAAAACAGATGCAAGAAAAGTCCAAAAATAGTCAGACAATCGTCCCCAGACTGTTTGTTTCACTGTCTTTGAATATTCCTCCTGTGGAGGGACACGCCCGACGTAACACAAGGGTCGATCACCCAAGCACACTTGATGGGCCTGTTCTCCACCACCACCACCACCACCATGGGTTGGAGGGGGGAAGGAGGTGGAGGAGGAGGAGGAGGAGGAGGAGGAGGACGAGGCAGAGGAGGGGAAGGACCCCCTCCCCCTCCAACTGATGGTGGTGGTGGTGGTGGAAAACAAGCCCACCAAGGCACACTGGCGGAACGGGCCCAGAGCAGCCGCTGCACGGCCAGCCGCGTGGGGGGCGAGGGGGGGGGACCACCGCCCGCGCTGCTCCACGCCGACGGCGCCGATGCACATCGGCCATGCATCGGCGCCGTCGGCGTGGAGAGACTCGGGCTCCACTGATGGGCTTGTTTTCCACCACCACCCCCATAACTAAGTTGGAGGGTGAGGGGGTCTTCCTCCTCCTTCTCCTCCTCCCTCTCCTCCTCCTCCTCCTCCTCCTCCCCCCCTCCCCCTCCCCCCCTCCCCCTCCTCCCCCTCCTCCCCCTCCCCCCCTCCCCCTCCTCCTCCTCCTCTTCCTCCTCCTCCTCCTCCTCCTCCTCCTCCTCCTCCTCCTCCTCCTCCTCCTCCTCCTCCTCCTCCCCTCCAACTTGTGGTGGTGGTGGTGGAGAACGGGCCCATCGCCCACGCCGATTCGCATCGCCGCCGCATCGGCCCTGCGACGCGATCCTCCGGCCCCACCTGCCCGATCCCCAGGTGGAAGGCTGGGGCTGCTCCTACTTCCCTCGGGCAGGACGAGGGGAGGGGGGGCTCGCGTTAAGTCGGGAATGTCCCCCTACAGGGGAATTTTCGACGAAAAATAAAAAATACACCAAAAATGATAATAAACAGTCCAATATTAGTCTGGGGATTCTTTTGTAAATCTTGTTTTGCCTTTTTGGGGTATGTTTGAGGTATTTTTCATTTTTCGTCGAAAATCCCCCTGTAGGGGGACACGCCCGACATAAGGCTCGCGAGAGGGAAGGGGGTCGTGGCGTGAGGTCGGGCTCCTCCCCCCTACCGGGTGATTTTGGACGACAGGTGACAAATAGTCGACACGTACTTCCAAAAGGTCCCCGAATCGTCCCCGATACTATAGCTTGACTCTTTTGGAATACCCCTCCTGTAGAGGGACATGCCCGAGTTAGGTTAGTGAATCCTCTCGGGCAGGACGAGGAGGGGGGGCTCGCGAGAGGGAAGGGGGTCCTGGCGTGAGGTCGGGCCCCTCCCCCCCTACAGTGTGATTTTGGACGACAGGTAAGAAACAGTCAACACGTACACCAAAAACGTCCCCAGATCGTCCCCAGTGATATATTTTGACTGTTTGGGATCGCCCCCCTCCTGTAGAGGGACGTGCCCGAGTTAGGTTAGCGAGTCAGCGCACGTGGCTGCCCTCCCAGGCGCACATGCATCGAGGGAAGGGCGCCCCGCGGCGGGGCCGAAGCGAGCTACACGCGCAGCAGATGCGGCCCCCCCCCCTTTCCTATCCCCCCCCTTCCGTCGGGCCCGATCCTCCGCCCACAGGCAGCGTACGGTCAGATCGGGTGCGTCTTCCTGCAGGCGGACCCGGGACGAAGAATTACAAAAAAAAGTCAGGGCATGCCGAAGCATTGTCACACAGATGATCGAGCAATCGTTCCCAGACGATTCTCGGATCATTTTTGAAGATTCCCTCCTGTAGAGAGGAACGTGCCCGAGGGCAGGTCCGCGAAGCAGCGCGCGCGGCTGCTCTCCCTGGCGCCCACTGCACCGAGGCACGGCGCGCCCCGCGGCGGGGCCGATGCGAGCTACACATGCAGGTGGGTGCACCCCTAGGGGGCCACATGCGAACCCTGCCCCTACCCCCCACGATTTCCGAGGGGGAGGGTGGGGTTCACTTCGTTCGCGAGCTGCCAAACGGAGTGAACCCCACCCTCCCCCTCAGAAATCGTGGAGGGTAGGGGTAGGGTTCGCATGTGGCCTCCTAACCCCCCCACCCCCCCCCCATCCTTTTGGGTGACCCCGCAAGGGGGTCCGGCTGAAAAAGGGTGGTGCAATAGATTTTGGGCAAGCGTACTGCAAGTGTACTGCGCCGGAGAGTTGTATTGCATCGGATTGCGAGCAATGTACTGCACTCGAAAGTCAATCAATACATGTGCGCCCGGGAATGTATTGCACGCCCTAGTTGTGTTGCAACACCACAAATCGATTGCGCCAAATCTATTGCACCACCCCCTTGTCGCTGGACCCCCTTTTGGGTCAACCCGATACGGGCCTCGGGAAGAAAACTAGCAAACACTCACGTGAGCGTTTTTTTTGTTTTTCGGCGTTTCGACATCGGGCGGAAGGGGTGGGGAGGAGGGGTGGATCTGGCCCCGGACACCTCTGCTTAATGCGACCGTTTGGAACCGTGCGTCCGACGGGGAGTCTCCACCTGCTCGAGACAGGCGCCAAAAACAGCCAAGATCTACAGTCGGGGCCCTGAAGAAGGAACCCTTTTCGTTGGGGAGGGGCTCCGCGCTCCTGAAGTGTGTCACATCTTGCCTCAGGCTTTCCTTATGTTTTCGAGAGGAAACCGAAGTTGAATTTATGCAAAAAAAGGGGCCTCGTTCCTTATTTAGGGTTCCTTAGGTCAACGCCCCGACTGTACTCCATAGGGGAGGGGGGGAGGGGGGGGGAGGGGGCCGCGCCGATCTGCCAAACACTGAATCAAACAAAGATCACCATACCACATTCATCTGTCAACGCCTCCCCCTCCCCCCAATTTTCAGAGTTGGCGGTGGGTTTGGCGAGCTGCACCTCGACCGCAGCCTCCCCCGCGCGTGCCAGCCTTGCGTTTTGGGGGGGAGGGGGAGTGTTCAGTCATTGTTTCCCTCTGCCGTATACCCCCTTTCGTCCGACCCGATCCTCCTCTAGAAGGCAGCAGAAAGTCAGGTCTGGCACGCCTTCCTGCAGGTGGATTTTGGAAGAAACGAAACAATGATCAATACATACGGACATCGTCAAAAGTAATCGAAATATCGTCCCCAGACTACTATGTTCTGGACTATGTTCGAATATTCCTCCTGTAGAGGGGCATGCCCGACTTAAGCGTCAGGGAGAGACGGCCTCTGGGGGGAAAACATCGATCTTGCATGGACAAGGCATCGGGCCCCCATCGGCGATGAGTAAGCAATCGGGGCTCGACGCATCGCTCCCTGAGCCTATCCCCCCCCCCCGTTGCCCCTGATCCCTCCCCCCTCCTCTAAGACGAAGCCGGGGAAGGAACAGGCACGGTGACAAATCGGGGATCTCTGTGGTACGGCGGGTTTTTGGAAGACGTACCGGGCGCCGCGGCCGTTCCAGAGCGCTTTGAAAGCGTTCCGGAACGCTGTGGGATGGTTTATCCATGTCCTAGGTCCGCTCCTCCTGGGGAAGACCAGCTTGGAGAAACTAAAAAAGTACCGATACTGCAGCTTCCAAGACCTCTCCCAGGGTGCGTTCTGGCAGAAATTAAAAGGCAAATCCAGCGGTGGCGACGAGGGCCCCCCAAGAAGCTAAAAATGGCGAAAACGAGCCGAGGGTAGCGGCACCTTTCCCTCATCTGAAAGACTGGACGCACTGCATCCGGGAACCTTACGGCGTTGCCCGCTCGGCTCCAGCGCTTGCGGATGATGCCGCTGACAATGGCCTTCAGCTTCTCCGGGTCCGGCTGATGGCCGCGCTGCTTTGCACCGCGGCCAGGGCGAGGGGCGGGGGGACTGGAGCAGGTGGAGGAGGAGCAGGCATGAGGAGGGAACACATGATCGACCCACGAACCCAGAAAGGAATATAGACATGTGAGGCATGGCAACGTTTTTGGGCGACGGGCAATTGCAATGCTGAGTTCTATCGATCTTGATATACTATGCCGAAGGCTGTGCTGTGCTGCGCCGTGCTGAATTGCGATGTGCCATGCCGCGATTGTGCTCTATAGCGTTGTAAATTAAATCCTCCTTTGCATCCGAGCCCTGACAGAACTGATCTGGATCTGAAGCTCGAGCTGCCTGAGCACATAGTCGCTGCCCCAAAGCTAATTGAAACGGAAACGCGCGGGCCGTTCAATCAACTCGACCTCCAAATCCGACTCAGCTCCGAAACGGAACGACACGACACGGGGCACAGGCTCACGGACGCGTCACAGGATGTGCCAGGGGCGCAGTAGGGGATGCGCCAGGGGACGTGTCAGGGGACGTATCAGGGTATGTGCCCTGAACGTCTCAGGAACCTGCCACAGGACGTGCCAAGGCGCGTATGGGACGGCCAGAGGGCGTCATGTCAAGGGACGTTGCAAGCCACGGAGCGGGCAGGGGAAACGCCTGGGGAGGAGTCAGGAAACGCGACAGAGGACGGGCCAGGGAACGTGCCACGCCGAGTGGCGTGCTAGGGGGCGTGCCAAGGCACGTCACGCCAGAACGTCGCAAAGGACGCGCGAGGGAACGCGCCAGCGCGCCAGGGGACACCCCACGGACGGGCGGGGATGGACTGTGATACGCTCTACTGCGACAAGCGTTTCGCTCGAGACATCCTCAGTATCTAGACATCCGCCTGGGCGACCTGGGCGCGTGAAACCAAGCATCTCGCCCGAGACGCTCAACACATCCTCATGTTAGACATCCGCCTGGGCGACCTGGGCACGTGAAAACCAAGCGTCTCGCTCGAAACGTTCTCATGACCTCCTCATGCTAGACATCCGCCTGGGCGACCTGGACACGTGACAACAAACGGTTCGCTCGAGACATCCGCAACACGTTTTCATGTTAGAAATCCGTTTGTGTGACCTGGACACGTGAAAACCTTCGTTTCGCTCGAGACCTGCTCGACATCTCCTCATGCTGGACATCCGACTGGGCGACCTGGACACATGAAAGCAAGCGTCTCGCTCGATACATCCTCAACACATCATCACCTTAGACATCCGCCTGGGCGACCTGTGCAGGTGCAAACAGGTGTTTCGCCCGAAACGTTCTCAACACATCCTCATATTAGACATCCGCCTGGGCGGCCTGGACGCGTGAAAACACGCGTCTCGCTCGAGACAACATCAACAACTCCTCATGCCAAACACCTGCCTGGGCGACCTGGACGCGTGAAAACAAGCGTCTCGCTCGAGACATGTTTGGAAAACCCTCATGCTGGACATCTCCCTGGGTAGCCTGGCCGCGTGAAACCAAGCGTTTCGCTCGAGACATCCTCAAGACCTGGGCGCGTGAAAACAAACATTATACCTGGGACATCCTCTGAATTCTGGCCCCCGAGAAAGGAACATTCGGTAACAACGAACACGCGTCTCGCCCGATCAATTCTCAACATGTTCAGCAAAACAAGCGTTTCGCTCGAGACATCCGCAACAGAAGAATGTGTACTTCACCATGTGTTTTATCGATCGGAATTTCAAAAAAAACAGCCGCTCGCTCGGGACATCCTCAAGTGCTTAATTCGCCAGCCCTCCGCGACCTCGTTACCATCGCATACTCCAGATTTCGTAATAAAAGGGAGGGGGTCTGGACCCTCCAAGACAAGCCATTTCAGACCTCCCCCGTGGGAGAACCCTCCAAAACATCGTCCCCAGACCCCCCCAGGCCCTCCAAGACAGCTTGGAAAAGACCCCCCCCGAAATGAGACCCCCCTCCCTTTATTACGAAATCTGGAGTAATGATTTCGCCGGCCCCGCGCAAATCGAGCCGTGGGGGCGGCCCTCAACAAAAAACTTGGGCCCCGCCTCTCTGAGAAAATCCCAGAAGATACAGCCGAATTTGGGACAGAAGAACATCCTCCAAGAACATAAGACCTTCCGCGGGCCAAGCTGAAGAACGTGCGAGGGCACCCTCCCCGAGTCCACCTCTCGACCTTGCATCTGGGCCTGGCCGCAAGATGGGATGACCGCGTAAAACGTCGAGGCCGATGTCTGCGGGACGTAGGCACAACGTGGCGAGCCATCTCATCCTCGGCTAGGCCTGGGCGGCGGACCCGACCGCCCTCCTCGAGGCAGGGGGGGTACGTAAGAGCACGGAGGGGAGGGGGGGGGGGGGCGGCGCCGGGGGGAAAGGGGAGGGGCGCGCGAGGGAGGACAGAACACATTATCTCGAGGGCGGGGCGCGCGAGGGAGGGGATGGGGCGCGCGGGGATGTGGAGGAGGACAAAACAAATGATCTCGCTCCCGCGAGAGCGATCCACGCTCCGGCGGAGGCCGCGGCCGACGCGGGCGAGGGGGGGCCTCTTAGAGAGCGGGCGGGCCCCCCAGGCCGCGCGCGGGCCGAGCGGCGCCGCGCAGGTGACAAAGGAATTCCTGGGTGCCGAGGGGGCGCCAGAAGCAGCGCGGCTAGCGTCATGACGGGCGTGTTCCCCTACAGGGGAATCTTCAACGAAAAATTAAAAATACTACAAAAATGCCAAAATGGCCCAGAAAAATGCTAAAACAAAAAAACAAACAAACAAACAAACAAACAAACAATAGTCCCTGGACTATTGTTTGTTTACTTTTTCGATTATTTGTGGGGTATGTCTTATTTTTCGTCGGAAATCCCCCTGTAGGGGGACAGGCCCGACTTAAGGCTAGCCTCTTTGAAAGGGAGTGGGAGGAGCGATTGCGGGGAGCCGAGGCCCTGCGGAGCACCGAGGGGCGCGCGGAGCAGGAACGATCAGAGAGAGCAGTATCCCGCTCCCGCGCTCGCGATCGGCGCTGGGGCGGATGCCGCGGCCGACGCGCGCGAGGGGGGCCCGGAACGGGCGGGCCCCCGAGCGCGCGCGCGAGCCGAACGGCGCCGATCAGGAGAAGAGGAGGCCCTGGGCACCGAGGGACACCGGCAGCCATGCCCAGGCGCGCAATGACAAGGCAATGGCGGGCGGCCGCAGTGAGTGTGTTGGCCACGCAGAGGGGCCGACTTCAAAGACGGGAGAGACGCGCCGGTCGTTCGCAGCGGCGAAGCGCGCCGCGCGCGCGAAACTAAACCGGGAAGGGCGGGTTGTTCCTTGAAAGAGGGGGGGGCGAGGTCCTGTCGCTTCAAACGACCAGCGGGGACAGCGGCGCCTGTGGCGAGCAGCTCGTCGGGGCCCTCCACGGGGCGCGCGCCGCCGGTCTGAAACCGGCGGCGGCGGGTCTGGGCGGCGCGGCGGAAGCTGCGCAGGCCGGAGGAACTCTCAACTGCGTCGCGCCCCTCTGGCGCGAACCAGCGGAGCCGCGATATGGCGCCCCGAAACAAGTCGCCCCAGTCCGGCAACCAGCGGGCGACCGCCAGAGGCTCGCCCGCCGCCTCCCGGCGCCAGACCACCGCGCCCGCCGCGCCCGACGGCGGCGCCGGCTCCATCGGCTGAGCCTCGGGCGGATCGCCGGGCGGCCAGGCGGCGCGAGCCCTGGCCTCGGGGATCTGCTAGCCCGGGTCAATCAGACCCAGGCCAACAAGAAACCAAACAACTGCAATGCGAGAAAAGAAAAGCTGCAACGCAGGGCCTCGCAAACCCGGGCCAGCCGATATGCGCGGCCGCCTCGCGGCCGCGAGCGGCTCGCTGACCCGCGTCAGCCAGAGGAGGTCTTCGCGAGATCCTGCGGGATCCGGCGCTCTGGCTGGCCCCCGTTTGCATGGACCCCCGCCCCTTAATTTGGACACCCAAAATGGGTACCGAAAGAATGGGTACAATGCCCAACATCAAATGTTGTCCCAAACCAACAGCGGCCACTGTTGGACAGGCGGCCTTCTGTCTCGAATGGACACAGGCCGCGGCGGCGCAGACAGCGAGCCCTGTTCAAAATGAACAGGAACTGCTGTTGGGCATTGTACCCATTCTTTCAGTGCCCATGTCGGGCGTCCAGACTTAAGCTCCGATGGCCGCCAGGGAGAAGAGAACCGGGGCAGGGCTCGCCGCCGCGGGGAGGCGCCCGGCGCGCGGGCGAAGGGCGCGGGCGCGAGCCCGCATTCTTCGGCGAGGCCGCCGCCGCGGGCGCCGCGCCCGGAGACGCCCCGGCACCCGCTTCGACGGCGACCCCCCCCCTGCGGGGCCGAGACAGCCTCGCTGGAGCGGGGCGCGCCCGCCGAAGAAGCGAGCGACCTGCGGCTCGGCCGTCGGCGGCGCGGCGCCCGGAGCGCCCGCGCCGCACGCCGGGAGGGCCGGGGCCGAGGGCGCGCCGCTCGGGCGCCTCGGGAGCGGCGAGCGCCCGCCCCGCCCCGCCCCGGCCAGCGGCCCGGCGGCCCGCGGCGGGGGCGATGGGGGCAGGCTCGCGCCAGGGACCTCGACGCGAGCTGCTCGTGGGATTGGACGGCTGCTCTGAGCGAGCCCCCCCCCCCAAGCGCGCTTCGACTCGCGGCCCCCGGCGCCCGCGCGGCCCCGCGGCCCGCCAGCCGCGGCGCGCGGCGCCGGCGGGGCGGAGCGGGGGTGCCCGCGGGGCGCAGGGGGCGCCGCCGCCGCGCTTGCGCGAGCCGCGGCAGCCAGCCCCACGTGCGCGGGCTCACCTCAGGCCGCCGCGCCCTGGCGCGCAGCTGGGGCCCGGCGGCGGAAGCGTTTCGGCGCCGGCGCGGAGCGCGGGCGCAGGGCCGCGTCTGGGCCCGCTGCCGCCTCGCGCGCCAGAAAGGGAAGGCCCGGGAGGCGTTCCCGCGGCAAGGCCCAGGGGCCGCCCGCGGCGCGCGAGCGGTCGAAGGCCCGTCGCTGCCACGGCCCGCCGAAGCCTCTGCGCGAGGACCCCTGGAGACAGCAGGCCGGCCTGCTGCGCGGCGGGCGCGCCGCCGAAGCAGAGTGCGAGCGCGCCCCGCAGGAACCAGGGGGGCAGCTCCATGGCGCTCCCTTAGACAGGTGCGCCTTGGGTGCTGTCTGCTCGCCTGGGCCTTCTATCTGCTGGTGCTGCGTCGAGCCTGCCCGAGATGCGCCATGGCGCGGCTGCGCGCAAACTCGCCCCGCCGCTGCCGCTGCCCCCCTCCGGCGGCGGCGGCGGCGGCGAGGGCGGGTGGCGGGCGGGGCAATCTACAGCGCCAACTGCTATACAGCATGAAGCGGGCGGAATTTTGGAAACAAAAGAAAACATGTCAAACCCGCGAAGGATGGAAAGGTATAGACAAAAAGGAAAGGCCCGGAAAGGGAAATAGACCCGAGAAAGATGGAAGTAGACCCGCGAAGGATGGAAATGTATAGACAAAAAGGTAAAGACCCGCGAAGGATGAAACATTTTGGAAACAAAAAGGAAAAGCCCGGAAAGGGATATAGACATGCGAAGCATGGAAACGTTTCGAGACACCTGGAGTGGGCCATGGGCATTAGCAATGATGAATCTATCGATGGTGATGGCACCGTGCCAGAAGCTGCGCTGCGCTGCGCCGCGCTGCGAAATGCTGGACGAAACGAAACGCGAAACAGCCGGCGAAACGCCCTACGAAGCACCCCGCGACACACCCCAAGAAACACTCAACGAAGCACGCGAGGAAACACTTGACGAAACACCCAACGAACAACCACGAAACATCCCGCGAATCACCAAACGAAACACCCCACGAAACACCCCACGAAACACTCCACGAAACATCCCACGAACCACCCCACGAAATAAACGCGCCAACGATGCGCGTTGTCTTGCGCCGCGTTGCGCTGCGCTGCCATGCTCAAGTTCTGACTCAGTTATGAAACGGGACGAACCGAGAGGGGGCGAATCCAGAGAAAGACGGCACGCACCGAGCAAGGACGGACCGAAACGCGGCACACCGAGACACGACGAACTGAGGACGAACCGAAGCAGCACCAAGCGAGACGTCACGCCGCGCCCCCGCTCCAGCAATCACGACCCCTCATAAATTACGCTGCGTCCGCATTCCTAGGGCCGCGAACCTCAACAATTCACACTGCGCCCGCGCTCTAAGGGCCCCGATCCCACCGTAATTAGATTACACTGGGGTCGCGCTCCCAGGGCCCCGACCCCTCGCAAATGACGCTGCGCCCGCACCCCGAGGGCCGCGATCCCGGGTAATTCACGCTGCCTCCGCGCTCACAGGGCCACGACCCTTTGCAAATTACGCGGGGTCCGCGCCCCCACTGCCGCGGCCGTTTGTAAACTACATTGGGTCCGCGCTCCCAGGGCCGCGATCCCGTGTAGATTGCGCTGCGGCCGCGCTCCCAGGGTCACGACCCTTCGTAAATTACATCGGGGTCCCGCTGCAAGGGCCTCGACCCCTTTGTAAATTACGCTGCGCCCGCGCCCCCAGGGACACGATCCTTCGTGAATCACGCTGCGCCCGAGCCCCCCAAGGCCCCGATCCCTCGCATTTTACGCTGCGCCCGCGCCCCAAGGGCTACGATCCTGCGTAAACTACATTGCGCCCGAGCTCCCAAGGCCCCGACCCCTCGAGTTTTGCGAAACAAGCGTTTCGCTCGAGAACCCCAGAGTAAGAATTGAAATGTCGAAAAACACTATTTCTCAATATTCCAACTCGGAGGACCAATGGTTGAACATAGAATTTTGAATCGTTGAACAGCTTCAGGGGGCCCCCAGTTTTTCAATCCGGGAAATCCCGCATGGAACTTCTCCCGCATTGTGAGTTTGAGTTTTGATCTGGTGCGCCGTCCCGGTTCTCTTCCTGTTCTGGCTCAGCGCACTCGTCTTCGCCTAGCGTCGGCATCTTCCCCTCCCCTCCCTCCTCCTCTACCCCCGCCTTCTCCTCCTCCTCCTCCTCCTCCTCCTCCTCCCCCTCCTCCTCCTCCTCCTCCTCCAAGAGACCCCCAGGAAGCCACCAAAAGAAGATCTCTGCTCTCCGTTTTGGGAGGCTTACTGGGGGTCAGTTTAGAATTTTTAATCCCGAAAATCCGGGATTGAAACGTTCAGTTCTCAATTTGGGCTCGACAAAGTTTTCAACGATTGATTTGTTTTCAAATTTGATGTTTGCGGGTCACCATTTTGGTTTAACAAATCAAACGAAGGCCCATAGGCTATTGATTATGTTGGCCTCTCGGGCTCGCCGCCAAGCCCGCAAGACGGAAGACGGCCAAAAAGCTCTCAAAAGCCGTGATTCTGAGGAGGCGGAGGTGGAGAGTGGAGATGGGCTGGGATGAGAATAATGGGGGGGGCAGCGAGGTGGAGGAGGTGGAGGAGGAAGAGGTGGACCAGGGGGAGTAGGAGGACGCGGAGAGATGCCTCGGGTCTAACATGTCAATAAGTTCAATGCAAGCCCCCTCTTGTGTTGTTTGGAGCCTTGGATGGGCATCAACACCAACAACGGAGTTCGCCTGCACCAGGGCAAGATGATAGTGGTGTTGGTGGTAATATTTCGGCCACCTGGGCAGACCAAAATGATGTTACAGCCATCGCCGAGATCGGGATCATCCTCCATCGATGGAGGCAGACCGCCGATTTGGAGGCGGCCAAGGGGGGGCCTGAACTGGTTAGGACCCCGGAGAAGCGGTCAGGAAAATGGGTGGGGGAAGAGGCCAAACCTGATCAAAAACGGTCCCAAAACCCCTCCCAAGGTCCATATGGTGCAACTTATCACCCGGATCCGTTTCTCACCACGGTTCCGGGACCCGAAAAGGGCGCCCCGCCCGCAAGCTGGAAGAAGCAAGCAACCTTCCCGAACCCAGAACCTCGAACCTGCCCGCCCTTCCTCCTGGCCAGAACCAGAGCTGGGCCACCTCAGACCCCCAGACGGTTTCAACACCGCCGACACTGGTGCTGGCGGGACTGGGTCTACTGGGACCTGGCTTAGCGATGTGTACCGTGGGGAAGTGCCCCCCGCCCCATTCCACTAACAGGAAATGCCGTCACACGCAAACACACAGCCACGGCAGACCTGGTTCAGTGATTCCAATCAATATTTTGGGCTTCTGCGCCCAATCAATTCGGGTATCGTCTAAACCTGGTCAGTTAAGAGCCGAGTCAGTCGGGCCTTGCAGTGTATTGAACCCCGTCTCAAGACTCCCGAGCTTCTGGGCCCGATCACTAACTGGCTGCCCTCATCCGCGGCCCTGGCTATACCCGAGCCAACCTCTAAGCCTCCGACCCTCGCCTGCCTGCCCGCCGTCGCGCGCGCGCGCGCAGCGGCGGGCCCTGTCCCATCCCGAAGAGGCTCCCAGAGCGCACGGCGCCGGCCGCCGCCGCCACCGACGACGCTCGTCGCAGCCAACGTCGCCGTCGTCGTCGCCGTTCGAAGCGGACGAAGAGGGTGGATGCCAGAGGGTGGGTCAGCGGATCAGCTCGCGGAGCCGGAGTCCGCGGCGCCGAGAGGCGTCAGAGCGTCGAGGACAACGCCGGGCGGCGGGTCCGAAACCAGCTGCACGCAGCGGATTTCATACCGACCACCCCCCCTTGCCCCTCCTACAGTGAAAACGTATAGTAAGGACGCGTGGTAAGGACGCAAGACCCTTGGAGGCCGAGGTTGAAGTATTCAAGATTGCTAGGGACGGGCCGCAGAGGCTGAGGCGGGCAAGGACCCAAGGGGGTACCCTTGAAGAAGTCGTTCGTCCCTCCTGTGCGCGCTGACTCTCTCCCTTCGGCCCGAGCCGCCGCCGCCGCCGCCGCGGTCTCAAAGTCGCCGCGGGGTCTCCTGCACCCCGTCGGAGCGCATGTCCTCGAGGGCCTTCAGCTGGCCGGCCTGCCCCCGGGCGCTCTCTCGGCGCCAGCCCTCCGCGCGCGCAGGGTCAGCCTCCGGCCGCGGGCCGGGAGGAGGAGGAGGAGGAGGAGGAGGAGGAGGAGGGAGGAGGAGGGAGGAGGAGGGAAGAGGAGGGAGGAGGGAGGAGGAGGAGGAGGAGGGAGGAGGAGGAGGAGGAGGAGGAGGAGGAGGAGGAGGAGGAGGGGGAGGAGGAGGAGGAGGCGCGCGGCCCGTGCGGGCGACGCGCGCCGGCCGCAGCGGCGGCGCCGACTGCGGCGGTGGCGGCGGCGACCGCGTCGCCGTACGCCTTCGGAGCTCCGCGCCACCACGGGCGACGAAGCCCGAGGCCCTGACCAGGGGGGGGCCCTGCAGCCCCTCCGAGAAGAAGCTGCTAGGCCCCGCGTTCCCCCCGGGGGGTTGGGCGCCCGAGTGATCCGGGGTAACTCGGGTCCGGGGTGACTAGGGTTTGGATTCCCGTAAAAGGAACCCGAGTTAGCCCTGACCCGAGTTACCCCTGATGATTTTGGGGCTCTGGACGCCCGAATTATCCGGGGTAACTCGGGTCCGGGGAAACTCGGGTTCGGAATCCCGTAAAACGAACCCGAGTTAGCCCTGACCCGAGTTACCCCTGATGATTCGGGGCTCTGAGGGGGGGTGCTCCGACGCGCAGAGGGTGCCCCAACCAGATCCCGCGCCTCGCATGCAGCTCCGCCCTGCCCTCCCCCGGGATCCTGCTCCTCCCGCGGTTCTCCCGCCCCCAGCCAGAGCAGTCGGACCTAGGACAGAGGAACACCCTTCATTAACGGGCGAAGAACGGTATAACATAAACTTTTTCGCCGTCGGGGGCGCCTGCCCCAGCGCGGCCGGGAAAGTTTTTACCCTTACGGTGGCACCGTAGGGGTATAAACTTCCCAGCCGCCCAGGGGCAGGTGTCCCCGACAGCGAAAAAGTTTATGTTATACCGTTCTTCGCTCCCTGACTTCAAGAACACGAGACCCTCCGCCGGCCCAAACAAGCAGAACGTCCCCGGGAACCCTCCCCAGGATGCCCAGGAACAGCCAACAAACGCGAAGAACACGGGGGCCCCCTCCCCGAACCGACCTCGATCTTACACCTCGGTCCGACCGTACACGATCCCAACGTTTTGTCTCTCCTTGGAGGAAAAACAGGGAGAGGAAAAGGAGAAGGAGGAGGACCAGTGGAAACTCAAGAGACATCAGCGATGTTGGAATAAACCCTCCATCCAAGTTTCCCTTTCGTAGGCCCCCAAAAAAGTTCATGTCCACTGAGGGCCTGCCTCGTTGGAAGACAACTGTTTGAAGACCCTGAAGCATGCCAACACACTGTTGTCGAGATTCCAACGCCACGGACGAACCTGACGGTTGCGTCTTGACGATGTTGAATCGTGCCAGGATGCCATTTTTGGGACTTCAGCCCCGGGCACGAACGTGAATGTTGCACCCTCATAATTCTGAATCCTTCCATAACGCAAATTCTGGTACGCTGATCATGGGAATCCGTGGGGCCCCTGCAACTTGTTTAAGAGAATATGCGCAGCGCTACAGCGAGAGCCACATTTTGAAAACGACCCGCCCTCAATCCGTGAAGCTCTTGCAAATGAAAAAGAATTTGCGCGGCGCTACTGCGAAAACCACATATTGAAAACCACCCGCCCTGACTCCGTGAAGCTTTTGCAAATGTTCAAAGCGAATGTGCGCGGCGGTGAAGCGAGAACCCACATTTTGAAAACGGCCCGCCTTCAATCCGTGAAACTGCTGCAAATGTTTAAAGCGAATGTGCGCGGCGCAAAAACGAGAACCACAGTTTGAAAACAACCCACCCTCACTCCGAGGAACGACTTCAATGTTTAAAACGAATGCGCAAGGAGCTAAGGCGAGAGCCACATTTTGAAAACGACCCACCCTCCATCTGTGAATATGTTGTCAACGGTTAACCTCCAGGGTCATTGTGAGGAAGTCTCAGACGAAACGCCTGGCCCGCCTGAAAACTGGCCTCAGAAGCGACAGGGAAAAGTTATTCATAAAGGAAAGGGAGTAAACAAGGATGGTGAGAAGGAACAGAAGGAGAAGGAGGAGAAGCAGGAGGAGGAGGAGGAGGTCCTCTCCTTGCAATGCTCCTTCCCTCCCTCGGCGGTTCCAAAGACGAGGCCCTCAGAGATGGAGCCCCGGAGGACGAGGGGCCTAAAAACAGTGCAAATGCATGGGAGCCCCCTCACTCAGGACCCAATCTTTCCGCCGCAGACTCCCCTCCCTCCCTCTCCCCCTCTACCAGGACTTTTCGGTTCTCCTCCTACTCCTCCGACTCTTCCTCCTCCTCCCCCTCCTCCTCCCCCCCCACCCACCCCGCTCCTTCCTTTGCACACGGGCCCGAGGGATGGCCCAGAGAGGCCCCGCAAGGCCACCCCTTTGCTCCCAGAGATCTCTCTGTTCACCTGGTTGCCCGCTTTGTTTCAGTACATGTCTCTTCGACCCTTTCCCCGTCAACTCTCACGGGCAGGGCGTTTGAATGGGCTGGCGGGGATTATTTCTTAATCGCGAGCACCGGAAGACGCCGGGCGCCGCCGGCGCCAGAGACCCTGTGTTCACCACCGATCGACCTGGCGCCCCCGTCGAAGGTAATCTCATACGGCCAGCAGGCAGCGTCCAAGAAATGGCAGGGTGCACGGTCAACTGACTGTAATCTCATCCCCCTGCGAGAGATCGTAGGCCGCCGTCAGGGAGAGGGTATGGGCGGTTGGCTGGTGCGGTACCTGGTGCGTGGTGCGGGGGCAAGGGAAACAACCGCGACCTGGGAGGAGCCAGCCGGCCCTAGGATCGTCTGCCTGCAGGACCATCAGACGGGTGCCTGCGGGGGAGAGTCTGGCGGCGACTGGGAGCCGTCTGGCATCTCCGCCGGCGCGGTCGGAGGTGCGCGTCTGGTGCGGCCTGGCTGCACTGCGTATCGCGTCAGCCGTCGGGGGGCAGGGATTGCACCCCGCATTCCTCATCGCTCTGGAGGTCAGCGTCCGCGACCGACAGGCCCTGCACAATGAGGCGCGCGGCCTCGGTGGGGTCGAGGGGGGAGTTGTCAAGGCTGACGCAGTACCGGTAGGCGACCTGGTGGATACTGCGGGCCGCGAGGCCTTGGTGGGCACCGCCGGTGAGGATGGCAGTACCGATGTCGGCGGGGTGCGCAGTTGCCCTGGAGGTGCGCCAAGCGAGCGCAACCGCAGGGCACCACGACCAGAGATGCTCGGAGGTCGCTTCACCTAGACCACAAAGCGGGCAAGCGCCGTATATGAAGGGGCCCTGGGACACACAAACAAATACGCACCAATTACGCGACCGAGGAACCCCACATACTTACATAATGGCTGGAGTGATGATAGCCTCCTCCTCCTCCTCCTCCTCCTCCTCCTCTTCTTCCTCCTCCCCTCCCCCTCGCCATTGATATACCAACCTGGATACCCCGATTTGGCATCGAGGTCTCCGATACGCCGTGGCAGCCATCAAGCACCCGAACCGGCAGGGAAGAAAACCAGAACGCCACGAAAACCGGCTCGGATAGCGGCCGCGTTCAGGGACCACCCCCTGCGCACCCCTTATGGTGTCGGGAAAGTGCCACCGCCGCGCTCAGGGACCACCTCCTTCGCACCCCCTACGGTGTCGAGAAAAAACTATCCTGCCTTGCCCTGGACAACCGGCTCGGATAGCGGCCGCGCTCAGGGACCACCCCCTGCGCACCCCCTATGGTGTCGGGAAGTGCCGCTCCTGCTATGCCCTGGACGACCGGCTCGGATAGCGGCCGCGCTCAGGGACCACCTCCTGCGAAGCCCCTATGGTGTCGGGAAAGTGCCGCTCCTGCTATCACCTGGACGACCGGCTCGGATAGCGGCCGCGCTCAGGGGCCACCTCCTGCGCAGCCCCTATGGTGTCGAGGAAGTGCCACTCCAGCTTTGCCCTGGACGACGGGCTCGAATAGCGGCCGCACTCAGGGACCACCCCCTGCGCACCTCCTACGGTGTCGGGACAGTGCCGCTGCTGCTTTGCCCTGGACAACCGGCTCGGATAGCGGCCGCGCTCAGGGGCCACCTTCTGCGCAGCCGCTATGGTGTCGAGAAAGTGCCACCCCTGCTTTGCCCTGGACGACCGGCTCGGGTAGCGGCCGCGCTCAGGGACCACCTCCTTCGCACCCCCTACGGTGTCGAGAAGAAGCTATCCTGCCTTGCCCTGGACGACGGGCTCGGATAGCGGCCGCGCTCAGGGACCACCCCCTGCGCACCTAGGTGTCGGGAAAGTGCCGCTCCTGCCCTGCCCTGGACGACGGGCTCGTATAGCGGCCGCGCTCAGGGACCACCCCCTGCGCACCCCTATGGTGTCCGGAAAGTGCCACCCCTGCTATGCACTGGACGACCGGCTCGGATAGCGGCCGCGCTCAGGGACCACCTCCTTCGCACCCCCTACGGTATCGAAAAAATGCCACTCCTGCCTTGCCCTGGACGACCGGCTCGGATAGCGGCCGCGCTCAGGGACCACCTCCTGCGAAGCCCCTATGGTGTCGAGAAAGTGCCACTCCTGCCATGCCCTGGGGCTCGGCGCCGCGCTCAGGGACCACCTCCAGCGCACCTCCGATGGTGTCGAGGAAGTGCCACTCCTGCCTTGCCCTGGACAACCGGCTCGGATAGCGGCCGCGCTCAGGGACCACCTCCACCACCTCCTTCTCAACACCGTATATACGGTGTCGAGAAGGCGCTATAGCCTTGCTCTGGACAACCGGCTCGGATAGCGGCCGCGCTCAGGGACCACCCCCTGCGCACCTCCTATGGTGTCGGGAAAGTGCCGCTCCTGCTATGCCCTGGACGACGGGCTCGGATAGCGGCCGCGCTCAGGGACCACCCCCTGCGCACCCCCTACGGTGTCGGGAAAGTGCCACTCCTGCTCTGCCCTGGACGACCGGTTCGGATAGCGGCCGCGCTCAGGGACCACCCCCTACGCACCCCCTACGGTGTCGAGAAAGTGCCACTCCTGCTTTGCCCTTGCCGACCCGCTCGGATAGCGGCCGCGCTCAGGGACCACCTCCTGCGCACCCCCTATGGTGTCGAACACCGCGCTCAGGGACCACCACCAACGGTCCCTCCGGTGTCGAGAAAGTGCCATGCCTGCCGTGCCCTGCGCATCCTACACGTGCGTGTTGTGTATGGCGTGTCATGTGCGCTGTGCTCTGCTGTGCTGAGCTGTGCCCTGCTGTGCTGTGCCGAGCTGAGCTGTGCTGAGCAGCGCTGTGTTGTGCTGCGCTGCGCTGTATTGTGAAGTGTGCTACACGTGTCTCATGTACGTGCCGTGCAGGTGTTGCGCGTGGGTGAGGGAGTGTATGTGTGTATGTGGTTGTGTCTGTGTGTGCCTGTGTGTCTGTGTGTATGTGTCTGGGCCGGTGTGCCTGTGTATGTATGTGTGTATGTATGTATGTATGTATGTATGTATGAATGTATGCATGTAGGTAGGTAGGTAGGTAGGTAGGTAGGTAGGTAGGTAGGTAGGTAGGTAGGTAGGTAGGTGTGTATGTATGTATGTATGTATGTATGTATGTATGTATGTATGTATGTATGTATGCATGCATGCATGCATGCATGCATGCATGCATGCATGCATGCATGCATGCATGCATGTATGTATGTATGTATGTATGTATGTATGCATGTATGTATGTATGCATGCATGCATGCATGCTTGTATGTATGTATGTATGTATGTATGTATGCATGTATGTATATATGTATGCAGGTATGTATGTGTGTATGGATGCATGTATGTATGCGTGTATGTATGTATGCATGTATGTATGTATGTATGTATGTATGTATGCGTGCATGCATGTATGCATGCATGCATGCATGCATGCATGTATGTATGTATGCATGTAGGTATGTGTGTGTATGGATGTATGTATGTATGTATGTATGTATGTATGTATGTATGTATGTATGTATGTATGTATGTATGTATGTATGTATGTCACGTATGCCACGCTTTGCGGGAGAGGGAGGTGTGTGCGGGTGTGAGACGCGGGTGCGACGCGGCAGGGAAGAAAACCATAACCCCACGAAACATGTGGGGAATCACAGGATTCCCAAGACTTTCCCATATTTTCTGATTTTTTGTCTTCCCACCCACTTCCCATATTTTCCCATATTTTCCTGGGAGTCGACGATGAATTGCGTCTGTGTATTATTTTCCCTCCTGAGCATACCCCACCGGAAGTTGGGGTGACGAGGAGGGGGCGCACACCCAGTAGACGGTGGGCTGACTGCCGGAGAGCAGCCGGGAGCAGGTCTGGGTGAATGGCGGGCCACAGGGCGAGGGAGTGGCCCCGAGACAAGGGGGGACACCACGCGTAACCGGCAGAAGTGCTGCCCCGGTTGTACAAAGTAGGGGGCCACATACGAACCCTACCCCTACCCCCACGATTTCTGACGGGGGGGGGGGGGTTCACTCCGCTCGGGAGCTCCCGAACGGAGTGAACCCCACCCTCCCCCTCAGAAATCGTGGGGGGTAGGGGTAGGGTTCGCATGTGGCCCCCTACAGAACCCTCTGGGCGGCCCCGCCACACCTGTAGCAAGTGTGGGGCAGGCGTTCCTCGGTAGTCCGCCGGCGGGCAGGGCCCGGAAGCCCCTCTGCGAGGAAACAAAGGACGCGGTGTGCTTCGGTGAGGGACGAGTA
>CAUYUJ010004821.1:0-52389 GCA_963575745.1 Prorocentrum cordatum
TTCTCCTCCTCCTCCTCCTCCTCCTCCTCCTCCTCCTCCTCCTCCTCCTCCTCCCCCAAGACGCCCATGGGTGGCCTCCGAGAGGCGGCCCAGGGAAGCGGCCCATGAGCAGCGGAAGGGCCCAGAGGCCCCGCGCCTCGCCGCCCACAGATGCCGCGCGGGGGGGGTGGGGCCAGGCAGGGCGCCACCCTCGACGAGCGGCGAGCACGGCTGTGCCGTCCACGCCTCGCGCCCTCGCGGACCCCGAGGGCGCGAGGGCGCTCCGCGCGGGGCCTTGACAGGCCTCCCTGCCCTGGCACGCCCCTTTAGCGCGGCCTGACCGCCCTCGGTGCGCGAGGGGGCGTCGCGGCCGTCCCTTTTGCGGGTCCGGGGCCCGTCGGCTTCGGTCCTGGGCCGCTGACTCACGGCGTGGAGGGCTGCTACAAAGGGAGGCTTGTCCACCGCCGAGCTCCGCGCGGGGGCCCGCGGCGGAGAGGCGCCCCATCGTGCCCGCGGGGTCGCGGCCCAGGGGCCCGGGTCCGCGAGGCCGCGGCCTGGGCCCCTGGGCCGCTTATGCACGACATGCACCAGCCTCGAACTTCTCCCTATCCCTAAGATTGACACGCTGCAAGGGAGATGGCAATCTCAGGGATGCACCCTCAGAGACTGAGGACATCCCTGAGGTCGCCATCGTGATGAGGCGATGCCCAACATAGGGATAGGGATAGGGATCTGTTCCAGGCTGGTGCGACGTGGAGGCTTGCTAGAAAGGGAGGCCTGTCCACCGCCGACCTCCGCGCGCGGGCATCTCCGCGGAGAGGCGCCCCGCGTGCACGCGGGGTCGCGGCCCAGGGGCCCGGGTCTGCGAGGCCGCGGCCTGGGCCTCGCTCGGACGGGTGCATTTTTGTCCCGTCGAGGACCGTCGAGTTACGAGGTTCCAACCTACTTTAGCTTTGATCACCAGAGATAATTTCGAGCACCAGAAAAAGTGCCGAAAATCGAGGGTTTTCGCTTGTCGGAGCCTAGAAGACACTCGCCCGACATTGTTTCGACACTCTTTTGACACTTTTCCGGGTGCTCGAAATTATTTTGGGATGTGGTCCTTAAGTAGGATGGGGACAACATAACCATCGAGGAGCTTCCTGGGCCACCTTGCAAAAAAACAAAAAAACATACGAGCGCGAAACCAACAAATGCACAAGGACTGGACGTCCGAGCGATGGCGAGCGGATGCGTACACCAGCACGCCCCGCCGATCTGCGTGAGGGGTGCCTTAGTGGGCCCTGCAAACGACAGGGCCGTCTTTTTACCGGTTCCGTTTTGCCGTTTTTTTGCCGGTTCCGACGCTGTTTTTTTACCGGTTCCGTCGCCGTTTTTTGACCGGTTCCGGCTCCGGTTCCAATCCTGGAGCCGTTTTTTTGCCGTTTCCGGTCGCGGTTTTTTTGCCGTTTCCATTTTCAAGGGACATTTTTTTGGAAACGGTGAAAAAACGGCCCTGCCGTTTCCGGGGCCCACAAAGAGGGGTGCCACCGAATTTCAGAAATGTGGCAACTCACATGTGTTTTTGGACCTTGACCCCGCAGGATGCAGTCGGCCACGGGGTGCTCGGACGTCCGGGTTTGCGCGTGCCTCGAGTGTAGGGGATCGATGGCAGAATCGATGCGCCCCAGGACTCATTTGTCCGGCGGGGCTGCGGAACCAAAAAAGCCACGTGTAGGATGTTCCCGTTGATCGACGGACCATTCTGTATTCTTTTCTCCCAGACTCGGCGACAGAATCGTTTGGGGGCCAAGCGGCTCTGTAGTCGATCCCCTACTCGAGTGCCGAGTCTCGGCCGGAGGTGAGAAGCCATCTGGGGGCCAGGTAATTCCGCAGTCGATCCCCTACCCGAGAACCGATGTGCTCGGCCGGAGGTCGCGGCGTGCGACTAAAGGAGTAGTGGGGAGCACAGGCTTGGCATCGCTCGGACGTGTGCATTGTTCCTTTGGCGAGGACCATCGAGGAGCATCCTTGATCACTTGGCGAAACAACCACGCACGAAACCGAACAAAAGCACAGGGAATGGACGTCCGAGCGATGCCAAGCAGGGGGGGGTGCGCACGCTGCCGCGTGCCGCTGGCCTCAGCTCCACGGCCGGGCACTCGGCCTCGGCGCGCGGCTGCTGCCAGCGCCGCGGGGCGCTCGGGAAGCCAGCTGCGCGAGGCCGCTTCGGTTCGACACCTCGTCTGAAACTGGACCACATCTAAATGTACCAGTGCTTGGCATCGCTCGGACGTGTGCATTTTTCCTTCGGCGAGGACCATCGAGGAGCTCTTTGATGATTTGGCGAAGAACCACGCACCACATGGACTCCGGCAGGGGCCTGCAGGACCGATTCTGAGAAGTCGGGCCTGTCCCTCTACAGGGGGAAAATTCAAAAACAGTAAAAGATAGTCCAGGGCTGATTTCTTGACTATTTTTGTTCATTTTGGGATTTTTGTTTGGATTATTTTTGATTTTTCGCCCATGAAATTCCCCTGTAGGGGGACAGGCCCGACCTAAGCCTTGCTCCTCGCTTCTGGGCCGACCTTCCTCGGGGCCCATCTAGCTCAGGCCCCGCGGCCGCCGCCGGCTGCTCCCCCCCCCCGTGCTCTTGCGCCCTGACCTCCACCCCACTGGAGCCGAAGCGGGCTCCATTTTTGCCCAGGCCCACCTGCGGTCGAAGTGTTTAATCAGACGTGCCCCTCCTGATGGGAGCAGGGGCATGCCGCGGAGCACGTGCCACCAGTCGCACGTGCTGCGGAGGTGCAAGCAGACTGTTCCCAGATTCGAGTGCACGCACTTTGGCGGGGCACGCCTTTCGATGGCGATCGTTTTGCCACGAGGCGGGCAGGAGAGTGGCCTGTACTGTACCCCTTGTCCGCCCCCCGACAGCTCTCGCTGCACCAAGCCAACTCACAGCTGGCCAAAAACGTTTCCTGATCTCGATCATGATTCTCGTCTGAAGTCGGTGCGCTTCGGAGCATCTTGGTGCGAGTCTTGCTCGGGGCTCATCTTCGAAATCAGAATAGCCAGTCACCGCTCGTCAGTCGCTTGCGAGCCGGTTTTGTTGAGTCGCACTACTCATGCCGACGGCCCGTGTTGGACCACCGATGGCGTTTGGGTGCAGTGGGATGTGCCATGGATGAGAGCGCAAGGCCACGAGGGGTCGTGACGCACGCGGAACGGGGCGTTCATCTTTGTGCCCCGCCTTCGGAAGCCCTCCAGCCCCTCAGGTGAAGGCCGTGCCGAAGCACCGGGTGCCGAAGTGGCCCAAGCGGCGGCGCGCCGGGCGCAAGAAGCGGGGCCGGCGGAAGAGGACGGGCACCGGGCGGTCCGCGCAGCAGCAGACGCAGCTAGGCCCCCCTCCCCCTCCGCGGCGGCCCGCGCTGTGCTGCCTGCCTTCGGGGGAGGAGGCACGATGCCCATGACCAAGACTCCAGGGGATCGTGGTCATGGTCATCACCACCCACCAAACCACCCCAACCCAACCCGAAGGCTCAGATTTTCCCTCGATTTCCAGTGGGGGGGGAAACATCGAAAAACACATGCGGAACCCAAAACCACCCCAACCCGAAATTCGAGTCTTTCGGGTTGGGTTGGGGTGGTCTGGTAGGTAGTCAGGTCATGGTCCGTGCCAGCCGTCGCCAAGTCGCGAGGACTGCCGGCGAGTTGACGATGGCGAAGAGGGGCGACCAAACAGGTTCGGCGCCGACGTGTCGCGCTCCGTCTAGCAGTCATGGTTCTCGATGGCCGTCCCTCCACGCCTCGCCGTCGCATCTCGCGCGCCGCTGCCGCCCGGCCCCTGGAGGGAGGGAGGGCAGATGTCATGGAGGAGCAGGAGATGGAGGAGGAGGAGGAGGAGGAGGAGGAGGAGGAGGTGGAGGGAGGAGGAGGAGGCGAAGGTGGAGGAGGAGGGAGGAGGAGGAGGAGGAGGAGGAGGAGGAGGAGGAGGAGGAGGCGTGTGGTGCGCCATCGGGGCCTCCCGAGGAGGGGCTGCTGGCGCCACGGCTGGATTCGCCTCGGGATCCTGGTCGGGGCGTGCTCGTGGAGTTCCCCCGCTCGCCGTTTTTGTTGGGGGGTTGTCGCTCCCCCCCCCCCTCCGTCGCCGCGGCGGGGCGCCGCTCGGACAGCAAGTGAGGACGGTGCTCAGGGGGGGCGTTTTCGTTTGCAGCGTTTTTTTTCTAGCCTGCGCCCCTCCTGCTCGGCGCTTCTGCGTTTTGTTTTCATTATTGCTTCTCCCGCTTGCGGTGGCTCCTCCTCCTTGTCCTCCTACTTGTCCTCCCCGTTTTCTGTGTTTGGTGGGTCTCTCGTCGCAACTGCTGGACGCGGGCGGCTCGGACAGCTGGTCAGGGAGATTTCCGGCGAGGTTTTCTCAGTCTAAAAAATCAACACACACATATATGCATACATTATATATATATATATATTAGATGTACATACATTTGTACGTCTAATATCTCTACATATAAATATAGTGGCTTTAGTTTGGACCTTCCTCTTTCTCGCTTTCCGTTTCTGGGGGGGCCGTCGCCACCGCGGGGAGCCCCCGGAGGGGTCTAGGGATCCATCCGAGCAGATGTTCGCAGGTCGTCAAACTGCTCGCTTCAGACTGAGCATGTCGTTGAATTCACCACCCACCAAACCACCACAACCCAACCCGAAGCCCTCAATTTACCCTTCATTTTCCAGTGGGGGGTCAGGGAACGTTGAATTATCCCGACAAAGCAAACCTAACAGCGATGTGTATAAGCATATCTGGAAGCATTCCCCTTACGATTCAAGTAAGAATCCAGTGGTATAATTCTGCTGTTCTCGCAGTCGCAGTCGCATTCGCAATGACAGTCGCAGTGGCAACGGCCTTAGGATCCAATGGAATCCTGAGATTCCTATGGATTCCTGAGGCATCCTTAGGCATCCTTAGGAATCCATAGGAATCCTTAGGAAACCTTAGGAATCCTTAGGAATCCTTATTCCCAGGGATTCCTAGGGATTCCTAAGGATTCCTAGGGAATTCTAAGGATTCCGAAGGATTCGCTTGCCTCGGCCTCAGCCTCAGCCTGCCTCAGCCTCAGCCTCAGCCTGTCTCAGCCTCAGCCTGCCTCAGCATCAGCCTCAGCCTCAGCCTCAGCCTGCCTCGGCTTGCCTCGGCCTCAGCCTCAGCCTGCCTCGGCCTCAGCCTCAGCCTCAGCCTGCCTCAGCCTCAGCCTCAGCCTGCCTCGGCCTCAGCCTGCATCAGCCTCAGCCTCAGCCTGCCTCAGCCGCAGCTTGACTCAGCCTCAGCCACAGCGTCAGCCTCAGCCTCAGCCTGCCTCAGCTTCAGCCTCAGCCTCACCCTGCCTCGGCTTGCCTCAGCTTCAGCCTCAGCCTGCCTCGGCCTCAGCCTGAGCCTCAGCCTGCCTCAGCCTCAGCCTCATCCTCTCAGCCTCAGCCTGCATCAGCCTCAGCCTTAGCCTCAGCCTGCCTCAGCCTCAGTCTCAGCCTGCCTCAGCCTCAGCCTGCCTCAGCCTCAGCCTCAGCCTGCCTCGGCCTCATCCTGCGTCAGCCTCAGCCTCAGCCTGCCTCAGCCTCAGCCTGCCTCAGCCTCAGCTTCAGCCTGCCTCGGCTGCCCCCGCCTCAGCCTCAGCCTCAGCCTGCCTCAGCCTCAGCGTCAGCCTCTCAGCCTCAGCCTGCATCATCCTCATCCTCAGCCTCAGCCTGTCTCAGCCTCAGTCTCAGCCTGCCTCAGCCTCAGCCTGCCTCAGCCTCAGCCTCAGCCTGCCTCGGCCTCAGCCTGCGTCAGCCTCAGCCTCAGCCTGCCTCAGCCTCAGCTTCAGCCTGCCTCGGCTGCCCCCGCCCCAGCCTGCCTCAGCTTCAGCCTCAGCCTCAGCCTGCCTCGGCTTGCCTCAGCCTCAGCCTCAGCCTGTCTCAGCCTCAGCCTCAGCCTCAGCTTGCCTCGGCTCACAGTTGGCTCCGGGCAATCGAAATATGGTACAGGAATGGGCCTCAGCCTGCCTCAGCTTCAGCCTCAGCCTCAGCCTGCCTCGGCTTGCCTCAGCCTCAACCTCAGCCTGTCTCAGCCTCAGCCTCAGCCTCAGCTTGCCTCGGCTCACAGTTGGCTCCGGGCAATCGAAATATGGTACAGGAATGGTGTTCTGGGGAGACGAAGAACACGGAGTGGCCCACAGGTGGCTCGGTGCATTCAAAATGTAGCCTGGGAATGGTGTTCTGGGAACACGAAGGGCACGAAGTGGCCTACAGCTGGCTCCTGGCATTCAAAATGTGGCCTAGGAATGGTGTTCTGGGAAGACGAAGAACACGAAGTGGCCCACAGGTGGCTCCGGGCATTCAAAATGTGGCCTGGGAATGGTGTTCTGGGAACACGAAGAGCACGAAGTGGCCTACAGTTGGCTCCGGGCATTCAAAATATGGCCTTCCCTCCCAGACCCCTTTAGGGCTGCGGGTTTCTGCCGGTTCCTAATCTTTTGAACCCATTAGAAACCTATCAGCAAAAGCTGCTAGGTAAAAAGCACATGGAGCCCGTACCCCCCCCAACCCGAAATTCGGGTCAAATTCGGGTCTTCGGATTGGGTTGGGGTGGTCTGGTAGGTAGTCATAAACTGCTCACCGAACAGGGGCAAGATGGGATGGAAGGGTGGAACGGACGGAGGGAGGGTCAAGGGCCGTGGGATGGGTGGATGCAGAGACTGAGCATGTCGTTGAACTGCTCCCCGAACAGGGGCAAGGTGGGATGGAAGGGTGGAGCGGACGGAGGGAGGGTCAAGGGCCGTGGGGTGGGTGGATGCAGGGCCGAAGAGGCGGAGGGGGCTGGTTTTTTCCAGCCTCCCAGATGGGGTCGGAGTAGATGGGGCCGGAGGATCGCGCCGCGTCGCCGATGCATCGCCGATGCGGCTCGATGTGGATCCCGATTTGCTTCACGTCGACATCGCCGATGCATCGCCGATGCATCGCCGACGTCTGCGTCGACGTGGCGTCGCTGGTGCATCGCCGATGCATCGCCGACGTATCGGCGATGCGGCGCGATCCTCCGGCCCCATCCACTCCGACCCCACCCAGGAGGCCTCCTCTCACCGGGTGCGTTCCACTACTCGCATAGTGCCTACTCGCAAACGCCCGAAAAACACATGTCTGCTCCACTGTAATTTCTCGCGGATCCCCCGCGGCGGGCCCAGGCCATCTGCGAGTAGCTACTCTGCGAGTAGTGGAACGCGCTCGTCTACGCAGGGACGGAGAAGGGGTACAGGGCTGTGTCTTTAGGGGGCCACATGCGAACCCTACCCCAACCCCCCCCCCACGATTTCTGAGGGGGAGAGTGTGGTTCATTTCGCTCGGGAGCTCCCGAACGGAGTGAACCCCACCCTCCCCCTCAGAAGTCGTGGGGGGGGCAGGGGCAGTGTTCAGCACGTGGCCTCCTCGTCTTGCACAGCAGTGGCAGGGCGTCGCCGTTGCTCTGCAAGGCGGGGCGAGGCCCTCGCCGCGGAGGTGCCTTGGAGAGCTGCGCCGGCCTCGCCCCGTGCGGGGCGCCGCCTCGCGGCGGCACTGCCCAGGCTGAGGATCGCTGGCCACCGGGCGCGTTCCACTGCTCGCAGAGCGCATGCTCGCACACGTCAGAAAAAAAAATCCACGTTCGCCTGGATGTGATACAGTGCCGTTTTTAGTACATGCTCCGCGTGCGGATCATGTACAAAAAATGCAGGGATTTAGTATTAGAAACAACGATCAGTTCATGCATATTTTGATTTAAATTAATCATGCATTAAAAATCCGATATTGTTTAAAATCCAATGTATTAAAAAACTGCCCTGTACATCGTAGAACCCCCACGGCGGATCCAGGCCATTTGCGAAGAGAGACTTTGCGAGCAGCGGAGCGCGCTCGTCTAGTCGGTCCTGGGTCCGGGTGGTTCACCTGGCCACGCTCTCGGGAGTCTTGAGGCGGGGGTCCGCGCAAAGGGGGGTCAGCCAGAGAGCGCCGGAAATCTTGCAGGATCGTGCAAGGCGAGGGTCGCATTGACCCGGGCTTGGGCGCAGGATCCTGCAGGATCCTTCGCATTGACCCGGGTTTGGGTGCAGGATCTTGCGGGATCTTGCAGGAATTTGTGAGGCCTGACTGACCCGGGTCTGGATTGTCCCGCGTCAGAAGATCCCCGACAATCGATCATTGGCACGCACGAAGCTGAGGTCGAGGCGGATGCCGCGCAAGCATCTCTTGGGGACGTTGTTTGAACAGGGGGTGCGTTTTTCCATTCTGCGTCTGTCCTCGCCTGCGTTGGCCTAGCAAGATTTGAGCGGAAAGATTGTGTCAAATAATTTTGTTTGCGCTTCGTGAGCGCAAGGCAAAACCTTCCGCCGCCAATATCACACTGTTGATGCGATTCAGGATTAGCTCCCTGGCAAGCTGTGGTTGAATGAGGGTGCGGACGAGAACCATCTTGAGGCAAGAGCTACTTCATCCGGCGTGCCACTCCTCAGAGATGGCTAGCGGGCGCCACGCTTTGGAACCCCAGCAGGTTTACTAGTGCTCCGGGCACCCCTCCTCCCTTCAAATGTTGCTTCTTGCACGTGCCGGCCCTAAGTTCAGACATTGCCAGAGAGAAGATGCTAACACACGGGACCACCGCATACAACCCGTCGGTAAAAGTAATGTCAAAAGTTATTGACGCTCCCTTCAATGTCGCCCTCTTTCTCCTCTTCAGCGCCGCCCCCTGCGATGTCGAGGCAGGCCGCAACGCGGCCTGGGCTCGCGCGACTCGGACGTTCCAAGATGATCGGCATTAGAGGGGGCTCTGACAGGCTTTTCGCACGCAGTGGCGCCCATACCCAGAACATCACATGTACGAGTATTAGGTATAACGCTCTGCTGAGGCTAGTGTTGTCGAATGTAGCTCGCTTCCGACGTTTTCGTAGCGTATTTTCGTAGTCTCTGCTAACCCGCGTGATGCGTCAGTTTCTCCATTCCTGTATCCAGTCACGACAGCGTAAACGTATCACCTTCTGATCTAGGCTGCCCCCTCCCCGACGCCTCCCGCCCAGTGGGGCGGAATCTATTTGACATGGTGCGCAGCAGTGCCACCATGGATTTTTGGATTAATTTCATCTCAACCACGGCCGCCATCAGTAGCGCTTTAACGGGTGGGCCCGTTGTTGGTGGAGTGGGTGTTGTTTCTTAGACGCAGAATTTTAGCCAGCGTGGACCTCAAACAGTGCGTTTATAGTTGTAGATGTTGTTTGTGCTATATATATATGAACATACTATGAATAGATACGTTGTGCAATCTAGATGGTGCAGCACATATTGCGCAATATGTTGTGTGCAAGATCGGTTGTGTAACTTATGTATTGTCGTCTATAGGGGGCAGCGCATGTTGTACAGTCAACATATTGAAATGCCGCGTGCAACACATTATGATCAACTTCTATGTTGTATACTATGCACTGGTGCAGTCGATGCTGTGCAAGCTATGTGATACAATAGTTGCTGTGCAGTACCTGTGGATCAGTATCAGTGCTGTAATCTTTGCGATGCAACATGTCTGGTGTAATCTTTGTTGTGCAATATACGAGGTGCAATCTATGTGGCGCAGCTTATGTGGTGCAGTTGATTTAAACAAACGGGTTGACACATCCGACGCTCTTGCAAACATCCCACCCACCCACCCGCAACTTGGCTTGCAAAACCCATGTGGTGACGATTGCAATGGGTGTTTGGAGTTAGCTGGCCCATCTCTGCGGACGCGCCAACCCAAGCGCGCGCGCAGCGGCCAGCTAGTTTGGCGCGACCGACGCGGCCGCGGTGGCGCTGACTGCTGGGCACATCCCAGCTGGGCGACGACACCGACGACGTCTCCAACGACTTCGACGCCGACAACGACTACGACACCGACGACGACGACGACGCCGACGCCGACGACGACGACGATGACAACGACGACGGCGATGACGACGCCGACGGCGACGACAACGACGACACCGACGACCACGACGACGTCAACGACGCTGACGACGACGACGACGACGGCGGCGACGACGACGACGACGCCGACGTCAAAGACGACGAAGTCGACGACGACGCCGACGCCGACGACGACGACGAACGTCTCCAACGAAGGCGACGACGAAGGAGGAGGGAGGACGACGACGGCGACAACGACGACAACGACGACAACGACGAGGGTGGAGGGAGGACGGCGACGTCGCGAACGACGAAGAAGGAGGAAGGTTGGCGACGCCGACGACGACAACGACGAGGGAGGAGGGAAGACGACGACGACGACGACGACGACGACGGCGACGAAATAGGAGGGACGACGACGAGACGCAGACGACGGACGACGACGACGACGAGGGAGGAGGAGGAAGGACGACCACGGCGACAACGACGGCGGAAACGACCACGATGCCAAAGAGGACGACGACGACGAACACGAGGAAAGACAGAGGACGACGTAGGCGACGACGACGACGACGCGGGACCAGGGAGGACGGCGACGGCGACGACGGCGACGACGCAAGAGCGCGCGCGCACGCTCTTGTTGAAAATCCGTGTTGCGAAACTTTGTGTTTGTGTAGGTTTTCTGGACGCACGATTTTGAATTCATTTCGAAACCGATGGGTTTTGAAGGATTCCGGCATACGCGCGCGACGACGCGCGCGTCTGCACTTCGTTTTTTTTTGCAGAGGGTTCTTGCGACGGCACACGCGCAAGGGCTCTCGACAGATTTCGACATGCGCGCGCGACGCCCGTTTGGTAGCATATTTTGTGGACATCTTACAAAACTTATGGTTTTTTTTGCAGATGTCGCAAGAGCTCGCGCGTAAGTTTTTTTAGCAAAGCAGCGCTGCGAGACCCAATGTTGTTGTACGTTTTTTGGGGAACTCGATTGCGAAATCTTTCTGGCACCGAAGGTTTTTGAAGGATTTTGGCATGCGCGCGCGACGACGCGCGCGTGTGCACTTCGTCTTATTTGTTGCAACGGATTTGAGAAACAAGTGTTATGTTAGAACAAAAGATGTCCCCGCGTATCGGTTTTCTTTTACAAAGGGAACCTCAGGGGGAGCGATGCCGGTTCCCCGGGGATAGTGTAAATTTATGTTTAGCATGGACATGCGGTCAGAATCGTAAATGATCTACATGCCCGGAAAAGGGGGGCGGCGAACGCCGGTGGAAGGGGGGGGTAGAGTCTATTCTGTTTTTAGAAAGGAGAATCAATTTCTGTTCGCAGTGAGTTGTCCACTCCAATGCTCGCGCAAACATCCCACCCACCCACCCGCAGCTTGGTTTGCAAAATCTCTTAAGACCATGACGGTGGGTACCAAATGGCACTTGGCAACGACAGCGACGCCGACGACGACAGCGACAACGACGACGACGACGCCGCCGACAACGACTACGACGACACCGACGACATCTCCAACGACTTCGACGACGCCGACAACAACGACGACGACGAAGACGACACCGACGACGACGACGCCGACGCCGACGACGACGACGATGACAACGCCGACGAAGATGACGACGCCGACGACGACGACAACGACGACACCGACGACGACGACGACGTCAACGACGCCGACGACGACGACGACGGCGACGACGACGACGCCGACGTCGACGACGAAGACGACGACGCCGACGACGACGACGAAGACGACGACGACGCCGCCAACGAAGACGACGACGAAGGAGGAGGGAGGACGACGACGGCGACAACGACGACAACGACGACAACGACGAGGGTGGAGGGAGGACGGCGACGTCGCGAACGACGAAGAAGGAGGAAAGACGGCGACGCCGACGACAACGACGAGGGAGGAACGAAAACGACGACGACGACAACGACGACGACGACGACGACGGCGAAGAAATAGGAGGGACGACGACGAGACGCCGACGACGGACGACGACGACGACGACGAGGGAGGAGGAGGAACGACGACCACGGCGACAACGACGGCGGAAACGACCACGACGCCAAAGAGGACGACGACGACGAACACGATGAAAGACAGAGGACGACGTAGGCGACGACGACGACGACGACGACGCGGGAGGAGGGTGGACGGCGACGACGACGACGACGCAAGAGCGCGCGCGCGCTTTTGTTGAAACTCCGTGTTGCGACACCTTGTGTTCTTGTAGGTTGTCGATATCCTTCCGAAACCGATGGGTTTTGAAGGATTTCGGCATACGCGCGCGACGACGCGCGCGTCTGCATTTCGTCACATTTTTGCAGAGGGTTCCTGCGACGGCACACGCGCAAGGGCGTTCGACAGATTCCGACATGCGCGCGCGCGAAGCCCGTTTGGTAGCATTGCGTGAAAATCTTGAAGAAACCCGTGGTTTTTCTTAAGATTTCGCAAGAGCTCGCGCGCAAGCTTTTGTTAGCAAATCAGCGCTGCGAAACCCAATGTTTTTATACGTTTTCTGGACACACGATTGCGAAATCCTTCCGACACCAAAGGTTTTTGAAGGATTGCGGCATGCGTGCGCGACGACGCGCGCGTTCGCACTTCGTCCCATTTGTTGCAAGGTATGTGTGAAAAAGTATTAGGTTAAAACAAGCCGTGTTCCCGCGTATCGTTGTTTCACAAGGGAACCTCAGGGGGAGCGATACCGCCCCCCCCCCCCCGGGATAGTGTAATTTCTTCACGCTTCGCGTATCCCCACCAGCCCATCTCAAAACAGCAAGTCTTGCGAAGCATGCCGGCAGTCGTGTTTTTCAGGCGTGTTTCCGCCTGCCCCCGCATATCTCCCTGTTCCTCCTTCCTCCCGCCTCCTTGTACATCCTCCTTGTGGTGGGAGCGGGGGAAAGACGAGGCGGAGGAGGAGGGAGAGAAAGCGGTGGGAGGCAAGAGGGATTTAGCGGAATCGACGACCACAGCGATGATCCTAATAACGACGACGCGCCCGACGACGACGACGATATCGACCGCGACGACGACGACGACCACAACCGCGACGACGACGACGACGACGTCGTCGACGACGACGACGACGAAGGCGGCGGCGACGACGACGACGACGACGACGACGACGACTGGTGGGAGTCGTTGGGGACCCTCGTGGGGTGAGTCGTTCGGCCCCATCGTCCTTGTGTGGGTCCTTCGGGCCCCTCTTCCTGGTGTGAGTCGTTCGCGCTCCTCGTGGTGTGAGTCGTTCGGGCCCCTGGTCCTGGTGCGAGCCGTTCGGGCTCCTCGTGGTTTGAGTCGTTCGGGCCTCTCGTCCTGGTGTGAGTCGTTCGGGCCCTTCTTCCTGGTGTGAGTCGTTCGGGCTCTTCGTGGTGTGAGTCGTTCGGGCTCTTCGTCCTGGTGTGAGTCGTTCGGGCTTCTCGTGGTGTGAGTTGTTCGGGCCCCTCGTCCTGGTGTGAGTCGTTCGGGCCCCTCCTCCTGGTGTGACTCGTTCGGGCTCCTCGTGGTGTGAGTCGTTCGGGGCCCTCGTCGTGGTGTGAGTCGTTCGGGCTCCTCGTGGTGTGAGTCGTTCGGGCGCCTCGTCCTGGTGTGAGTCGTTCGGGCCCCTCCTCCTGGTGTGAGTATTAGTATCAGTAGTAGTAGTAGTTGTAGTAGTAGTAGTAGTAGTAGTAGTAGTAGTAGTAGTAGTAGTAGAGGTAGTATAGTAGTACTACTACTAATGCCTATACTACTACTACTATACTACTTACTACACTACTACTACTACTACTACTATACTTACTAACTACTTCTACTACTACTACTACTACTCCTACTATAATACTACTATCAAGAGTAATATACATGCTATTACTACTACTACTACTACTACTAATACTCTACTACATGTAACTAGTACTACTACTCTACTAGTAGTAGTTATTAGTAGGAGTAGTAGTAGTAGTAGTAGTAGTAGTTAGTAGTGTAGTAGTAGTGGGGGCGTGGGGGCAAGTAGTAGTAGTAGTAGTAGTCGTTAGTAGTATTAGTAGTACGTAGTAGTGTAGTAGTATAGTAGTAGCAGTCGTCGTCGAGTAGTAGTAGTCGTTAGTAGTATTAGTATTAGTAGTAGTAGTAGTAGTAGTAGTAGTAGTAGTAGTAGTAGTAGTAGTAGTAGTAGTAGTAGTAGTAGTTAGTAGTAGTAGTAGTAGTAGTAGTAGTAGTAGTAGTAGTAGTAGTAGTAGTAGTAGTAGTAGTAGTAGTAGTAGTAGTAGTAGTAGTAGTAGTAGTAGTAGTAGTAGTTAGTAGTTAGTAGTTAGTAGTAGTAGTAGTAGTAGTAGTAGTAGTAGTAGTAGTAGTAGTAGTAGTAGTAGTAGTAGTAGTAGTAGTAGTAGTAGTAGTAGTAGTAGTAGTAGTAGTAGTAGTAGTAGTAGTAGTAGTAGTAGTAGTAGTAGTAGTAGTAGTAGTCGTATCCAAGGCAGTTTGGAGGCCTCTTGGAGGTCGTTGAGGGGCCTCTTGGGCTCTCTTTTGAGCCTCTTAGGAGCGTCCGGGGGCCCTCTTGGGCGCCTCTTGGAGCGTCTTGGGGGCCTGTTGGGGCCATCTTTGGGGCGATCGATCACATATGGGGCGAGCATTTCCGTCAGTCCCCCCGTCGGGGCCACGATCCTCGTGAGGGGTGTCGAATTTTAGCCCTCCCAGGGGTCGGAAAAGGACCCTCCAACCACCCGCGAAAAGGCCCCCTCCAGGTCCAGGGGGAGGGGGTAGGGGGAGGGGTAACTCCCCCCCGAAGGGGAAGAAGGGGGTTGAGAACAGAGAGAGAGCTCGCTAAACCACTCACGCCCAAAGGGCTGGTGGGAGTCATGTTTCTGATGGACATGTGGTCATAATCATATATGGTTTACATACCCCAAAGGGGGGCGGATAACGCCAGGGTGGGGGTAGACCTTATTCTATTTTTAGAAAGGAGAATCTATGTGGTGCTATACACGTGACGCAATCTATGTGGTGACACCCATGTGGTGCAACAGCTGTCGTGCAATATGCGTGGTGCTACTTATGTCGTGCAGCGTATGTTGTGCAATGTAGATAATGCAAATGTGTGGTGCAAGTTATGCTGTGCAATCTAGGTGTCGCATTGTTTTTGATGCTACGTACGTGGTGCAATTGATGTGATGTAATTTCTGTTGCGCAATATATGGTGCGCGGTATGTGCAGTGCAACGTGATGCACCATGTGCAACCTGCTGTGTGCAACACCTGTTGTCCAGCACAGGTGTTGCAACGTGTTGTGTGCAATCTATGCTGTGGAATCTGCTGCGTGCAGGGCAGCGCTGTGCGAAGCAATGCGCAGCAGGGTGTGAAAGCAATGCGAAGCAGTGGAACTCAAAGCAATGCGAGCACTGCAGCGCAATCCACCGCAATGCGCACCATGGGGTAGCAATGCACGGGCGGCCACGAGGCGGCGACGGGGCAGGCGGCGACGGCGGCCACACAGCCGCCAGACCGACGACACGGCCCAGACGACGGGCGGCGACGAGGTGGCGACGGGGCGGCGACGGCGGCCACACAACCGCCAAAACCGAAGACACGGCCTTGTTCTTTATACCAGACGAAAGAACTTCAAGTGCAAAAGATGCTTGGGGAACAATGTTATCCACAGCGTTTCGCGGCGCCACGTCCCGACGGGCGGGGTCTCACGGAGCAGCCGATGTCATGTGGGTTCTCGTGGACCGGCGACGGGTCGCATTCAGGCCGTCCGAGAGCGCCACCCGAACACACGTGGCGCCGTCCATTTTGTTTGCGTCAGAAGGGCCCTGCATTGGAACGGCGGTCATTGACAAGGCGGAGTCACACAACCCCAGTTGGTTACGGGGCCATCGCGGAGTCACATCAGCCCTGTTCGGTTCCCGATGGCCCCCAAGAAGGGGTCACGCGCATGCTTGCCAACACGGGTGCGTGATTGTCGCAAGGTGGAAACGCTACAAGACGGACGCGGCCGCGTATCCCAATTCAGACAATTGCAGTTCTTCTGCTCTGCGGAAGGTGGCGACTTTTGGCGGTTTCCACGGGGTGGGTTCGCGGCATCGGGGGCGCCAGCGCGTAGCAGTTTGCATGGGTGCGTGCGTTCAATTTACGAGGTCGTCTTAATGTGTCATGGGTTGTGGCCTCAGGAGCGCAGGCCGAGTAATTTTACAAGGGTTTGCTCGGGGAACGCGAGCCTCGCGACATTTGCGAGGGACTGTTTCTTCGGGAGGGCCGAGACGCGGCATGGTGCAAGGGGGTTTTGTTTCGATGACAACATTGCTGCCAATTTGTGAAGGGGGCGTTACCTCGGGAGCGCGAGTGTGGCGTAATTCCCCAACCAGTGCTTGCACTGAAGGGGTCCTAGCGGAAGTTGAAAGGCTTGGCGAAAGTTTCCCGCCGATTTTGGTAGCAGGCTGGGTTCCTGGGTTCCCGGCTCCTGGTTCCCAGGTTGCTGATTATTGGTTCCGGGCCGATTTCGGCGGGTTTTGGGTTCCCGGGCCACCGGGTGCCCGGCCGATCTCATATGCGACAGCCATTCAGTGATTGGGATTTTTCTTTGGCGTAACTGCCATGTGTATGGTGGCGTTACCTCGGGGGCGCGAACGTGGCGTCATCCAGAAGGAGGGAGTTTGGGAACGCGAGCGTGGCGTACTTTTTACAAAAGCGCCTGCGCCCTCGGGAGCGCGAGCCTGTTATGATTTTGCTAGGGTTTGTGGCCCCGTGGGCGCGAATAAGCAATACGGCGGCGGCATTGGATAAGGAACGTCTTCTTGGGGCCCAGACCCTGGCGCATTCCTCACTGTTTCAAGGCGAGGTGGGTGGCCCACGTTTGGCCGCCCAACGATCGCGAGACCCTGGATTCCTTACCTAAGGGTTCCTTATTCAATGTCCCCACCGTCCGTAGCCATCTGGCTCAAGCCATTTTGGCTCAAGCCACTGTGGCTCAAGGCCAACGCCGCGCAGGGGGCCGCGGGGGCCCGGGCGGCCGCGGGGCCGAGAGCGCGGAGGCCGAAAACGCGGGGGCCGAGAGCGCGGCGGCCGAGCGCGCGGAGGCCGAGAGCGCGGAGGCCGAGAGCGCGGAGGCCGAGAGCGCGCGGTGACCGAGAGCGCGGAGGCCGAGAACGCGGAGGCCGAGCGCGCGGCGGCCGAGAGCGCGGTGGCCGAGAGCGCGGGGGCCGAGAGCGCGATGGCCGAGGGCGCCGAGGCCGAGCGCGCGGAGGCCGAGAGCGCAGAGGCCGCGGGCGCGAACCGAGAGCGCGGAGGCCGAGAGCGCGGAGGCCGAAAACGCGCGGCGGCCGAGAGCGCGGAGGCCGAGAACGCGGAGGCCGAGCGCGCGGCGGCCGAGAGCGCGGTCGCCGAGAGCGCGGGGGCCGAGAGCGCGATGGCCGAGGGCGCCGAGGCCGAGCGCGCGGAGGCCGAGAGCGCAGAGGCCGAGGGCGCGAACCGAGAGCGCGGAGGCCGAGAGCGCGGAGGCCGAGAGCGCGCGGTGGCCGAGAGCGCGGAGGCCGAGGACGCGGAGGCCGAGCGCGCGGCGGCCGAGAGCGCGGTGGCCGAGAGCGCGGGGGCCGAGAGCGCGATGGCCGAGGGCGCCGAGGCCGAGCGCGCGGAGGCCGAGAGCGCAGAGGCCGAGGGCGCGAACCGAGAGCGCGGAGGCCGAGAGCGCGGAGGCCGAGAGCGCGGAGGGCGAGGAGGCGCGGGCCAGGGGCCAGGCGGCGCGGGAGGCGCGAGTTCGCGGCGCGTCGGCGCGCCTGGCGAGGACGGCTGCTGCAGCGGCCGAGCGCGCGTAGCGCAGCGTTGCATTGAATTCACCTCGCCGCGGGCATGTTGCCTTTGCAGAGGGAAATAATGCCCCCACCGTGCGTCGCAAAGGAACTGTGGCTCTGGGAAGACTGGCGTCGCGTAATCTACGCGCGATGGTTGCTTGGAGAGCGCGATCCCCGAACAGTTTAAACGTTGGGTCGTCGACTCGGGAGCCGCGAGCCTCCCCCGTAATTTCTCTGGGACGGCGGCAGCGCGCGCGCAGGAGCTACCGCTTGGGGGCGCGAGCGGGGGCGCGAGCCAGTTGTACTTTACGATGGGTTGCGCCCTCGGGGGCACGAGTTTGCCTCGCCTCAAAAAATGCCCCACGGCACCCCCCAGTAGTTCAGAGCATGGGATTTTGCGACGGGGGCCTGGCGGCTTTCGCTCGCCACCCTCCCGGCGCGGATTGCAAGCATACCGCCGCAGAGGACGTGCGACGCAGAACATGCAGCACCCTGCAGGTGCGGATAAGTGTGATTGGGGCGGCGGGGGCGTCGGCAGTCTGCGGGGCCCTGAAGAAGCCCGCGCGCGCGTCCTTTTTACAGGCTGCAACAGGAGCCCGCCCCAGGTGCCTTATATATATATATATATATATATATATGTTTTTTTGTGAGTGTGGGTAGGTCCCGGGTTGGGTCGCGGGTTGGGTCGCGGGTAGGTCGCGGGTGGGTCGCGGGCGCGTCGCGGGCGGGTCGCGGGCCGGGTCGCGGGCGGGTCGCGGGCCGGTCGCGGGCGGGTCTCGGTTGGGTCGCGGGCCGGGTCGCGGGGTGGATCGCGGGCGGGTCGCAGGCGGGTCGCGGCGCGAGTCGCGGGTGGGTTGCGGGCGGGTCGCGGGTGGGTCGCGGACGGGTCGCGGGGCTGGATCGCGGGCGGGTCGCGGGGCGGGTCGCGGGGGGGCGGCGCCAAACAGCGACGACAACAACTGACAATTTAACAACCAACCAAACAAATGAACAAACAAACTAACCGACAGAAACAAACAAACAAATTATACCGGAGAAAAGCCCCAATCAGTGCTATAGGGTTAGCGGCTAGGGAGCTACAGGGCTATTGAGCTATAGATGGGGCTATAGAGCTGTAGGGCTATAGAGCTGTAGGGCTATAGTGCTATTGGGTTATAGGGCTTAGGGCCATGCGGCTACAGGGCTATAGGTCACCCCTGGGCACCTGGGCACCCGGGCACCCGGGCGGCCCTGGGAACCCCCGCGCCCCCCCCGGGCACCCGGGCCCCGGGCGCCCCCGGGCGCCCAGCCACCCTGGAGTGCAGCGAAAATCGGCGACAAACCGAATTTAACCATATGAATCCGCTAGGGCCCCTACAGAGGCAAGTTCTGTTTTGGGAACAAATGAACAAGCACGCAAACAATCAAGCAAACGCTCAAACAATTTCAAGAATCCGCATCGCGGAATCCCACTTCATCCACGCACCCAGGGACAGTGAATGACCGTTCTGCCCCTTGAAGCCCGCTGCAGGCGCATCATTGGATAAAGTATATGACAAACCCGCCGCAGGCGCCGATTGTTTTGTTAAACCAATGTGAGTGGGTCGCGGGTTGGGTCGCGGGTGGGTCGCGGGTGGGTCGCGGGTGGGTCGCGGGTGGGTCGCGGCCCGGGTCGCGGGCGGGTTGCGGGTGGGTCGCGGGCCGGGTCGCGGGCAGGTCGTCGGTGGGTCGCGGGCCGGGTCGCGAGGTGGTTCGCGGGCGGGTCGCGGGGTGGGCCGTTGGTAAGCACAAGATGGGTCGCGGGTGGGTCGCGGGCGGGTCGCGGGGCGGGTCGCGGGCGGGTCGCGGGGCGGGTCGCGGGGGGGGCGGCGCCAAACAACAACGACAACAATCATTTTACCATCATGCGCCATGCTTCCCCACGTCACATGCACCCTTCTGGATACCACGCCCCAACATGGGGGATTTCTCTGGCACGCGGGGCCCGATGTTCCCTCGCCCAGATCTCCCGCCCAAGAATGCATTACCACCGCCAGTTCCGAGGAACTTCGACATCCACAGCTCGGACGGCACACCGCCATCGCAATCGCCTTGCGCGCGCCGCGCATCTCGGAGGAGGAAGAGGACGAGGAAGGGGGAATACGAGGGAGAGGAAGAGGGAGAGGGATGGGAGGGGGAGGGGGGCGGAGGAGGAGGACGGGGAGGAAGGAGGAGTAGTTGTAGTAGCAGTACCTCTGAGGACGAGGTGTTTTTTTCTCCTCGTTCGAACAGTTGCGCCGCCATCCTGCTGCCTCGGCGCGTGACCCTGAACGCTCACGCTCCCGGGTGATGCCGCTCCCGTGCTCGCATCTCCCACCTCCCCATCCACGCCTTTTCAAGGAATCCCCGAAGTCCTTCGACCCTCGATCCTTGGAGCCCCTGGAAGTCATCCGTCCTCCTTCTTACCTTCCTCCTCCACAGCATCGATGCTCGATGCTCTCCAAGGGGGGAGGGAGGCAGCAGAGAGGAAAAAGGCACGGGGGAGGGAGGAGGGGGGAGGGGGGAAACGATAGGGGGGGCGAGGAGGAGGAGGAGGGGGAGGAGGAAGAGGAGGGGGATGATGATGATGATGATGATGATGATGATGATGATGATGATGACGATGATGATGATCATGGTGATGGTGATGATGATGATGATGATGATGATGATGATGATGATGATGATGATGATGATGATGATGATGATGATGATGATGATGAATGATGATGATGAAGATGGTGATGATGATGATGATGGTGATGATGATGATGATGATGATGATAGGAGGGAGGAGAGGAGAGGAGGAGGAGGAGGAAGGAGGAAGGAGAGGAGGAGGAGGAGGAGGAGGGGGGAGGAGGATGGGGGAGGATACGGAGAGGAGGAGTAGAAGGAAGGGGGGAGGGGGGGGGAGATGGAGGGTGAAAATGAGGCGGAGAGGCGGAGGAGGAGGAGGAGGAGGCGGAGGATGGGGGCGAGGAGTAAGGACGAGACAGGAGGGAGGAGGAGGAGGACGAGCCCGGGACGACGAGGAGGAAGGAGGACGAGAGGAGGAGGAGAGTACAGGGGGGGAAGGGGGGGGGGCGAGGAGGAGGGGGGAAAGAGGGACGGAGGAGGAGAGGGAGAAGAGAGGGGGGGTGGGAGGAGTGGGGGGGGAGGGGGGGGGAGAAGAGGGGGGAAGAGGAGGATGGGGGGAGGATGAGGAGGAGGAGGAGAGGAGGAGGAGGAGGGAGAGGGGGGGGAGGAGGAGTACGAAGGCGAGGACGAGGAGGAGGAGGGGGGGAGAAAAGGGCGCCAGTCCAGCGTAAAGCGGGAGGAAGTCTCGGGCGGGGGCGCTGGTTTTGTCGGGGCGGGGGTTGTCGGCGGCGAGCAAAAAAACACCGCCTTGAATAAACAAAAATGAGGCAGTTTCGAGCGGGGGCGTTGTTGTTGCTGGGGGGGCGGCGCCGATGAGAGAAAACATAGCGCGCCTGTCCGAGGTAAAACGGGAGGATGTCTCGAGCGGGGGCGCTGGTTTTGTTGACAGACGGCTGCTTTCGGCGGCGAGCAAGAGCGCCGGCCCTGAGTAACAAATGAAGAAGTCTCGAACGGGAGCGCTGTTGTCGTTGTTGGGGGGCCTGTTTGGGCGGCCCACCACACCGTTTGAGAGTGACCCTCATGTTCGATGAAAATGCAGCCGGCGGTTTGCCAACAGCGCCGGGGCGCTTGTAAGGGGTCCAACAATAGAATATGTTTCGTAACTAGCGCGCAGCAGCAACAACATCACATCAACAACAACAACATCAATGCAATCTCAACAACAACAATAACAGCCTTACCAGCATCAGCAACACAACGACCACAACCACAACAACCACAACAGCCACAACATCAACAACATCAACACCAACATCATCAACACAAAGACACCCCCAACAATAATACCAACCATAACAATAACAGCAAAACTATCAACACCAACAAGAACATCGACAGCAAACCCAAGCAAACGACAACACCAACAACACCAACAACAACATAAACAAGAACACCAATAATCCGCATATCGGAATCCCGCTTCAGCCACGCCCCCAGGGACAGCGAACATCCGTTCGGCCCCTCATACATATACACATGTGTGTACACATAATTATGCATATCTATACATATGCGTATATTCCCTTTATATCACAACTATGGGAACACACATATATATATATATATACATACATATATATATATATATATATTGTTCCAGGGAGCAGGAAAGCCTCCTCTGCGCAGCATGCTTCCCCCCAAGTGGGCCATCGGATTCTTGAACGAACACTAACTTGATCAATCTTGGTTCAATCCGCAAACACAGGGCGTCCTTGGGTGTTGTAGTTTCCGGAAAATTCCCATCGAGGACCAGCCAGTCGTTGCCATCCGGCTCGCCTTCGCAATCGTTCCGCGCGGGAGAACTCATTTGAACAATAGTTGATGCGGCCCTTCCGTGTTTCCTTTTTTTCGCCCCTGTTCAGTGTTGAAGTAAGCAGAAACGCAGCTCGGGCCAGCGCGACTCGGAAGTTCCACGGTGATGCGCACTGGGGAGCTGGTGCCGACGAGCATTGCGCACGCATTTTCACCCATCCCCAAAAGGTCACATTTACGAGCAATTCGTACCCCGCGCAGATGAGGTTACTTTTCGTCGAGGACGGTGTGAGAAGAAACGATACTGCTAAGAAGACTTAGGGAGGAGGAGGAGGAGGAGGAGGAGGAGGAGGAGGAGGAGGAGGAGGGGGAGGAGATGGAGGAGGAGGAGGAGGAGGAGGAGAAGGAAAAGGAGGAGGAGGAGTAGGAGGAGGATGTAAAAGAAACAGGAGGAGGAGGAGGAGGAGGAGGAGGAGGAGGAGAGGAGGAGGAGGAGGCAGGAGGGACGAGAAGGAGGAGGAGGAGGAGGAGGGAGTGAGGAGGAGGGAGCAGGTGGAGGAGGAAAAATAAGAGGAGGAGGAGTTAGCAGGAGGAGAGGAGGAGGAGGAGGAGGAGGAGGAGGAGGAGGAGGAGGAGGAGGAGGACGAGGAGGAGGAGGAGGAGGAGGAGGAGGAGGTGGATGGGGGGGGAAGCAGGAGCATGAGGAGGAGGAGGAGCAGGAGGAGGAGGAGGAGGAGGAGGAGGAGGAAGAGGCGAAAGCTGGGTCCGGCTGTTTCCGAAACCCGCCGAGTCCCGCCTCCCCGGCGGTGGTCTGACCCCGGCGCCCCTGCCGCACTTGGTGGTTGGACGGAGCGGCCGATCGGAGCAACGCGCTCCGTGGGGCACCCCCGAGAGGGCCCCAAGAGGCGCACGCAAAGGTGCAGAAGGCTTCAACGCACGCACAGAATAGCTCCTCCACTCCCCCTTCTGCCTCCCAGTGACGCTGCTGCACGGCATGGGAGCTCGCGGGGAGAGTAGTCAGGACTGGTCGTTCAAGAACTCCGAGAAGCAATTCTTGTGGGGCCATGTTGCGGACTCTGCGGAGAAGTGTGCTAATTTGGTGTTGCTGCCCGTATCCCCGCAAATGTAGTGCGTGACACTGCGCGTCGACGGAGAAGCAGTAGCGTTGTGGAAGTCGAGTAATAGAGAGGAAACATGTTGCCAAATAGTTTCCAGATGTATAACATGTTTCAAACAGGTTTAAACTATGGAAACATGTTTAGAACATGTTTTCCATACCTTAAACACATGTTTAATTCAATGATAGGATTGTTAGAGTGGTCATTGTTATGGCATCCGCAACAATAGCGAGCACATATTCGTATGCCTTGACATGCTGGTAGCGAGCGCATATCAGGTTACATCAGGGTCCGTCTGGTCGATCGCTCGGGCCCCCCATGGCAGCGATCTCGCTGTATGCCCTATCAGGCCTGTGCACATCGGTCTCGATCTGGAGCTCCTCGCTCTCCTCGACACGGCCAGGGTGCAGCTCCGTGGCGATGTCGTCGTCCTCGACTTAGGGCGTCGGCGACTGCTGCGATTTCTGCCACTCCTTGTTCTCCAACCTGTCCTTCGGCTTCTACTTCTGTCGCAAGCCTAGAGGTTGACGCCGACACCAAGATCGGCGGTGTGCCTCCACCGAGGGAAGAAGATCCCGATCCTGGCGATGGTGGCAATCTTCTGGCTTCCATGGTGATCGAACTATTACCACCAACACCGAAATCGAGGATCGTCTTCCCCCTGTGGAGGCAAACCCCTGTGTTTGTGTTGGTGCCAATTTCCAGGCCTCCAATCCTGCACTTCATTGCGCATGGTGCAGCCGTTCTTCTCGAAACCAGCCGTTGCGGCTGTCGTTGCCCTGTGCGGCTGTTTTCTTGCGCAGTGCTCCATCTGCTGGCTGCCGCTCTCGAGAGGACATCCCCTCAAATCTGTAGGATGAGGTCTTCGAGATCCGGCAGCACCTCCGTGCTGGCAGGCCCTCCTGCCAAATCGACACTGGTTCTTCGCCAACTGCTGGTGGCTGCTTATGCTGAGGATGTCAGGTCGGAGCTGCCTGATAGGGCTTTAGGGGTCCGACAGCAGCACATCCGTGCTTGTGAACAACCCCGTCGAATCTACATTATTCTACATTACCCCCTCCCGTGGTGTCGTCCCCTGCGTCCGGGCCGATGCCGTAGAATTCTGGGCCCTTCTTCATAGCCTGGTCCCTCCTCCTCTTCCTCCTCCTCCTCTTCCTCCTCCTCCTCCTCCTCCTCCTCCTCCTCCTCCTCCCCCTCCCCCTCCTTCCCCCTCCTCCTCCTCCTCCCTCCTCCGCCCTCGTTACACTTCTCTTGGAATCTGGTTCTGCGGCACGAACAGCGTCTTCGGCTCGTCTCAGCTCGGGGGATCAGGCGTGCCATGCAAGGAGTTCAGATGAGGCGGGGGTAGTTAGATCGGGTCTCCAATGACGCACTCTGGGTCAGTTTGAGCAGGTTCTGTTTCTTCTAATTTTTTGTGAAGGTGTTGGTAATTAGTCCTTCCCTCCTCCTCCTCTCTCTCCTTCTCCTCCTCCTCTCCTCCTCCTCCCCTCCCCCTTCCCCCTCCCCCTCTCCTTCTCCTTCTCCTCCTCCTCCTCCTCCTCCCTCCTCCTCCTCCTCCTCCCTTCCTCCTCACTACCTCCTCCTCCTCCCCTCCCCCTCCCCCTCCCTTTCCTCCTGCCCCCGCCCTTCCTCCAACTCCTCCCCCCGCCCCCCGTGCCTTCTCCCCCCGCCCGTTCCCCCCCTCCTTCCACTCCGCCCCGGGCCCGAGGCGAGCCCGAGCCCGAGGCGGGCCCTGCCGCGGCGAAGGCCCCCAAGGACCGCCCGGGGGCCGAGAGTGGGGCGCAGTGAGTACAGGCAGAGCGGGAGGCGGAAGATCAATGTGAAATCAGGAGGATAAGGAGGAGGAGGAGGAGGAGGAGGAGGAGGAGGAGGAGGAGGAGGAGGAGGAGGAGGAGCGAGCGCGAGCGCGAGGGCGAGAAGGAGGAGGAGGAGGAGGAGGAGGAGGAGGAAGAGGAGGAGGAGGAGGAGGAGAATGAGGGGGAGGCGGACGAACAACGTGAAATCAGGGGCGCCGATCTCGGGTCGGCGCTCGCGAGCACCTCAGCGGCAACGCGAGGGGGGGGTAATTCTTCGCAGGGAAGTTCGATGCCCGAGGTTTTCGGACATTTTTGTCGGGTCTCGGCGGCCGTCCTGCCTCGGGACTCCGTCCAGCGGCCGTGCCTCGTCGAGAGGGTTCTGGGGGTGCCCCCGCATCGCCCCGAGCGGCCGCCGGAGGCTTGAGCTTGGGCCCGGGAGCCAAGGGGCAGCGCTGGGGGGGGGATGCAGTGCCGTTTTTCGTACATGGTCCGCGTGCGGATCATGCATTAAAAATGCAGGGACCTAGTAGTAAAAACAACGATGAGTTCATGCATAGATTTGTTCATAACTTAATCCTGTATTAAAATCCTATATCCTATATGTTTAAACATCCTATGTATAAAAAAAACTGCCCTGTAGGATCAAGGGGGGCTGCATCGACCTCCACTCGCGCAGGGATAGCCGATGGGGGGCCCTGCAGCCCGCCCCGTCCAGGTGCGTGCGATGATTTCGCCGTCGGGGGCCTGTCGCCGATCTGTCGGCGGGGCGTCGCTGGTTCCAGGTCGATGGTTCCCCCCCTGTGCCAGTGCCTGTCGTTGCCCCTCATGGAGGGTCAAAGCGCCCGTGGAGCGGCAGAGCCCGCTCCAGCGCGCGGCCGGGCCGCGGAGCATCGGGTGCTCTTGGCGACCGAGTTCGGTGTCGGAGACTGGGATGTGGCGTTGTATATTGGCGGCCTCGGCATCGCGTGGCAGCTTCTAGACATGCAGGGGGAAAGGGAAGAGCAGGAGGGGGAAGCGGAGGAGGAGGAGGAGGAGTCGAACCACAAATACTGACACTATCCCAGCAAAGCACCTTGATAGCAGCAAGGGTGAAGAGGCTGCTCGAGGAGTGGGATGTCAGCGTGCACACGTGCATTCCCAGGTATTTTCTTGGGGCTCCTAGGGAAGAGGCAGCAGGGACAGGGGTGGGAACACGGCCATGCGAACCGTAGTGTTGTGGAGGAGGATCAATGGAGGGGAAGCATGTTGCCAAATAATTTCCAGATGCCTAGAACATGTGTTAACATTGATTGAAACCTGTAAAAACATGTCGAAAACATGTTCAGGACATCTTCCTGCAGTGTAAACACACGTTTAATTCGACGATTGGACTGTTAGGGTATCCATTGTCGTGGCATCCGCGACCGTAGTGTGCCTTCTGTTCCAAGGGATCGTCGTCGTCCGGAGCAAGCATGCAGCCGCCTTTGCTGCGAGAACGTGGCTCCTGAACACATTCCGGGGGTGGTCGGCCACGCGCAGAGGGGGGTGGCCGGAGGGGGGAGAGCTTCTTAGAAGCACCCCTGCTTCTTAGAAGGCGCGGGCCTTCTCTATAGACGTAAGGCCGGCGCCTACTAAGAAGCAGCCTCCTTCTAAGAAGCCCTTCCCCCTCCTTCAACCCCCCTCTGCGTGCCGCCGAGGCGGACAGACCTCCCACCCTGACATGTCGATCAGTGAGTTGTCCGTTGTACGAAAGGGGGTTCTCTCTCCAGCCCCGAACACTGCGAGGGAGTCTCAGGCGAAGCGGCTGCCGGACAGAGCGTCCCAGAGCCCCCCGCCCCTCCCGTGGGACTCTTTTTGACGTTTTCGTTTGCCACCGTTCGGGCCCTTTGGCGAAGCGCCACTGGGGAATACACAGAATCTCTTGGAGCTCCGCGCGGGTCTCTTGGATCGGCGGTGGGCCCCCCCCGGCGGCGCCTCGAGCGCCGCCCCTGGCGCGTTCGCGCACTGGGGAGGGGTCCCAGCGCCGATCCCAGAAATCCGCGCGGACCTTCAAGACATTCTTGCGCGAACAGGAGGAGGAGCGGAAGAGGAGCGGAGGAGGAGCGAGGAGCGAGGAGCGAGGAGGGAGGAGGAGGAGGGTGAAGGGAAGAGGAGGATGGAGGAGGGTGGAGCGAGGATCGAGGGAGCGAGGAAAAAGGAGGTGAGGAGGGAGGAGGAGGAGGAGGAGGGAGGAAGGAGGAGGAGGAGGAGGAGGAGGAGGAGGAGGGGGAGGAGGAGGGGGAGGGGGAGGAGGAGGAGGAGGAGGAGGAGCGAGGAGGGAGGAGCGAGGAACGAGGAACGATGAGCGAGGAGCGACGAGCGAGGAGAAGGAGGATGAAGAGGAGGAGGAGGAGGAGGAGGAGGAGGAAGAGCGAGGAGCGAAGAGCGAAGAGCGATGATGATGCTGATGATGCTGATTATGATGCTGATGCTGATGATGGTGATGGTGATGACGATGATGATGCTGCTGGTGATGATGTTGTTGATGATGGTGGTGGTGATTGTGATTAAAAATGACCTGATGATGCTGATGATGATGATGATGAGTATGAGGACGACGATGATGTTGCTGATGACGCTGTTGCTGCTGCTGATGATGCTGTTGCGGCTGCTGCTGCTGATGACGATGATGATGCTGATGATGACGATGATGATGATGCTGATGATTATGATGATGATGATGATGATGATGATGATGATGATGATGATGATGATGCTGATGATGATGATGATGATGCTGATGATGATGATGATGATGATGATGATGATGATGATGATGATGATGATGATGATGATGATGATGATGCTGACGATGGCGAGGAGGAGGAGGAGGAGGATGAGACGGAGGAGGAGTAGGATGAGGAGGAGGAGGGGAGGGGGAGGAGGAGGAGGAGGAGGAGGATGAGGTAGGGGAGGAAGAGAGGCGGCAGCGGGGGGTTGGGGAGGGGGGGGGTGAGGGGGAGAGGTCGGGAAGGGAGGATGAGGAGGAGGAGGAGCGGAGGAGGGGAGGAGGAGCAGGAGGAGGAAGAGGAGGAGGAGGAAGGAGGAGGGAGGAGGTGGAGGAGGAAGGAGGAGGAGGAGGAGGAGGAGGGGAAGAGGAGGAGGCAGGCGAGGAGCAGCGAGAGGCGAGGAGCGAGAAGCGAGCAGGAACGAGAAGCGGATGGGAGGAGGAGGAGGGATGAGGAGGGAGGAGGGGAGGAGGAGGAGGAGGAGGTGGAGGAGGGGATGAGAGCAGGAGGATGACGAGGGAGGGATGAGAAATGAGGATGTGGTTGAGGAGGAGGAGAGTAGAAGGAGGGTGATGGAGGTGATGATGAGGAGGAGGAGGAGGAGGAGGAGGAGGAAGGAGGAGGAGGAGGGGAGAAGGAGGATGCGCGGGAGCAGGCGCGAGGAGCGAGGAGCGAGGAGCGAGAGGAGGACCGAGGAGCGAGAGGCGAGGAGCGAGGAGGATGAGGATGACGAGGAGGAAACAGGAGGATGTCGAGGAGGTGGAGGAGGAGGAGACGGAGGATGACGAGGAGGAGACGAGGAGGAGGCGGAGGAGGAGGAGGAGGATGATGATGCTGATGACGATGCTGATGATAACGATGACGAGGAGGAGGAGGAGGAGGAGGAGGAGGAGGAGGAGGAGGAGGAGGAGGAGTAGGATGAGGATGAGGATGAGGATGAGGGGAGGGGGCGAGAGGGCGAAGGGGACATAGAGGAGATAGGAGGAACGGGAGGATGATGAGGGAGGAGGAGCGAGGGGCGGATTGAGGGGGGCGGGCGAGAAGCGGAGATGCGAGGAGAGGAGGACGAGGAGGCAGGGGAGGAGGAGGGGAGGAGGTAGGAGCCAATGAGGCGGCAGGAGGGAGGAGGACGAGGTGGAGGAGGGGAGGATGGTGGTTGCAGTGTGCGAGGAGGAAAAAGAGGACGAATCTGGGCGAGCGACGAGGGCGTGGAGGGCGAGAGAGCGACGAGAGCGAGGGGCGATGGCGAAGGAGTAGAAGAGGAGCATGAGGAGGAAGAGGGGTGAGACGACGGGCTGAGGATGAGGAGGAGGAGGAGGAGGAGGAGGAGGAGCGAGGAGCCTTGAGGGGAGGAGGAGGTGTGTGAGGAGGAGGAGCAGGCGGCGGATGAGGAGTAGGGGCGAGAAAGCCAGGAGGAGGAGGAGGAGCAGGAGCAAGAGCAGGAGGAGGAGGAGTACGAGGAGGAGAGGAGGAGGAGGAGCAGGAGGAGGATGAACGAGGACGAATATGGGCGAGAGGGCGAGATGGCGAGAGAGCGAGAGGGCGATGACAAGGAGTAGGACGAGGAGCATCAGGAGGAACAGGAAGACGAGGGCGAGGAGGAGGAGGAGGAGCGAGGAGCATGAGGAGGAGGAGGAGGAGGAGCCGGAGGAGGGGGAGGAGGAGAAGGAGGAGGCGGAGGATGAGGAAGAGGAGCAGGATCAGCAGCAGGAGCAGGATGATGCTCATGCTGATGGTGACGACGATGATGGTGCTGACGAGGCTGATCGTGATGCGGATGCTGATGCTGATGTTGACGATGCTGATGCTGATGCTGATAGTGATTATGATTATGATGTGTATGACGATGATGATGATGATGATGATGATGATGATGATGATGATGATGATGATGATGATGATGATGATGATGACAATGATGATGATGATGATGATGACAATGATGATGATGATGATGATGATGATGATGATGATGATGATGATGATGATGATGATGAAGATGATGTTGATGATGATGATGATCATGATGATCATGATGATGATGATGATGATGATGATGATGATGATGATGATGATGATGACGATGATGATGAATATGGAGATGCTGATGCGGATTATGCTGATGATACTGATGCTGCTGATGATGCTGATGATGCTGATGCTGCTGTTGCTTCTGATGATGATGATGATGATGATGATGATGCTGATGCCGATGATGATGATTGCGGTGGTGATTATGCTGCTTATGTTGTTGATGGTGGTTATGATGGTACTGCTGCTGCCGATGATGCTGATGACGATTATGCTGATGGTGCGGCTGCTCATGGTGATGCTGATGATGATGGTGATGGTGATGGCGAGGCTGATGATGATGCTGCTGCTGATGATGATGATGATGATGCTGATGCTGATGCTGATGCTGATGCTGATGATGATGATGATGATGATGATGATGATGATGATGATGATGATGATGATGATGATGATGATGATGATGATGATGATGATGATGATGATGATGATGATGATGATGATGATGATGATACGGGGGAGGAGGAAGAGGAGGAGGAGGAGGAGGAGGAGGAGGAGGAGGAATGAGGAGGAGGAGGAGGAGCGGGAGGAGCGGGAGGAGGAGGGAGAGCAGGAGGAGGAGGAGCGACAGGGCGAGGTGACGAGATAGCGAGAGGACGAGGATGACGAACAGGAGGAGGCGGAGGAGGAGGAGGAGGCGGAGGACGACGAGGACGAGGAAGTGCGAGAGGGCGAGAGGGCGAGCGAGCGAGAGGAGCAGGAGCAGGAGGAAGAGGAGGCGGAGGAGGAGGAGAAGGAGGAGGAGGAGGAGGAAGAGGAGCTGGAGGATGAAGAGGATAAGGAGGATAAGGGGAGGACGAGGAGAGATGACGAGGATAATGAGGAGGAGGAGAGGGCGAGAGGAGCGGAGAGGCGAGAGGGCGTGGCAGGAGGTGGAGGAGGAGTCCGATCAGGAGGAAGAGGAGGAGGAGGACGAGGGGGAGCGGAGCGGGCTGACGAGGGCGAGAGAGAGGAGCAGGAGAGGCAGGAGGAGCCGGATTCAGGAGGAGGAGGAGGAGGAGGAGGAGGAGGAGGAGGAGGAGGAGGAGGAGGAGGAGGAGGAGGTGCGGGAGGAGCGGGAGGTGCGGGAGGGGGGAGGAGGAGAAGGAGGTGTGAGGAAGGAGGAGGAGGAGGAGGAGGAGGAGGAGGAGGATGGAAGGAGGAGGAGGAGGAGGAGGGAGAGGCGGAGGAGGAGATAGGGAGGAGGAGGAGGAGGAGGAGGAGGAGGAGGAGGAGGAGGAGGAGGAGGAGCGACAGGGCGAGGTGACGAGATAGCGAGAGGACGAGGATGACGAGCAGGAGGAGGCGGAGGAGGAGGAGGCGGAGGACGACGAGGACGAGGAAGTGCGAGAGGGCGAGAGGGCGAGCGAGCGAGAGGAGCAGGAGCAGGAGGAAGAGGAGGCGGAGGAGGAGGAGAAGGAGGAGGAGGAGGAGGAAGAGGAGCTGGAGGATGAAGAGGATAAGGAGGATAAGGAGGACGAGGTGGATGACGAGGATAATGAGAGGAGCGAGAGGGCGATAGAGGGCGAAGAAGGAGAGGGGCAGGAACGAGAGGGCGAAGCCGGAGGAGGGTAGCAGGATCAGGAGGAAGAGGAGAGGAGGAGGAGACCGACGAGGAGGAGCGAGGCGGGCCGATGAGGGCGAGATGAGAGGGGCAGGAGGAGGAGGAGCAGCAGGGAAGAGGAGGAGGAGGTGGAGAGGAGGAGGAGAGGGAGGAGGAGAGGAGGGGAGAGGAGCGGGAGGAGCGGGAGGAGGAGGAGGAGGAGGAGGAGGAGGACAAGGATGAGCGAGCGGGCGAGAGGGCGAGAGGGCGAGGATGATGATGATAATGATGATGATGATGCTGCTGAAGATGATGATGATGCTGATGATGATGATGATGATGATGATGATGATGATGATGATGATGATGCTGATGATGATGATGATTATGCTGATGCTGATGTTGACGATGATGATGACGATGATGACGATGATGATGATGACGATGATGATCATGATGATCATCATGCTGTTGTGATCATCATGATGAGGATGAGGATGAGGATGAGGATGAGGATGCTGCTGATGATGATGATGTGATGGTGATGGCGATGGTGATGATAATGTTGATGATGATGGTGATGCTGAAGATGAAGATGAATATGACGATGAAGCTGATGATGCTGATGATGATGATGATGCTGATTGTGATGATGATGCTGGTGGTGATGGTGATGATGATGAAGCTGATGGTGATGATGATGACGATGATGATGATGACGATGATCATGATGATGCTGATGATGATGATGATGATGATGATGATGCTGATGATGCTGATGATGATGATGCTGCTGATGATGATAATGAGGAGGAGGAGGAGGAGGAGGAGGAGGAAGAGGGAGAGGAGGAGGAGTAGGAGGAAGAGGAGGATGAAGAGGGTGAGGATGAGGAGGAGGGGAGGAGGAGTGAGGAGGAGGGAGAGGAGGATAGGAGGAGGAGATGGAGCAGGAGCAGGAGTGGGAGGGGAGGAGGAGGAGGAGGAGGAGGAGGAGGAGGAGGAGGAGGAGCAGCAGGAGCAGGAGGAGGAGCAGGAGCAGGAGCAGGAGGAGGAGGAGGAGAAGGAGCGAGGGCGTGAAGGGACTGGAGGGGGCGAGCACGGGAGGAGCTGTGCCCGTCTACGCCTCCGCTGGCGGCGCGGGCCGGCCGCCCGCCGCCGGCGCCGCCGCAGGAGGGCTGGCAGCGCACCAGATCTCCCCCCTTAACATGAGGCCGGGCATGTCCCCCTGGAGGTCAAGCAGTGGCGAAGCGTCCTGGCTCGCCCACAGCCCTACAAGACAATGTTCTGAGAGCCTTGTGTGGTTCCCATGGGATGTTCTTAGAACATTTCTGGCGGAGTCTGCCTTGTTTTATCACATCGCTTCTATGTTCTAAGAACCTTGTACTTGTTTTTCGAACATTTTTTGGTTCTAAGAACATTCTTTGGTAGTACGTACTATAGGAATGCCGGGACGGTCGGCCCCTGCTCAAATAATATTCAAAGCATAGTATGGGGCGTTGTTTCTGCGATGTTTGTCTATCTTGACTGTTTGCTTGATTATGGTTCCATCTTCCTTCCAACATCCGCCTGTAGGAGGGCATGCCTGACCTAAGCCTAACAAGGCTCACTTGAAGTCCTCTAGCCCAGTTCGCTTCGACTTGGTCGGTTCCGATTCCGATTATGTTCGGTTTCGGATTTTGGGGTGTATCTGATGGCCTTGGGCCAGTTCCGCCACCGTGCTTGGAATGTGGGTCTGAGGCGTATTTGATGGTCGTAGGGATCTTGTCGAGGTCTCTCGGGGGGCTGTTTTGGGGCCTCTTGGAGCATCCTGTTGGGCCTCTTGGGGGCATCTTTGGGTCTCTTGGGGGCCTCTTGGGACCTCCTGCGCGCTTCTTGGGGCGGAAGGCTCAGATTCCTCTCGCTTCGCGGGGTGCACGTCCGGAGTGCGTACAGTCAAGTCGTTTTGGAGGTTCTCGGGAGTCTCTTGGGGACTTTTTTGGCGTCTCTGTGGGCTTCTTGGGGGCGTCTTGAGCCGTTTTGGGCGCTGTTGCGTCGTTTGGCCCCTGCGGAGGGCGTATTGGGGGCCTCTCGCGGCCGCCTGGGGGCTCTCTTGTGGTCCTCTTGGGCCGTCTCGGGGGCCCCTTGGGGACCTCTTTGGGCCGTCTTGGGGCCCTCTGGGGCCGTTTAGGGGCCCTCTCGGCTGTTTCTTGAGCCGTCATGGGGCGATTTTGGAGGCTGCTTGGGTCGTCAGGAGTCGAAAGAAGCGAGAACGCACAAATCCTTCAACACCCATTCGGAAATCAATGATTTGGGTTTGCGGAGGCGCAATTGGGGCTTCTCTGGGGGCCCTCTCGGGCCGTCTTGGGTGCTTTTTTGGGGCCATCTTGGGCCGTCTCGGGGCCGTCGTGGGCAGTCTAGAGCCCATCGTGAGCCATTTTGAGGCCCTCTTGGGCCCCCTGGGAGGGCCACGGGGCCCAAATCATATTTTCCATCGGCTTGGGGGATTTTGAAGCCTAGCAGGGGTCCATGTGGATGTGACGTGGCCCCTGGGGTGGGGGGCGGTAGGGGGGAGACGTTATAATGTAACACATTACAAAATGTAACCGGGTACGTTGGATACATTGCATCAAGACGTTCGCTGGAAAACGCTGCCGCTCAGCACGTCACCTGCGGACGTGGATTCCTCTCGCTTCGCGGGGTGCACGTCCGGAGCACGTACAGTCCAGTCGTTGCGGGGCTTCCTGGGAGCTTCTTTGTGGCCTCTTGGAGGTGTCTTGGGGGCTTCTTGGGGCCTCTTCTGCGCTGGGCTTCTTTGGGGCCTCTTGGGGCCTCTTGGGGGCGTCTTGGGCCGTCTTGGGGCGCTCTTGCGGCGTGTGGCCCATTCGGAAGCCGGTCTGGGGGCCTCTCGCAGCTGTTTTGGGGCTTTCTTGGGGTCCTCTTGAGTGGGGCCGTCTTAGGGCCCGCTTGGGCTGTCATGGAGGCCTTTTGAATGCTTCTTGGGCCGTCTTGGGGCAATTTTGTAGGCTGCTTGGGCCGTCATGGGCCTTTGTGCTCGGCAGTGTTTATGCGAGAAGCGGCGCGCAGTTCCCAGCGCGACAAAGCAGACTTGCTCTGCCCCGCTTGCTGGCGGGCAGATTTGGCGCCGCGCGGCCGGTCTGGGCTGGTAGTCGCCGCTGTGGAAAAGTGCTCAAATGTGGAAGTGTGGGCGTTGGTTGGCGCGACCTGCTCGGCTGTCGCGGGTGCGTGCCGCTCCGTCCTGCAATCCCTTGGGCGGCCATGGGGGGCTCTTGGGAGCCTCTTGAAAGCCTCGTGGGGGCTTCTTGGAGCGTATTTGGGGCCGTTTTGGGGCCTCTTTGGGCTTCTTGTTGACGTCTTGCGCTGGCTTGGGGCGCTTTTGCGCCGTCTTTAGAGCTGCCAGGTGACTCCCCATATCCCCTTCCAGCGCCAGCTCTAATCATGGGCGCCGCCGTGACCAACTTCCACCTGGCTGGCGCTGCGCCGCACTTCGCCCAGGAGGGAAAAATGACAGTGCACTCCAGTCGCTGTGTGGGCTGCGGGGGGCTTCTATGGGGCCTTTTGGAGGCTTCATGGGGGCTTCTTGGAGGCCTCTTGGGGGGGCTTCTTGGGGCCCCTTGGAGGCCTCTTGGGGGCCTCTTGGGGCCTCTTGGGGGCGTCCTGGGCCGTCGTGGGGCGTTTTTCTGCCGTTTCGCCCCTTCGGAGGCCCTCTTGGGGGCCTCTCGCGGCCGCCTTGGGGCCCTCTTGGGGTCCTCTTGGGCCGTCTTAGGGGCCTCTTGGACCGTCTTGGGGGCCTCTTTGGGTCGTCTTGGGGCCCTCATGGGAGCTGTTTGGGCCGCGAAGGCGAGAACGCTGAAATATGGCGAGAACGCTGAACTATGACCAAAACCATAGGAACATCAATGGTTTTGGCCTCTGGAGGCGCAAGTGTGGGCGCTCTCGGGGCCCTCTTGGGCCGTCATTGGGGCTTGTTGGGCCTTCTTGGGCCCATCTTGCGCCGTCTTGGCGCCCTCGTGGCCCCCCAAGAGGTCGAAACCATAGATTTTCTATAGGTTTTGGTTGGTTTTTGAACCCAGGGAGGGGGTGGCCACTTTGGGTCGACGGATGTGGCGTAGTCCCTGGGGGGGGGGGGGTATGGGGGGAGACATAATAATGTAACACCATACGATATGTTGCAATGATGCAGTCTTTGGATACATTGGACACGTTGCCTTAAGGCGTTCGCCGGAAAACGCTGCCGCTCAGCACGTCATCTCCGGACGCGGATTCTACAGGCTTGCGCCGCACCCGCCGTTCCCATGGCATTTCCCAGGGGAGCGTCTCCAGCGCTCAAGCACTGTTGGCAGGGAGCAGCGCTCACAAGGAAGCGTGACCGGGATGGGGGGAGGGGGGCGCTCGCAAGGAAACGTGACCAGGATGGGGGGAAGAGGGGCGGCAGAAGACCACAAAGTGGCGGCCCCCGAAGATGGTCCCAGCGGTCGGCGTATTTCAGCGCTGTGTGGGCGACCGCAGAAGGAAGAGGAGTTAACGCAGGAGGAGGAGGAGGAGGAGGAGGAGGAGGAGGAGGAGGAGGAGGAGGAGGAATAGGAGGAGGAGGAGGAAGGGCAGGAGGAGAAAGAGGAGGATTATGACGAGGACTAGGAGGAGGCTGAGGAGGGGGTGGAGAGGACGGACCAGGAGGAGGAGGAGGGGGTGGAAGAGGAGGAGGAGGAGGAGGACGAGGCGCGGCGGAGTTGTTAAACTATCCTCCATACTGGAATTTTCCTTGGCAAGCGTGCGACTGCTTCGGCACCTGCAATAGGAAACTCCCGAAATCCCAGCTCGTCGTTGGGCCGCATTTCGCGCGTTCCCACCACAACGTCACCCTGAATTGCAAGTCGTGCGCGTGAGGCCCGCTGAAGCGCTTGTGGTCGTGCGCGAATGCTCGGGGCCGCAGGGGTGAACATGAGGAGGAGGAGAAGGAGGAGGAGGAGGAGGAGGAGGAGGAGGAGGAGGAGGAGGCGGAGGAGGAGGAGGAGAGGAGGAGAAAGAGGAGGAGGAGCAGGAGGATGAGGAGGGGGGGAGGAGGAGGAGGAGGAGGGCGCGGGTGAAGAGGAGGAGGACCCAGGGAGGGGCAATGTCACAGCCCTGAGGGATGTTTCTTGGGGTCATTGTCTGTTCTGCGGCTGACATTCTCAGTGTTCGCCGTGCACGCATGAGGAAGAGGGGGAAAACCTATGTTCGCAGACGGCGGGCGTCTGTCAAAACACCAGAGGAATCATCAAACACGCCTGCGGCGGATCACCGCCGCCTCCTGCCTTTTGGAATTGCCCATGTGGCCCAGCGCTGTGGCAAAAGCTCTGCCAAACCATCGGGCCATGTGCTCCCCCAGCCGTTGTGGAAACCCTTCGGGGAACACTTTGGGGAGGACGGCGGGGAAGATCAGGAGGAGGAGGAGGAGGAGGAGGAGGAGGAGGAGGAGCAGGAGGAGGAGGAGGCGGGGGCATCTTGGGAGCCTCTGGAGGCACTCTTGGGGCCTCCTGGGAGCTTCCCAGGAGCCTCGTGGAGGCATCCTGGGGGTCTCCTTGGATCTCTTAGGGGGCCTCTGTGGGCTTCTCGGAGGCCTCTTTGGCCTTCTTGGGGCATTCCTGGCCCGTCTGACGCTGTCGGGAGCCGTCTTGATGGCCTCTCTGGGCCGACTTGGGGCCCCCTCTGGAGCGCCCCAGGGGCCTGCTCGGAGGCCACCTTGGCCGTCTTGGAGGCCGTCTTGGGGGCCTCTTGAGTTGTTCTGGGCCATCTCGGAGGCCTCTTGGGCGATCTTGGGGCGAGCTTTGGGGGCTCCTGGGCCGTCTCGGGCCGTCGGAAGGGCGAAAAGAAACACATGCTAAAATCCTCCAAGCAATTCTGGGATCATCAAGGAGTTTGGCCTCTTGGGCCGTCTTGGAGACCTTCTGGTGACCTCTTGGGCCGTCTTGGGCCATCTTAGAGCCATCTTGGTCCGTCTTGATGGCTTCCTGGCCCGTCTCTCTCTGGGCCGACTTAGGGCCTTCTTGGGGTGATCCAGGGCTGCCTTGCAGGCCAGCTTGGGCGTCTTGCGGGCCTCTTGGGCCGTCTTGGGGCCCTCTTCGGGCCGGGCCTCTTGTGCCGTTCTGAGGCCGTCTTGGAGGCCTCTCGGGCAATCTTGGGTGTCGAGCTTTGGGGGCTGTGGGGACGTCTCGGGCCGTCGGAGGGCCGAAGAGAAGCAACTGTCAAAACCCTTCAAACACCTAAGGATACTCAATGATTTTGGCCTCTTCGGGCCCTCTGGGGGCCTCTTTGGGCCGTCTTGGAGGCCTCTTGGGGGCCTCCTTGGCCCTCTTGGGCCACCTTAGAGCCAAATGGGGCCGTCTTGATGGCTTCTTGGCCCGTCTGACGCCGTCGGAAGCTGTCTTGAGGGCCTCTCTGGGCCGACTTAGGGCCTTCTTGGGGTGATCCAAGGCTGTCTTGGAGGCCATCTTGGGCGTCTTGGATGCCTCTTGGGCCGTCTCGGGGCCATCTTTGGGCCGTCTTGGGGGCCTCTTGTGCCGTTCTGGGGCCGTCTTGGAAGCCTTTTAGGCAATCTTGGGGCGATCCTTGGGGGCTGTTGGGCCGTCTCGGGCCGTCGGAAGGCCGACGAGAAGCAAATGCCCAAATCCTTCAGACCCCAAAGAAAAATATATATGATTTTGGCCTCTTCGAGCCTTCCTGGAGAGACTCTGGGAGGTCTCGTGGGCCGTCTCTCTTGGGGGCCGCTTGGGCCGTCCTGGGCCATCTCGGAGCCAGCTTGGGCAGTCTTGGTGGCTTCGTCGGCGGACTTGGAGGTACAGTCGGGGCCCTGAAGAAGGAACCCTTTTCGTTGGGGAGGGGCTCCGCGTTCCTTAAGTGTTTCACAGCTTGCCTCAGGCTTCCCTTATGTTTTCGACAGGAAATCGAAGGTTAACTTATGGAAAAAAGGGGCCTCGTTCCTTATTTAGGGTTCCTTAGGTCAACGCCTCGACTGTATCTTGGACCTTCGTAGGTCTGTCTTGGAGACCATCTTGGATCGTCGTGGGCGAACTTGGGAGACCGTCTTGGCCGTCTCGGAGGCCATCTGGAGCCGTCTTTGAGATTTGCTTGTGGACGCTGTGCCAGTTCGGGGGCTTTCCGCGTGGCCAGCGCACTGGGCCAGAGCCCCAGGGGAGAGAGGTCTTTCTTTTGGAGAAAGAACCAACATCAAGCAAGTAGGATCTAGCACGCCGGGCACCCCTGTGGCAAGACTACTGGGGGCGACGGATTATCGAAGACGCCTACGGCGAATCGCCGCCGCCCCCTGGCCAGTTGAAAGCGCCTATGTGGCCGACAGCTGGGCTAGAGCTTGGCCAAGCTATCGGGGAACGCGTGGGGGACCGCCTTCGGGGAACGCGTGGGGGAGAAGGGAAGGAGAATCAGGAGAGGGAGGAGGATGATTAGGAGCAGGATGAGGATGAGGATGAGGATGAGGAGGATGCAGGGAGGAGGAGGCGGAGGAGGAGGAGGAGGAGGAGGAGGAGGAGCAGGTGGAGGAGGAGGAGGAGGAGGTGGAGGAAGAGGAGGAGGAGGAGACTTCTTGGGAACCTCTTGTAGGCCTCTGCGGAGCTTCCCGGGAGCCTTTTAGATGCCTTTTGGTAGCCTCCTTAGGCCTCTTAGGGGCCCCTGGGGGTTCTCTTGGGGGCCTCTTGGGCCGTCTTGGAGACCTTCTGGTGACCTCTTGGGCCGTCTTGGGCCATCCTGGAGCGATCTTGGTCCGTCTTGATGGCTTCCTGGCCCGTCTCTCTCTGGGCCGTCTTAGGGCCTTCTTGGGGTGATCCAGGGCTGTCTTGGAGGCCAGCTTGACCGTCTTGGAGGCATCTTGGGAACCGTCCTGGGCCGTCTTGACCGACTTGGAGGCCTTTCCGGGTGGCCGGCGCGCTAGGCCGGAGCCCCAGGGGAGAGTTCTTTTGGACAAAGAACCAAAACCAAAACCAGTAGGATTCAGCACGCTGGGCACCCTTGTGCAAGACCCCGTGGGGCGGCGGATCGAAGGGCCTTTGGCCCATCCAGCCACCGTGCCTGGATTGTGGTTTTGAGACCATCCGAGTCCACTCGGATGGCTGATGGGGTCTCGTGTGAAGCCTCTCGGGGGCGTCTTGGACGCAGGTTTTGGGCCTCCTGGGGGGCTCTTCGGAGCTTTTGGGGACCATCTTGGGGCTCTCCGGCGGGCTCTTGGGGGCTTCTTGGGGCAACCTGGGGGCCGAAAGTTCGAATTTTTTATTCAGGTTTTCCCTCAGGGCCCCCTCCTGGGGCCGTCTTGGGGCCTTGGGCCGTCTTGGGGGCTTCTTTGGCCGTCTTGTGTCCCTGTTGGGCTGTCTTGGGCCCTCTTGGGGGCCTCTCGGGCCGTCTTGGACGTTGTGAAAGCCCAAGAGGCGAATATGCTAAACATGTACGTCTTCCTACGGGATTGGGGCGATGTTTGCTTCTTGGGGCCCTTTGGGGGGCCTCTTGGAGGCCTCTTTGGGTTGTCTTGCAGGCATATAGGGTCGTCTGGGGACCACCTGGGGCGTTTTTCTTTCGGCGACTCGGGGCCCTCTTGGACCGTCTTGGGGGGCCTCTTGGGAGGCCTCAAGGGCGTTTTGGAGCTCCACAGGGAGCCCAGCGAGGCCCGGACACCCCCTGATGAGTTCGGCTAGGGGTCGGAGGAGGCTGGTGGGGGGGAGAGGGAGGGTTTCACACGCTTGGAGACCCCAAGGAGTCGACGGATTTTCGGTCCGTGTCCCCCTTCTTGGTGTCCTTTTGGGCCGTCTTCTTGGGCGCTTCTGGGACGTCTTGGGGCCCTCTTGGGCCATCTTGGGGCCCTCTTGGGAGCCTCTGGGGCCGTCTTGGGGCGGTCTTTGGGGCCTGTTGGGCCGCCCTGGAGGGTCGGGAAGCCGAAAAGGCGAGAATGTCAAAATCCTTCAGCAACCCAGAGGACATCAATGAAATGGCCTCTTGGAGGCCTCTTGGGTCGCCTTGGAGGCTTCTTAGGCCGTCTTGAGGCCATCTTGGGGGTCTTTGGGCGATCTTTCGGCAACACGGGGCCCTCCTGGGCCGTCTTGCAGGCCTCTCGGGGCCATTTGGGCCCGTCGTGGGGCGACCCTTGGCTCGAAAAAGTCATGCGACAAGCCGCGGGGAAGGGCGCCAGGCCCCGGGAGATTTGAGAATTCGGGGCCCAGGTCCTTAACAGACTTCTCAAAAGGCTTTGAGCATCAGGCAAGGGACCTGAGGACACGCCCACTCCGTGCCCCGAGGCACGGTGGTGGATTCCTGTTTCTCAATGGAGGCCTTATTAGCCTTCAGATTTCCGCCGATTCGACTTCTCCCGACTTGGCTGCAAATTTTCGCCGATCCGAGTCATCTCGATCGTCGATCCGTTCTAACCGGTTCGATGTTGTGCTGTTTTGCCCTAACATCAGAAGAGGAAGAGGCGGGCCGAGAGAGCAGGAGGTCGGCTAGTGAAAGCGTGCCCTCCTGGGTCTTGAGAAAGGGGGCTCGTAGGGAAGATGCAGCTGGGACGAGGGTAAGAGCACGGCCATGCTCCACGCAGCGTATCGTGTTGCCAGGGAGCGTGGCTGTCCGGCCAAAACATGCATCTGGCATGGAGGCGAGAGCATGGCTCCTGCACACATTAGGAGGAAGTCTCTGGCGAAACGGTTGCCGGACCAAGCGTCCCGGGGCTCCCCGCCGCCCCCTATGGGATTCGCTGTGTGTTTTGGCCATCTCCGTAGCGAAACGCTCTTAGGTAACCAGTGGCACGCATGCCCTGGCTCCTGCACGAGGGAGCAGCGGCAGGGGAGGCCAGTGAGGCCAGGGAGACCGCAGGAGACAACTGTTTTATCCACCCACGGGATAACACGTGTTACCCCCCCACCCCTGCCCCCCCTCCCCTCCCCCCTCGTAACGGTAACGCCCCAGCCCTGTCCAGTGCGCGATCCCGGGCAGCCTAGGGCCTGTGGTGCACGCGGGCATTATTAGTGCCGCAGTGCACGCGGGCGTGCATTATGGTGTACGCAGGCATTGCGGTGTACACGGGCGCTGTGGCGCACATATCTGGCGTTGGCATGAGCTGTGGTGTACACAGGCATAGTGGGTGTACGCAAGCATCGTGGTTTACACATCACAAGCCCTGTGGTGTACACAGGCGCCGTGATGCACACAATTGCTGTAGTGCGCAAAGTCGCTATGATGTACGCCTGTGTTGTGGTTTATGTGTTCCCCCGCATATCTTCCTTTTTCTCCCTGTTCTTCACTCATCGTTTTCGTCCTCCTCGTCGTCGTCCTCCTTGTGCACGGATTCCTGCAGCGAGCTTCTGTTAGATGATGGCGTTCTTCGTGGCAGTGCTCTTGGAAAAAAGCGCGGGCCCTGAATTGTCGACCCCATCGCGGGGATTTTTTTGCTCCTCCTCCTGCTGCTGCTGCTGTTGCTTTGTGGTGTACGCAGGCACTGCGGTGCACAGGAGGTGCCAAAACAGCAGCTGTGGTGCACGCGGGCGCCGTGGTATTCACAAACAGTATGATGTACAAAGGCGTTGTGGTGCACGCGGTTGTTGTGGTGTATGCAGTCGCCTTTTTGTACACATATACAACTTCTGGATCAGCCTTGGTGCACGTGTTGTGTGCACAAGCACTGTGGGTTTGGACGGCGACGACGACGACGACGACGACGACGACGACGACGACGACGACGTAGGCGGCGCGCCTCCAGGGGGGGCGCGCCCTGGCCCCCGTCACCGTTACCCCCCCCCGCACTCTCCCCTTCCCAGGACAAGTCGACGCGTTATCCTCCAAACATGCTTCGAGGCCAGTGCTACCGCCAAGCCCTGAGAGGCTGGAGGCCAGGGCTACCAGGGAGGCCGAGGAGGCCAAGGAGGCCTGGGCAGGGGAGGCAGGGGCGGCAACGAGGCGGCGGCACGACGGCGGCGACGAACATGTAGCGATCGGAAGCCTCGGGAGAGGGGACAAAAACTCTTCGGAGGTCCGCACGGGTTTCCTGGATCGGCGCTGGACCCCCCCCCGGCGCCTGGCCCGCGGAGCGCGCTGGGGGGGCGGCGCCAAGGCTCGGCACCGCTCGGGCGTGTGCAGTTTCCCTCCGGCGAGGCCCATCGAGGAGCACCCGTGAGCATTTGGCCCCGCAAAAAAACCGCGCACGGAGCCGAAGACAGCACAGGGACTGGACGTCCGAGCGAGGGCCCGAGCGATGGCCGCCGTGGGGCGCCAGCGCCGGGCCACGGCAGCCGCGCGGGCCTCCGACGCCCGCCCTCGGCGGGCGGGACCACCCAGCAGAGGCCACGCCGGCCCAACCTGAAGACCTCCATCCTCGGCATCGCTCGGACGTGTGCATTTTTTCTTCGGCGAGGGCCATCGAGGAGCATCCTCGATCATTTGCAGAAAAACCACGCACGAAACCGAAAAAAAACACAGGCAGGGAATGGACGTCCGAGCGATGGCGAGCATCTGCTTTCCATCCCCAGGGGGGCGGGGAGGCCAGGGGACCATGGGGCAGAGACGCACGCGAAGCCCGTGGCCCCCCCAAACCCGAAAATCTCGGGTCTGCTTTGTGGGAACCATGGAGCGACAACGCAAATCGCAAATCGCAGAACCCCCCAGCCCCCAAGCCCGAAAATCTCGGGAACCATGGAGCAAAAGCGCACGCGAAGCCCGTGGCCCCCCCCCCCCCCAGCCCGAAAAAATCTCGGGCTTGCGGGCTGGGGCGGGGTGGTCTGGTGGGTAAAGCGCCAGCTGCCCCAGGGGCCGCGGCGGCGCAAGCCCAGTAAGCTGGCCGCGCCCGCGCCCGCGCGGGGGGACGACCGCGCCACGGGCCCGGGCCAGAAGGCCGCCTCGCGACACGCGCCCTCTCCCCTCCGACGCCGCCGCCGCCGCCGACGACGACGACGACGGCGACGACGGCGACGACGACGACGACGACGACGAATTCGACGAGGACGAGGACGACGACGACGACGACAACGATGAAGTCGACGACGACGAGGACGATGACGAGGACGACGACGACGACGAAATCGACGACGACGATGAAGGCGACGACGACGAGAAATTCAACGACGACGACGACGACGACGACGACTCGACGACGACGACGTCGGCGAGGACGACGACGACGGCGAATTCGACGACGAAGATGAAGTCGACGACGACGGCAACGATGAACTCGACGGCGAGGACGACGACGAGGACGAGGACGACGACGAAATCGACGACGATGACCACGACGACGACGACGTCGACCACGACGACGACGTCGACAAGGACGACGACGATGACGATGAAGTCGATGACGACGACGACAACGATGAAGGCGACGATGACGACGACGACGACGACGACGAGGACGAGGACGAGGACCACGACGACGACGAGGACGACGACCACGACGACGACGACGACTCGACGACAACGACGACGACGTCGACGATGAGATTGACGACGGCGACGACGATGAGGCCGACGCCGACGACGATGACGATGAAGCCGGCGACGACGACGATGAGGTCGACGACGACGGGTAGGACGACGAAGTCGACGACGACAATCACGACTACGACGACGACGACGTGAACGACGACGACGACGACGAGGACGACGACGATGACGACGACGACGACGACGAGGGCGACGACGACGACAACGCCGACGATGACGAAGACGACGAAGACGGCGACGATGAAGCCGACGATGACGGGGAGGACGACGAAGTCGACGACGACGACCACGACGACGAGGACGTGGACGACGACGACGTCGACGAGGACGACGACGATGACGACGACGACGACGAGGGCGACGACGACGACGTCGGGGAGGACGACGACGACGGAGGATTCGACGACGACGATGAAGTCGACGACGACGACGACGACAACGATGAACTCGACGACGACGACGACGAGGACGAGGACGACGACGAAATCGACGACGACGACCACGACGACGACGATGACGACGACCACGTCGACGACAACGATGAAGTCGACGACGGCGCTGACGGCGACGACGACGATGAATCCGACGACGACGACGACGACGGCGACGATGCAGTCGATGACGGCGACGACGAAAGAGACAACGATGACCACGACGATGAAGGCGACGACGACGACAATGATGAAGTCAACGACGACTGCGACGATGAACCCGACGACGACGATGATGTTGATGATGTCGATGACGACGACGATGAAGTCGACGACAGCGATGAAGGCGACGACGACGATGAGGACCACGACGACGACGACGAAGTCGACGACGACGACGAGGACGACGACGACGCCGACGACAATGACGGCGACGACCATGGGGTCGATGCCGACAACGACGATGAAGCTGGCGACGACGACGGCGACGAAGATGAAGCCGACGACGACGGGGAGGACGACGACGTCGACGACGGTGACGACGACCACGACGACGACAACGACGACGACGACGATGCTGAAGTTGACGAGGACAACGACGGCCAACTCGACGACGACGATGAAGTTGTCGACGACGACGACGAGGACGAGGACCAAAACGACGACGACGACGAGGACGACGACAACGACGACGACGAAGGCGACGACGACGGCCACGACGACGAAATCGACGACGGTGAAGTCGACGACGACGACGATGAAGCCGACGATGACGACGAGTAAGTCGACACCGACCACGACTAGGAGGACGACGACGACGAGGCCGACGATTACGAGCACGACGACGAACACGACGACGACGACGACGACTACGGAATCGACGAAGAAATCGACGACGATGACGACGACGGTACAGTCGACGACGACGACCACGACGACGACGACGAAGTCGGTGACGACGACGACGACGAAGTCGACGACGACGACGATGAAGTCGACGGCTACGACTACGCTTAGGTCGGCGACGACGACGACGTCGACGTGTTCGACGATAATGGCGACCATGAAGTCGGCGACGACGACGACGAAGTCGACGACGACCATGAAGACGACGACGACGACCTCTATTACGACGACGACGAAGTCGGTGACGACGACGAAGTCGACGACGACGACGACGAAGTCGATGGCTACGTATATGCGTAGGTCGGTGACGATGAGGACGTCGATGAATTCGACGATTACGGCGACCATGAAGTCGACGACGACGAAGTCGACGACGACGACGACGACGTGGACGGGGACGGGGACGACAACTACGTCTACGACGACGGCGGTGAAGAGGACGACGACGATGACGATGATGATGACGACGACGAGGACGAGGACGTCGACGACGTCGACGACGTCGACGACGACGAAGTCTACTTATATTTTTAGACGTCGTTTCGGATGTCCCTCTTCGCGTTTCCGGAGGTTCCCCTCGCCGCGGCTGGACGTGGCCCGACAAGTCAGCCAGGATTGGTCGCGGGGGGGTTCCAAGGAGTAGATTCAGCCCCGATTTTGATCGAGCGGCGACGGCGGCGGCGAAGGCGTCGACGAAGACTACGAGGACAACGACGACGACGACAATGACGACGACGACGACGACGGCGGCTGCGGCGACGACGACGACGACAGCGATGAAGTCGACGACAACGACGACGACGAGAACATGGACGAGAAAGACGACGAGGACGACTATGACCACGACCGCGACGACGCAGTCGACGAGGACGACCACGACGACGGCCAAGTCGACGAGGATCAAGTCGACGACGACGACGAAGTCGACGAGGACGACGACAACGACGACGACGAGGGGGCCATCCTGCAGCCCCTTCTACCCCTGTTGTCAGAGTCGCTTCCGATCCGATCGATCCGATGCGGTACCGATTCCTCGCCAGCCTGGTTCGGTTGGATGCTGATCTTCGGGCGATCCGATGCGGCACGATGCTTGCATGGCGGTGTTGTGCATCCTGGCGGCGCCGATCCGATTTGATTCCAATTTCGTGCCGATGCGGTCCGATTCAATACACGTCCCGAGCAAGTTTCCCGATCGATGCTGACTGTTTCCGCTCTTGTTCCTCCTGCCCCTCTTGGCCTCCTTGCCCCTTGCCCGCCCAAGCACATGCTCCCGCTGCCCCCAGTCCTGATCTTGCTCCTGCTCGTGCCCCTCGTCCTGCTGCCGCCTCCGTTCCCGCTCCCGCTCCTGCCCAAACCTGCCTCTCGTCCTCCTTCTGCTCCTGCTCCTCCCCCTCTTGTTTTCCCCCTCCTGCCCTCCTTCCTGCCTCCTCCCTGAGGCAGGCCAGGGAGGAGGGAGACCGGCGGCGGCGGCTGCCCCAGGGTCTTCGGGTCCTCCCCTGTGCACAGCACGCAGGGGTCCGCCTTCCGACCTTTGGCACCACTGCATCGCCCGGAGGAGGGAGGGGCGCTGAGGAATGCTGAGGTTTGCGAAGGCGCAGGAAGAGAGATGGAGAGAGAGAGAGAGGGAAAGACGGAGAGAGAGAGAGAGAGAGAAAAAGAGAGTGGGAGGGAGCTAGAGAGAGAGAAAGAAAGAGAGAGGGAGAGAGACACATACACAAACACATAGACAGAACGAGAGAGGTATAAAGGGGCAGAGAGAAAGAGAGAGAGAGAGAGAGAACAAAACAAAGAAATTAAGAAGGACATACAGAAATATAAAGAGGCAGAGGGAGGGAGAGAGAGAGACAGAGAGAGAGAGGCTGAGCGAGAGAGCGAGAGACAGAGAGCGAGACATGTACACACAATATCCCTGCTCCCAGACCCCAGCCCCAGCCCTCGTCCTCGTGCCGTACCTTTTTTGTCCTCGTGTCGTACCTTTTCCTGATGGTCTCGGCGATGTTCAGAGGGAGTATTGTGCTTTGACTCTTTCCTGCATCGTGGAGGACAAAGAGGAGAAGAAGGAGGAGGAGGCGAAGGGGGAGAGCAATGAGGAGGAGTAAATGGAGGAGGGCTGGGGAGGAGGAGACGGGGATCCAGAGGAGATCAGGAGTAGGCGGAGGATTGGAGGCGGAGGAAGTGGCGGGAGGTGCGGGGAGTAGGAGGCGGATCAAGAGGAGGGGCAGGAGGAGCTCCTCCTCCTCCTCCTCCTCCTCCTCCTCGAGCGTGTTTCCTTATTGTTTTGGGCATGATGGGCTTTAAAGCCCCCGCCCCCTCCCCCCCATAACGTAACTCCCCTCCCACCCCCAGTGCGCTCCGGGCACTGCCGCCGTGCGCATCGGGATCCGCATCGGCGTCCGCATAGGAATCCGCCTAGGAGCCTGGTCTGCATTGGAAGTCTCATGGAGATCCGCATAGGCATGCGCATGCGCATCTGCATAGGAATCCGCATAGGGATCCGCGTAAAGAGCCGCATGGGGATTCGCATAGGGATTCGCATGGCACTGCGCATGGGCATCCGCATAGGCATTCGCATCGGGATCCGCATCGGGATCCGCATAAGCTCCGCATAGGGATCCGCGCATGGATCCGCATAGGGCTCCGCCTTGAGATCCGCACAGGGATTTGCATAGGGACCCGCAGTGGGATCCGCATGGGAATCCGAATGTTTGGTTTTGTGCTCCCAGGGAAAACTCTGTCTCTTCCGTCTGCTCCTTGCTCTCCTCCTCTTTCTTCTTATTTTTCTTATTATTCTTCCTCTTATTATTCTTCTAATTATTATTATTCTTCTTCTCTTCCTCCTCCTCCTTCTCCTCCCCCATCGAGGAGGAGGAGGCGGAGGAGGTGGAGGTGGCGGAGGAGGGAAGAGAGAAGAACGTCGCATCCTATTATCAGCACTTCCCTGGCGTGGCGTTGTCCGCAGCAGATCCTCTCCTACACGCTCGTCCTACCTGTCCTATGCACGCAGGCACTGTCGTGTACACCAGCGCTGCGTGCACGCGGATGCTGTGGTGTAGACAGGCGCTGTGGTGTGCACAGGCGCTGCGGTGCACGCAAGCATTGGTGTACACAGGCGCTATGTTGCACATGGTTGATGCGGTGTTACACATTCGCTGTGGTGTACACCGGCGCTGTGGTGCACGCAAGCACTGTGGTGTACACAGGCGCTGCGTCGCACGCGGCTGTTGCGGTGTACGCAGGCGCTGTGGTGTACACGCGCGCTGTGGTGCACGCGAGCACTGCGGTGTACACAGGCGCTGTGGGGCAGGTGGTCGGCACCTATATGCTGCATGCTGCTCGCGTCGTCGTCGTCGTCGTCGTTGTCGTTGTCGTCGTCGCTCGTCGCTCGTCGCTCAATGTCGTTGTGCTCGCGGGCGCGGCTGTGGTACCGGAGCCACACGGCGGGGGGGGGGCGTTACATTATACCCCCCACCCCCCCCCTCCCTATAATGCTCATGATCGCCAAAAATAAAGAAACGCGCTCCTCCTCCTCCTCCTCCTCCTCCTCCTCCTCCTCCTCCTCCTCCTACCTCCTCCTCCTCCTCCTCCTCCTCCTCCTCCTCCTCCTCCTACCTCCTCCTCCTCACCTCCTCCTCCATCCTCCTCCTCCTCCGCTCTTCCTCCTCCTCTCCCTCCTCCTCCTCCCTCCTCCCTCCTCTCTCCTCTCCCTCTCTCCCTCCTCCCCCCCCCTCGCCGCCACATCGTCAGGCGCCCCCCGCCGCCAGCCGGAAGCCAGCGGCGAGGGCGCCAGGTCGCGGCGCGCCCGCCTCGGGCAGCGGAGGCGGCAGCAGCCCGGGGGAAGCCGCCGCGCCGGCCGCGGGCTCGGAGGGGGGGGGGGCGAGGAGTGGCGAGGAATGCGAGGAGGGGGAAGAGGGCGGGGAGGGCGAGGAGTGGCGAGGAAGGCGAGGAGGGGGAAGAGGGCGGGGAGGGGCGAGGAGGGCGAGGAGGGCGAGGAGGGCGAGGAGGGCGGGGAAGGGGGGGGGGAGGGGGTGGAGGGCAGGCTGGGCGCGCCCACGTCATGCCTGACTTCCTCCCCCTCCCCCTCCCATCGCTACCATGGCGCAGGTCTCCTCCCGATTCGCACAGTCGGATGTCGCAGCATGGCATTACATGGCATAGCATGGTGTTGAAGATTCACGCGTAGCGTGGCATAGCATGGCGCTGCGACACCCCAAAATGAGGGGGGGCTCCTGCGACCCAACAAATCAAATAATCGTCACCGAATGTGAAATCACGTCCGATGGTTTCTTCGGGAGGCCATTTGTTCAAATATGGGGCGTACTTGGAAGGACCGAAAGCCATGCCGTGGCATGGCACTGGAAATAATGACGCCAGCGCTGCAGCGGGAGCACGATTCGGAACGAGCGGAAACGCGGAAATGAGGCCAGCGCTGCAGCGGGAGCACGATTCGGAACGAGCGGAAGCCCGAAAATGAGGCCAGCGTTTCAGCGAGAGCAGAATTTTGAAAAAGAAACCAAGCGCGGAAGCGCGGAAATGAGGACGCGTAGCTTGAGATGGCATGGCGTGGCGACAACCCAAAGTGGGGGGGGCTTCTGCGGCCCAGGACATCAACGAATCGGCACCGACGCGTAGCCTGAGATAGCATGGCGTGGCGACGCCCTAAAGTGGTTCTGCGGCTCAGAAAATCAACGAGTCGATCCGATGTTTTTTTCGGGGGGGGGCATGTTTTAGATTTTTGGGTTTCATTGGAAGGAGCGAACACCATGCCGTGGCATGGCGCTGAAAATAATGACGCCAGCGTTGCAGCGGGAGCACGATTCGGAACGAGCGGAAGCCCGAAAATGAGGCCAGCGTTTCAGCGAGAGCAGAATTTTGAAAAAGAAACCAAGCGCGGAAGCGCGGAAATGAGGACGCGTAGCTTGAGATGGCATGGCGTGGCGACAACCCAAAGTGGGGGGGCTTCTGCGGCCCAGGACATCAACGAATCGGCACCGGCGCGTAGCCTGAGATAGCATGGCGTGGCGACGCCCTAAAGTGGTGCGGGGGCTTCTGCGGCTCAGAAAATCAACGAGTCGATCCGATGTTTTTTTCGGGGGGGGGGGGGGGCATGTTTTAGATTTTTGGGTTTCATTGGAAGGAGCGAACACCATGCCGTGGCATGGCGCTGAAAATAATGACGCCAGCGCTGCAGCGGGATCACGATTCGGCACGAGCGGTAGCCCGAAAGTGAGGCCAGCGCTTCAGCGAAAGCAGCACTTCGGAAAAAAGAAGCCTAATCGAAAATCCGTGTCCTGGGAATCCTGTGTTGAAAAAGTATCATCAGCCAGCGTTGACTCCAAATAGAAAGGAGGACAGGAGGAGCACGAGTGGAGGATGGATAAGGACGAAAGGAGGACTGGAGCAGGACGGGAGGAGGACGGGTGGAGCAAAATCCTGCAAGCGCAAGCAAGCAAGCGGAAGCAAGCAAGCGCAAGCGAGCAATAACAAGCAAGCGAGAGCCAGCGATCGAGTGCAAGCAAGCAAGGGCAAGTGAGAGCAAGCAAGCGAGAGCAAGCACGCAATAACAAGCAAGCAAGAGCAAGCACGCTGGGGGGTGTCGTTGGAAATATGGGGGGGCGCCATTGGAAAAAGGGGGGGGGGAGGCGGGGCCATCGGAGATAAGGGGAGGTGCCATCGGAAAAAAAGGGGGGGTCTCAAAGACCAATTACTTGGAATGAGCTAGGACTCCTGTATGACAAGCCTATTTGGAGAACGGTGCGCGGATGGGGGGCCGGCCATATCCCGGACGCCACCGGGGGAGAGAGGAGAGCAGTATTCACATCGTTTAATTGCCGAGGAGGGCGAGGAGTGGCGAGGAGGGCGAGGAGGGCGCGGGACTGGGAGGGGGGAGGAGGGGCGAGGAGGGGCGAGGAGGGGCGAGGAGGGCGAGGAGGGCGAGGAGGGCGAGGAGGGCGCGGGACTGGGAGGAGAGGAGGGGAGGGCGGGGAGCGGGGGAGGCGGGGCACGATGGTCTCGTGGGCTCGCCGCCCCCGCGGCGGCCGCCCCGCGCGGAGGGGCGCGCGGCCCCCCGATGCCCCGCCGCCTCCGCGGCCGCAGCCCCAAAGCGTGGCCCTCCTGCGTCCTCTTCGCCTCCTCCTCGTCCTCCTCCTTCTCCTCCTTCTCCTTCTCCTCCTCCTCCTCCTCTTCCTCCTCCTCCTCCTCCTCCTCCCCCTCCTCCTCCTCCCCCTCCGCATCTCGTCCTCCTCACACGCCGTGCCGGGCTCGTCCCTCCTCTCCGCTCCCGCGGCGCGAGCGGTGCGGTGCAGAGGGGGGGGGCAGGCAGGGGGCGCGGCCCCCCTCTCTCGGGGAGCAGCCGATGGCATGCGCACACATATCTGAGGGTCTGCGCGGGTTCATTTGATCGTCGCTGGGTCCCCCTCGCGGCGCCCCTTGCGCCCTCGCCCATGGAGAGGGGGCCTCAGCGCCGATCCGAGAAATCCGCGCGGACCTCAACGTTTAGATGTTTATGGCACTCTGTGCTGCCCCGAAGGCTTGGCCCTCCTCCGCCTTCGTCGACCTCCTCGCTGCTGCCTGCGCACCTCTTCCTCCTCACTCGTTGCTCCTCGCTCTGGCAGTGCAGGCGGCAGTTCAAGAGAGTTCAAACTACTGTACTGACGCTTTCGGCTCAAGCTCGAACGCGCTTCCCGAGCGAGGCTACTGAGCGGTGTAGGCGAGTGCCGCCCGAGCCTGTACCTGATCTGTCACCGGCTCGTGCAGCAGAGCTCACCGGAAGAACACATCATCATTTGCCGCCTTTTCGGGGTATCAGCTACATACACAAGAATCAGTTTTCGGAGGCCCGCGCAGCTCTCTCGGATCTGCGCCGGAGCCCCCCCGGCGGCCCCTCCCCCCACGGCGGCCCCTCGGCGGCCGCTCCGCAGTTCAGGTCGCTGTGCCGGCGTTCCTCGGAGCACGCTAGGGGGTCCGCGTGATCATCCGGCAGAGGCGGCCGCACCCGCGGGCGCACATCCCGAATACCGTGAGTCATCAGGTGCGGGCCTCGCTGCGTACTCGCCCTCTCCTCGCTGCCTGCTCCCCACTCCCTTCTTCCCTCCCCCGCGGTGCGGGGCTCTCGCGCGTGGGCCGTGCCGTCCGCGTGGGCTTTGGCGTCGGCTCGTTGCGCTCGGCCCCGAGGGAGGATGTACGGGCCGCTTGGCTCTGGCCGCTGCCTCCTCGCGGCGGCTTGACCATCACTGCCTTTTTGTCAAATCGTAACCGTCATCG
>CAUYUJ010004821.1:52489-66545 GCA_963575745.1 Prorocentrum cordatum
GCTGAGGCAGGCTGAGGCTGAGGCTGATCAGGCTGATGCTGAGGCAGGCTGAGGCTTGAGGCTGAGGCTGATACAGGCTGAGGCTGAGGCAGGCTGAGGCTGACGCCGAGGCTGAAGGCAGACTGAGGCTGAGGCTGAAGCAGGCTGAGGCCGAGGCTGAGGCAGGCTGAGGCTGAGGCAGGCTGAGGCTGAGGCTGAGGCAGGCTGAGGCTGAGGCAGGCTGAGAGCAGGCTGATGCTGAGAGCAGGCTGAGGCTGAGGCTGAGGCTGAAGCAGGCTGAAGCTGAGGCAGGCTGAGGCCGAGGCTGAAGGCAGACTGAGGCTGAGGCTGAAGCAGGCTGAGGCTGAGGCAGAGGCAGAGGCCTTAGGCTGAGGGCTGAGGCTGAGCTGACTGCGACTGCCGTTGCCACTGCGACTGTCATGCGAATGCGACTACGACTGCGAGAACAGCAGAATTCTACAACTGGATTCTCATCTGAATCTTAAGGGGAATGCTTCCAGATATGCTCCTACACATCGCTGTTAGGTTGCTTTGCCGGGATATTTTTTTCGGAGGGGGGTCCCCAGAGAGCCCCCCCCAAGGGCCTCGGAACCTCGTCAGCATAGGGGGTGCGAAGCCCTTCGGGGACCCCTCCTGGAAAAAACCCTCCCCAACAACCCCCTTGGGAACCCTCCGGGGGCAGGACGGGGAGGAGGAGGAGGAAGGTATCTGTTGCAGATCGTAGTCAGCTCGGTCACCTCTTGGAAGCTGGGCGAGGGCTGGCAAATCAAACGGTCTTCCCGGAAGAAAAAAACAGATTCCCGGAATCAAGCTCAGCGCACGAAATTGCAAACGGATTGTTTCACAGATGAAAAAAACACAATTTCCCAGAGCTCCGTTTTAGCAGCCACGGGTTTGCCAGCTTTCGCCCGGAACCTCCTCTTCGACCATTTGAGCCGATACATCATGCCCTTGCGGGTCCAGTTTTCTTTTCCGCTGGCTCCGTTGCCGTCTGTTGTCCAGCTGCGCTCGCCTGGGTCCGATTTGTCGACCACAGCGCTCAAGTCGGCACACTATTTTGCTCTGTCGCCTCTTTACAATCCTGACGCTACAACGCCAGTCGATTCAAGTTTGCCTAACGTCAGAAAAAATGAAGGGAGGAAGCCAGAATGAGGAAGACAAGGACATGTGCAAACTCAAGACGCATCAACGATGTTGCAATACACCCTCCCGTCTCCCGTCCCAAGTTCTCTCCGCGTTAGACCCTGCAGTATTTTGTTTCGTTGCACGAAGCGCTCACCCTGCACGACCAGCGCGCACTGGGCCAGCAATTTAGGTGGGAGCTCCGTCTTGGGAGAAATCGCCTGCCGTCCTGTGATCTAGAAGGAAGACGACACGGCGGGGCTACACAAGTCAAGGGAATGCCCATCGACAAACCGCCCTCCGTCCGTGTAAACCTTGAACCTTTCTAGACTGCTGGCCATCAAAAGCCTACGGAGTTTCAAAGGAGAGCCTCGCTGTGGAAAGCAACCGTCCTCCACCCACGCAATGAACTCTTTGAGGCGGCGTATCAGGCGAGGCCCCCAGGTTGAAAATGAAACGCCCTACGCCCGCGCAGCTGCTGGAGGTTTAAAAGCGAGAATGCGCGTGAGTGTGCGGAGCTGAAACGACCGTGTAATTCTTGCATGTCAGCACGAAAGTGCACGGCGCCAAAGCGAGAGCCCCATTCTGCAAATCCGCCGCCCTCCATCCGTGTAGATGTTGGACTTTTTGAAGACGAGAGCGCGCGGATGGGGAAGGCAGGATGATGACGAGGAGGAGGAGGACCAGTGTAAACCCAAGACGCGTCAACGGTGTTGCAATACACCTCTCCTCCAAATGTCCTCCTCACAGGTCTCCGCACATGTCCAATGTCGTGGCGGCAAGTGCCCGAGGAAAAGTCAGCCGTGTGAGAACCCTCAATCGTGCTCAAACACTGTCCTTGGGACCTTAACGCCTAGAATACAGTCATCCCGCATAGTAAAGGATGGGCAACCTTCCCAAGGGTACCCTTACAGCCTTGCCTCCTCGGCCCATCCTTCGCCACTTTCGTCGGCCGCGCCCCGCTAGAAAAGCTCCGAAATGGGCGTCCAAGGCCCTTGCATCCTGATCACGCATCCTTGCTATACGGGTTGACTGTACACGTGACTGTTGCGTCCTGACAATCTCAAATCGCGCCCGAGCGCAGTTCCTGGGACTTCAGCACGGCGAATCTGCGAGCGCGGGCCCCGAGGCCCGCCTGAGGCCGGCGCCGCTGGGCCTCCCATATTCTATGCCTCCTCCTCCCCCTCCTCCCCCTCCTCCTCGTCGTCCTCGTCGTCCTCCTCCTCCTCCTCGCCCTCTCGCTCTCTCGCCCTCTCGCCCGCTCGCTCCTCCTCCTCCTCTCCCTCCTCCTCCTCCTCATCCTCCTCCTCCTCCTCTCCTCCTCCTCCACCTCCTCCTCCTCCTCCTCCTCCTCCTCCTCCTCCTCCTCCTCCTCTCCCTCCTCCTCCTCCTCCTCCGCCTCCTCCTCCGCAGCCCGTCCTGCTTGTCTTGAGTTAAGTCGGGCTTGTCCGTCTGCAGGGGGCATTTTCAAATATAGTCAACAACTAGTTACTGGGGACGATGTTTTGAGCATTTTGGGGTACTTTGGGTATTTTAGGGCACTCTTGGGGTGTGTCCTTTTTTTCGTCCCAAATCCCCCGTGTAAGGGGGACAGGCCCGACCGAAGCCTTGCGCCACAGCTGCTGGAGACCCTCCCCGGGCCACGCGGGGCCCTCTCGGAGCCACCGTGGGCCCTCCCGGGTGCACGAGAAAAAGCGGCACGCGCGAGCCTCCGCCCGTCCAGACCCTGCGCCCCTGTGCTCCGGTTCCCTCGTGCTCCTTCTTCCTCCTCCTCCCTCCTCCCTCCTCCCTTCCTCCCTCTCCTCCCTCCTCCCTCCTCCTCCTCCTCCTCCTCCTCCTCCACCTCCTCCTCCTCCTCCTCCTCCTCCTCCTCCTCCTCCCTCCCTCCCTCCCTCCCCCCATCCCTCCCATCCTTCCCTCCCTCCCTCCCCTCCCTCCCTCCCCCCTCCTCCCTCCCTCCTCCTCGCTCTCCTCCTCCTTCCTCCTCCATCCTTCCTCCTCCCTCCTCCTCCTCCCTCCTCCTCGCCTCTCCTCCTTCTTCCTCCTCCTCTCTCTCCTCCTCCTCCTCCTCCTCCTCCTCCTCCTCCTCCTCCTGCCCGCCCCACGCTGCTGCTGCTGCTGCTGCTGCTGCTGCTGCTGCTGCTGCTGCTGCTGCTGCTGCTGCTGCCCCTCCCCGCTTTGCTGCTGCCGCCGCTGCTGCTGCTGCTGCTGCTGCTGCTGCTGCTGCTGCTGCTGCTGCTGCCGCTGGCGCTGGCACCCGAGGCGAGCAGCGTGGCGCGTCGGATCCCCGTGCTGCGCCCTGCCCTCTGCCTTTTTTTTTGTTGTTTCTCTCTCTCTCTCTCTTTCTCTCTCCCCCCGTCTGGTTTTGGCCGAGGGGATTCCAGCTTCGTCTGGGCAGCGATGCAGCCACCCGCCTCTGCAGTGCTGAGAGTCGGGCAGGGAGGGCGTCGAGTTCCACCGCTTTTGTGCTTGTGGCTCCCCGGGCAGGCCGCAGGGCGCGCACGGCCGAAGCGGCGGGCCCCTTTGCTCCTGCTGCCCCATTCCCCCCCCCTCCTCCCACCCTTTTGACCCTGCGTCTCGGTCGAGGAGGAGGAGGAGGAGGAGGAGGAGGAGGAGGAGGAGGAGAGAGGAGGAGGAGGGTGAGGAGGAGGAGGAGGAGGAGGAGGGGGGAGGAGGAGGCGGAGGGGGAGTAGGAGTAGGAGTCAAGCTAGCCAGCTCGAGCGAGTCAAGCATGGCATGCCCAGTCCCACCCGCCCTCCCACAACATAAGAAGCAAAGCTGGCACAACTGGGGGCCGAAGTCACACCGGCCAGCCGGTTTGGTACAGCTGATGCGGCCGCGATGGCGGTTGCCGACGGGAACTGGCGAGCGCGTGTTGAATGCCGCGCACGCATTGCCAGACGAGTCGAGAATGGCCCGGTACACCGCAGGAAGCCAGAGGTGGCCGGAGGAAGCCCGACGGTCTGACAGGACACCCCAAAGCATTTTTGTGAAAAAGCATTGGGTTTTTGATGTTTTTATGTTGAAATGCTTGCAAACACACGGTGTTCGGTAGGATTCTGACATGAACGCGCGAGTGTGCTCTTTGTGGTATTTTTTGCACAGGATTCGCGGCCTGGGTGCATGACAGAGCATCGCGAGTGCACCGCGCGATGACGTGAAATCGCTGGATTTGACAGAATTCTTAAGATTCCTATGGTTTTCCTATGATTTCAGCAAGAGAGCCCGGGCGGGAAATTTGTACAATTTTTGTGAAAAAGCATTGGGTTTTTGATGTTTTTATGTTGAAATGCTTGCAAACACACGGTGTTCGGTAGGATTCTGACATGAACGCGCGCGTGTGCTCTTTGTGGTATTTTTTGCAATGGATTATCGCCGTGGACGACAGGACGTCCATGTCGAGAGGAAAAAATAAGAAAAATGTTGATTTTGTATTGTTTTTTTTACAGGTTAGGATGGGACCACCCGGATGCGCCCGCTATCTGCCGGCCTGAGGGGGGAGTAGGAGTATATTCTAATAAGGAGTAAGGATAGGAGGAGGAGGAGGAGGAGGGGGAGGGGGAGGGGGAAGAGGGGGAGGAAGTGGAGAGGGAGGATCGAGGAGTCCCCAATCGGTCGATGAGGTGGCGCCCTTCGCCCATTTGTCATCGTCCTGGGCACGGGTCCCAGACGCGCCCCGCGTCCGCCGCTCCTGATGCCCAGGTGACATGGGCCGTGTGCAGATCCGCCGTCGCCGCCGTTGCGGTGTTCTCCCTCCTGCTCGTGGTGCTCCTCCTCGTGCCTTTTGCTTCCTCTCCGCAGCCAGTATGGCTCAGGTGTGGCCGCGCCGGCTCCCAGCGTCAGCCCGGCCAGCTGGCGGCGACGGCCTTGCTACGCTCAAGTGCAAGTCTGACCGAAAAGCTTACGGGCGATCCCATGCAGCTGCCACTTCGGGCGGAGTCGGGTTTTGAGTGCCGGGGAGCGACTGACTGACTGATTGATGGACTGATCGATGGGTCGCGATGCCGATAGCATCAGGTGCCGAGGGCGCACGCTATCACACAACCTGCGACATGGCGAAGCCAACGGCGCAACCCATGGCGCAGTCCATGGTGCAACCCATGGCGAAGCCCACATGGCGCAAACTATGGCGCAACCAATGCCACAACCCATGGCACAATCCATGGCACCACCCACGGCACGATCTATGCCGCGCACAACCCGTTGCGCACCCAATCGTGCATCCGATGGTGCACATATGATGCAGCTTGCACCTGATGGCGGCGGTGACGACCAGGACGGCGAGACCGAATCCGATGAGTAGCCAGGCAGACGGCATTCGATGCCATTTGCCCACGCTGCCTGTACAGGTGTGTGCCTGATCTGAGCTTGCGCCGTTAGGGCCTGCAGTGGGGCCCACACGGCGAGCTGCCCTGTCATCCAACAGCTCGCTGCACGTCCTCTTGAGGCCATCACCTTGGGTTTGACACACTTGCGCTTGAGCCTCCTCCCCTGGATGTGGGCGCCGCAGAAGCGGAAGGCCGGCGGCGGGGCCACGGGGCCAGCCAAGCGCGCCAGGCATGCCGAAGGCACCGCCGTGGATGCAGCGTGTGATGGCGGCGGCGAGCCCAACGGCATGGGCAAGGCAAAGCCTTCGGGTGCCAAGAGCAGCGCCAGCGCCCAGGCGAGCAGTCGCACCTCCTCGACGACCATGGGGGCGATGACGGCCGAGCGCTTCCAGGACTTGGAGAACGTCTCGCCGCTCACCAGGCGAGCCATCTCGGAAGTGTTCGAGTACGTCTGCATGACGAAGGTGCAGGCCATGACCGTCGGGCCTTGCCTGTCGGGCTGCGACGTCGTGGCCAAGGCCAAGACGGGCACGGGCAAGACGCTCGGCTTCCTCGTTCCCTCCGTCGAGGTGGGGCTGGTGAGCAACCCGCCGCCCGAGGGGCGCGTGGCCGTGCTGTGCCTGTCGCCCACGCGCGAGCTCGCGCAGCAGACCGCGGAGGAGGCGAGGGCGCTCCTGACCTTCCACAGCGCAGGCTTCGGAGTGCAGTGCGTCGTCGGCGGAACCAACATGAAGTCCGAGCAGTCCGCGCTGCGGCGGTCTCCCCCGCCCAGCGTGCTCGTCGCGACGCCCGGGCGGCTCAACGACCACCTGGAGAACTCGGGCCTCGCGGACCTCTGCGGGAGCCTGCGCGTGCTGGTTCTAGACGAGGCCGACCAGTTGCTGGACATGGGCTTTCGCCCAGCCATCGAGAAGATTCTCGGGCTCCTGCCGGGCAAGGAGACGCGACAGACGCTGTTATTTTAGACGCTCCGCGTGACCCCATCAGCCAATCCAGTAAAGATGCCCAGGCGTTCCCCTGATCAGGGATGTATGGAGGAGCTTACAGTGGAATCAGGGGCCGGGGACGTCGTCATACCCCAAGAGGAAGGGGATGGAGCAGGAATCGCAGGGGGAGGGGTAGGATGGGGGAGGGGGGAGGAATAGGCGGATGAGGAGGACCAGGAGGGATGCTTCTGGGGATGTCTGCGGAGTTTCTTCGGATGTCTCTGGGGAGTTGTTGCTGAAGTCCTCTTAGGGCGTCTTGGGGGCCTCTTGGCGGTCCCAGGGGCCTTTCAAGACTCTTAGAGCATCTTGGGTGCCTCGGGGCAGCCTCTTGGGACCCCTTGGGGGTCTTTTGGGAGCCTCTTGGAGACTTCTTGGGGGCCCCTTGGGCCTCCTGGGCGCCTCTTGGGTCCTCTTGGCGCACTCGTGGAAGCCTTGGGGGCCATCTTGGGGGCCATCCTGGGAAGCTCGATCGGAGTACTTAATTTCCCCGACCCCCCCCCAGGAGACACACCTAAGTCAAATTAATGAATGTTGCCTTCTAGCCGATGCCTTCTTGGACGCCCTGACGACCTGCGAGCCATCCCCTCTAGACCCAGGGGGACGGGGTAGGGGGAGGGTCAAGGCACCCCCTATATAGTAAGTCGTCAAGCTCACTCCCACCCGCCCTCCCAACACATAAGTAGCACCCGAGCCTGAGCATGTTCAGCCGTCGTCTTTGGATGGGCAGCTACTGGGAACCAAAACCGACCCCATGTGCGCGACGCTGGGGCGAGGTGCGCCACGCATGCCAGGCACGCCAGGCGCGCCAGGCACCCCTGGGGCCCGAACGTGCCAGGCACGCCTGGTGCGCCAGATGTACCACGTGCTCCGCGTGCGCCAGGTGTGCCGCATACTCCATCAGCGCCGGGTGCGCCACGTTCGGGGCACGTGCAGAGTGTGTCAGGTGCGCCTGCGCACGTGACAGCACACATGGAGAAACATGTCGGCCCCCGCCGTCCTTGTCGAAAACCAATGCCCAGCATTGTGTCTGGTGGGCCTGTGCACAGCAGTCCATATGCCACCACCCCCGCCGTCCATGTCAAAATTCACTTCGCAGTGATCGCGGGATGGCCGCGCACAATCCAGATTTAGTTGCGAGGTGCATTTTGTATGTTTTTTTGCTCGGGATGGTAGCCCTGTGCACAGCAGGCAATACGCTGACTCTCCCGCCGTCCCTATCAAAAACCCGACAACGTGGTCGCGGGCCTCGCGAACATGACTCAAGATTTTGCCCCAAAGTGTACTTGGTTTTGTTTTTGTGACAGGGATGGGCGGTGGGGGGGCGCATCGGGTTGGCCGCGCATGCTCCGAGTCTGGAGGCAGAATTCGTTTTGTATGGCTTCCTGACAGGAGTGGTGGGGTGGGGGGGGGGGGGGGCGGAGCATGGCTCCTGGTTGGCTGCCGGTCGCCCTGGGGGAGGGGTGTCTGTTCATAGGGAACTGAGCGAGCCGCCCACACGCCCGCAAGCCATCTTGCTCACTCTCACACGCCCTCCCAACGCACGGGTAGCACCCGAGCGTCAACAGATCGCTCAGGAGGAACGCCACGCACGCCACGGGTGACAGGTGCATCAGACACCCTGCAGGAGGCCCCAGCGTGAAGTCGGGCGTGTCCCTTTACAGGCGGAGTTTTCAAAAATAGTCAAAAGATACTCGGGACGATTTTTGACTATGGTTTGCTATTTTTGAGTCTTTTTGGCTATTTCTGATTTTTCGTTCAAGACAAGCCTGTAGGAGGAAATGCCCGACCTAACCCAAGCGTGCCAGGTGCGGCACATGCTCCGAGTGCGCCAACTGTGTCACGTGCTCCAACCGCGCAAGTTGCGCCAGCTACGGGGAACCAATAGGGACCCCAGGTGCCTGGGGCCCTGGTCGGGGTTGGCTGCCGTTCGCCTGGGGAAGGGGGTCTCTGTTAATAGGGGACAGTGATCCAGGCACGTCCAGCCCACAAGGCACAAGCCGTCTCGCTTACTCCCACCCGCCCTCCCATCACGTCACTGGCACCCGAGTGCCCCTGTCAAACATCAGTGCAGGATGGTCGCTGGGCGCCCTCGCTTGCTGCAGGTTGCAAATTGCAGTCTGCATTCTGATTTGACCGGGATGGTTGACTCGCGCGCAGCGAGCAATGTGAGGCTACCCCCGCCTTGCTTTGTAAAGCCCCATGCAGCGTGGTCGCGGAGCGCCCGCGCATGCTTCAAATATTTGGAGGCACATCGTATTTTGTAATGGAGGATGACGATTAATAAATGACCGGGGGTCGTGTTCACGCGGCGGCACCCAGGATGACGATTAGAAAAAACCGGCCGCGGGCTGGACAACTAATTCTTAATCGTTCTCCTTCAGTCAGGAAATTTTGCAGAAATAACAGAAAACTATGTTTTTAATCGTTCTCTCCCATTTGTAATAAATCGTCATCCCGCATTACTTTGTATAATGTTTTGACAGGGATGGTGGGGTGGAAGAGGGCCTTCATGGGGTCCCGTTGGCTGCTGGTCGGGTGGGGGAGGGGTTGTCTATTAATAGGGAGCAGTGACAAGCCCTTGCCCGAAGGGGAAGAAAGGGGGCTTGGAGGAGGAAATTCTTCAACCACTCGCGCCCAGAGGGTTGGTGGGATTCTCTGCGACGTTTCCACAGCAGGTCAAGGCGATCGCCCAGGTGACGCTGAGGTGCACGGGAAATGGCAAGTACCAGATGATCGACACGATCGGCGACGATGAAATGCCCACGCACAAGATTCCGCAGTCTTATCTTGTCACCAGAATTGAGGGGCAGATGCCAGCGGTGATGTGCGCTCTTGCCCAGCAGGCGACCAATCCTGACCACAAGATAATCGTCTTCTTGCCCACGGCGCGGCAGACCCAGCTCTTCGCGGAGGTCTTCAACGCGCTGGCCGACCTCGGGGTCTTCCAGGCAAAGTGCCTCGAGATACACTCGCGCAAGTCGCAGCCGCAGCGCACGCGGGTGTCCGCAGAGTTCCGGAGCGCCGACAGGGCTATTCTGTTCTCCAGCGACGTCTCCGCCCGCGGCATGGACTACCCCGACGTGACCTTCGTCCTGCAGTGCGGCGCTCCCAGCGACGAGGCCCAGTACGTGCACCGGCTGGGTCGCACGGCGCGCGCGGGCAAGTCCGGCGGTGGGCTGCTGGTGCTGGCGGACTTCGAGAAGTTCTTTCTCCAGCAGATCAAGGACTTGCAAGTCAAGCAGGAGAAGGCCCCTGACCGGGCAGAGCTCGACAAGATGCGGCACTCGACCGAGGCCGCGCTGAGGAATGCGCACCGGGCCAACCCGCAGCTTGGCGCCCAGGTGTATCAGGCATGGATCGGCTTCTACAACACGTATTTGCGCAAATTGAATTGGACAAAGCAAGAGCTTGTTTCACAGGCGAACCACTACGCATTGGATTGCATGAAGCTCGGCGGGATCCCCGCGCTGGATCCAAAGACGGTGGGCAAGATGGGCCTCAAGGGCACGCCAGGCCTGGTCATCGGACGATAGGCGCACAGGCAGGGGGCTGTGGTCGCAATGCGCGTGCTCGTGGCGCCAGATGTTCTCGCTGGGGGCTCGGAAGGTGGTCTGCTGTGTTCGCCTGGAGTGTGCGCCAGAGTTGCGCCATCCAGCGCCTCCGGCCTTCACAGCAGTCGTCTTGCGGGCAATGTTCTGTGAGCCGCGTGCGGCGAGGCGGAGGACCTCCTCCTGCTCCTCGGCGCCTCCTGCGGTCGCCCTCGCCTCCCCTAGATGCTCCAGCTCCCGCGCGCGTCGCCTGCCTCCGCTGCTGCCATACCTCCTCCTCCCGCCCGCTCCAGTGTGCCCCCTCCCCTGCTCCCGCACCCCCCCCCCCCCCCCCCGCTCGCCCAGCTGCCGTGCCCTGCCCCTCTTCTCCTGCCCCGCCTGCCGCGTGCTGCCGCTCCTGCGCGCCCCTCGCTGCTGCTGCTGCTCCTGGCCGCTCCTGCCGCGCTCCTCCGCCCCCGTGTTCCGCCCGCGGCCGCCCCCCTTCCCGTGCCCGTGGGCCGCCCCCCCCCCCCTCGGCCCAAAGGGGCCCCTCCGATGGCAGAGCCCGCGGGCGGGCGCAGGCGAGGCGCAGCACGGAGCCGCTGCGTCCGCCCCGTCGTGCCCCCTTGGAGACTGTGTTTTTCGGGGGTCGGGCGATATAGCCCGGGTTCTCGGGCTTGCCCCTCCTCCCCCCCCCCCCCCAGAGAACCGAACCTTGCCGGTTGTGCAGGTCCGCCGGGGGGGGGGAGCCGCAGGGCTGCCCACAGCGCGAGGGTTCGGTTGTCGGCCGGCCCCCTCCCCGCCGCCCCCCCCCGGGATAACCCGGGTTTTCCCCCCTGGCGCATCAGACGCCAAACTCTAGCTCGTACATGCGGTCTGTCTCTCCGCCCGTCCGTCCGTCCGTCCGTCCGTCCGTCCGTCCGTCCGTCCGTCTGTCTGTCTGTCTGTTCGTCTTTCCTGCACGTGCTCCCAGCAACCGCGACCCCCGCACCCGTCCCTTTTTAGGATGTGTGGCCGCCGGGGTCAGGCGTGGAAGGGCGCAGTCCCCTCCGGGTAGTACTGTACACCCCCACGGCCGGCCTGCGGGCAACGGTCCTCGTTCCAGGCTGGAGGGAAGGGTTCCTGTTCGGGGGTGGACAGAATCCCCACCCTGACACGTCGATTAGTAAATTGTCCGTTTTCGGTTCTCGAGAGGCCGCCGCGGCCGTCATTTTCCAGGCTCGCGCCCGCGAGGTTTATGCCCGAGGTCATTTTCACGAAACCACGTTTTACTAATGGGGATTCTGTCCATCCTCGACCTGTTCCTGTTCCTGCTCCTGTTCCTGTTCATGTTCCTCCTCTCGCTCCCGCTGCTGCACCTCCTCCGACGCGCTGCTGTTCCTGCTGCCTCTGCGGACCTGTCGGCCGCGGCGGTGGGGCGGCCAGCTGAGCCTGGGCCAGACCAGCGGCCCGCTGGGCTCGGGTCGGGCCGCGGCCAGGCCTCGGGAGGGCTCCAAGAGGCCCCCCAAGAGGGCCCCGAGCGGCCAAACTCAGACAGTTGAGACCCATGCCAGGAAACACCCTGGCCTGGATGGTTCTGCGATGGAAGCCGTGACGTTCCCACACCGAAAATCCATGGACGTCCTGGGGTCTCAGGGTTGGGTTTTTTTTGGAAGGTTTCTTCTGGTCGGGCCCGTCGGGCCCCTCCTGTAGATTCCAATGCTTTTGATTGAGTTCAGCGTCCTCGCCCTCTCTGGCCTCCGACGCTCCGAGGCGGCGCAAGAGGCTTCCAGCATCGCCCCAAGGGGGCACAAAGGGGCCCCTAACATGGCCCCAAAAGGATGCAGAGCCTGTCCCAGATCGGCGTCCTGGCTCCAGGGACTGGCAGGCTGCTGAACTGCGTCGTTCTCCCGCGAACCGTCGTGTGGAGCTCGCGCGGGGGCACCGCTGCAAAGAAACTCTCGAAGGATTGTGCCCGGGGCAGGTCTGGCTGGCTGCCGGGGCCAGGCTTCGGGTCGAGGCTCGTCCGGGGGTTCCCAGAGCCTCCGCAGAGCGGCGCGCCAGGGCGGCGTCGCAGCGCCTGCGGAGCCCGGGCTGGACCGAGCCGAGGGGCACGGCCAGGCCTTCGGACTACGCCGAACGTGCTCCAGACTCGTTGGAGCCGCCGCGCGTGTCCGCCCGCGCGAGAGCGCGTGCCGAGTTCGCCCGGCTAATTACTCGGTCGGCGTCGTCCGCGGACACCTCGGGTCATGCCCGTCCAGGGGGGGCACCAGGGCCTCCGCACAGATCGGCGGCTTGGCTTCCCAGGGCGAGGTGTCGAGGGCAACTGGAGATGGAGACCGAGGTCAAAACCCGGAGCAGGGCCGCAGTGCTTCGCCGAGGCTACCTGCGCATCCGTGCCTCCCCATCTCATCCGCAGCCATCAGTCTCCGGGCTGGCCCGACGCCGCCGCTGTCGTTCCCGCGCAGACGTCCGAGGGCCTGGCATCCTTGCCCCGCATGCTTGCGGCGAATGTTGAGCTCAGAGCTTTCACCCCAATTGGAAGAAGTACACACGTGCATAACCTTACATCGGACCTGTCCCTCTACAGGAGGAATATTCAAAATAGTAAAAAATAGGAAGGGGACAATTTTGTGATTATGTTTGCCTCATTTGGGGAGTACGTTTTGACTATTTTTACTTGTCGCCCACAATCCCCCTGCAGCGGGGACATGCCCGACTTAAGCATGACCATACACTCTCGGAGGTCCGCGCGCATTTCTTCCCCATATCCTAAGGATTGGGGTTCTTGTTATTACTCTGACGCCTCCCACTCCTCCTCCTCCTTCTTCCTCCCGCTCGCGCCTCCCTCCTCCCAATGATAATCACCAGATAAGACAAGACAAGATAAGATACTACAAGATAAGATAAGATAGCACAATATATGATAAGAAGAGATTTCAAGATAATATAAGATAAGTTAAGCTCACACTCACACTCTCTCATGATCACAAAACGCTGCCAGGGGCATCATTTGGGAGCCCCAAGGGGGAGCCACCCTGGCTGATCTCACGAGCCCGTTCGCGCCGATTTTGGTGGGACGTCTCAGCTAGAATTGCCGTTTGGCGCCCCCAACATGTATCTCTTGAGAGCCTCATGGTCACAAAACGCTGCCAGGGGCATCATTTGGGAGCCCCAAGGGGGAGCCACCCTGGCTGATCTCACGAGCCCGTTCGCGCCGATTTTGGTGGGACGCCTCAGCTAGAATTGCCGTTTGGCGTCCCCAACATGTATCTCTTGAGAGCCTCATGGTCACAAAACGCTGCCAGGGGCATCATTTGGGAGCCCCAAGGGGGAGCCACCCTGGCTGATCTCACGAGCCCGTTCGCGCCGATTTTGGTGGGACGTCTCAGCTAGAATTGCCGTTTGGCGCCCCCAACATGTATCTCTTGAGAGCCTCATGGTCACAAAACGCTGCCAGGGGCATCATTTGGGAGCCCCAAGGGGGAGCCACCCTGGCTGATCTCACGAGCCCGTTCGCGCCGATTTTGGTGGGACGTCTCAGCTAGAATTGCCGTTTGGCGCCCCCAACATGTCTCTCTTGAGAGCCTCATGGTCGCAAAACGCTGCCAGGGGCATCATTTGGGAGCCCCAAGGGGGAGCCACCCTGGCTGATCTCACGAGCCCGTTCGCGCCGATTTTGGTGGGACGTCTCAGCTAGAATTGCCGTTTGGCGCCCCCAACATGTATCTCTTGAGAGCCTCATGGTCGCAAAACGCTGCCAGGGGCATCATTTGGGAGCCCCAAGGGGGAGCCACCCTGGCTGATCTCACGAGCCCGTTCGCGCCGATTTTGGTGGGACGTCTCAGCTAGAATTGCCGTTTGGCGCCCCCAACATGTATCTCTTGAGAGCCTCATGGTCACAAAACGCTGCCAGGGGCATCATTTGGGAGCCCCAAGGGGGAGCCACCCTGGCTGATCTCACGAGCCCGTTCGCGCCGATTTTGGTGGGACGCCTCAGCTAGAATAGCCGTTTGGCCTCCCCAACATGTATCTCTTGAGAGCCTCATGGTCACAAAACGCTGCCAGGGGCATCACTTGGGAGCCCCAAGGGGAGCCACCCTGGCTGATCTCA
>CAUYUJ010004822.1:0-66538 GCA_963575745.1 Prorocentrum cordatum
CCTCCTCCTCCTCCTCCTCCTCCTCCTCCTCCTCCTCCTCCTGGTCCTCCTCCTCCTCCTCCTTCTCCTCCTCCTCCTCCTCCTGGTCCTCCTCCTCCGCCTCCTCCTCCTCCTCCTGGTCCCTGGAAGCCCCGACCCTTTCCCCAGGGCGGGCTTTCCATCCCGAGCCCGTTTTGTCGAGGGCCCCAGGGCTTGGAAAAAGGGCCCCCTCACAGGCCGAAAGCCAGTAAAATTGAGGGGGCGCGTACTGGCGGACGGCTGGTCGCCACCGGGATTTCCACACCACCGGGTTTGGGAGTATCGGTTCTGGCTCTCCTTCTGAGTGGTTGCCCGCTCGCTCGCTTCGCTTGCCTTTCTTTTCCTGCTGCCTAGTCGCGGCCCGACTAGTGTTCCTGGCATCGCGCGGACGTGTGCATTTTTTCTCGGCGAGAACCGTCGAGGACCATCCTGGACCATCGAGCGAAAAAAACACACACGAATACGAAAAGTGCACGGAAAATGGACGTCCGAGCGATGGCGAGTGTTCGGGCGGCTTTCGACCCGCCTCGCGAGCCTGTTGACCAAAAAGTACTGGCGGACGGGGGGGGGCGGGCGATGCATTGAGGGGCGGCGAGGGCTGCACAAAAGGGGCCCTGTCAGACCCTGGATGGGGCCAACTTCGAAAGCTGGGCGAGGGCTGCTAAAACCGTGGCTCCTAAAACGGCCCCCCCGGAAGGAAAAAACAATTTCCCGGAAGGGGGCGCGGCACGCGAAACAGTCAACGGGCTTCTTCCCAGAAGGACGAAGACAACTTCCCGGAGGTCGGTTTTTTAGCAGCCACGGATTTCGCAGCCCTTGCCCGGCTTCCGACAACCGGGGCCCCATCAGGGGGCCTGTGGGGCCCCAAGCAGGGCACATGTTTTCCCTTCCCCCATCCGTCACCCCCCCATGAAGCGACCTCGCTTAAAGAAGCCTCCGCTCCGAGCATCAAGTCGGGCCTGTCCCCCTACAGGGGGATTTTCGACGAAAAATAAGAAATACCATAAAGATAGTCAAAACATGGCCCCAAAATAGTCTGGGGATTATATTTCTAGTATTCTGGGATCTTTTTGGGGTATGTTTGTGGTATGTGTGTTCCGTCGAAAGTCCCCCTGTAGGGGGACACGCCCGATTTAATCCGTGCTCCGAGCCACACGCCGGGGCACGAGGCCGCGCGGAGCCCTCCTGCAGTCAGCGCGCCCAATGCGGACACGCGCCTTCAGCGAGGGTGCCCTTTGTGTGTCCTCGCCTCCAGGAGCCCGCCCTTGCCCGTCGGCCGCCCGCTTCCCATGAAGGTCCCAACTTCGGCCTCCAAGGGCCTCGCGTCCTTGCCATGAAATCGGGCCTGTCCCTCTACATGAGGAGTATTCAAACATAGTCAAGAGACATTATGGGGACAATGTTTCGACTACGCGTTTCTCATCTTGGGGTGTATTGTTTGACCATGCTTTATTTTCCGTCCAAAATCCGCCTGTAAGGAGGACATGCCCGACCTAACCTTACCACACCTCCATTAGTACACGTTTTGACTGTAGCGGGGGCGCGCGTTCAGGGATATGCCCGGCGGCTTCGGACCCTGGAGGATCCCTCATCTGATGAGGGCGGCGGTGGCGATCATGGCCAAGCCTCGATCGGCGCTCTGCCAGCTTCCAGACACAGAGAAACTTTTTCGATGGCTCCTCGTCCAATCCCTTCGCCGTGCGAAGAGCGACGGCGGTTCTGCGCATGGACAGAACTCTGCACGTAGCCTTAAGTCGGGCCTCTCCCTCTACAGGGGGAATATCCAAAAAGAGTCAACAATTAGTCTGGTGACGATTGTTTTACTATGTTTAAGCATTTTGGGTGCATTTTTTAGTGATATACATATATATATAATTGTTGATTGTTATATCTCTCGCTTCGTTGAGGCCCGCCACTGTCAGCTTGCCTGTCTGTAACTATTTCGCTCAAGTCTTGAGGGCCGATGTGGCAGCAGCGTTTCCAAGATTTAGCTGTCAACGGCCTGCTATCGTACCTCAGCAGGTGCCCCGCAGCTCCCCCTTGTCCCGCGGTGCCAGCCTGCCCCGCGTCAGCCGCAGTCACCTGCGGATCGTGCCCGCCTTGTCCAAGCTGCCCCGCCCTGAGCTGTGGAAGGCAGCCCGAAGGGACCGAGTGCCCGTCGACGACCCCAGCGGTTCCGTGCGCCTGGGCTTTCTGGCTGACGGTGGGCGTCTTCATCGGCGTGGGAGTGAGTTGGGCCGCGGTGCTGGCCCTTGGAGTCCTACGAGGACTGCTCAGCCGCATTCGTGAGGTGCTTGGTAGCTCGTCGGACTCGACTTTTTCAGTGACCATCGGCTCTCACAATGGACACGTTAGACACCCCAGAACCCCAAGTACTCGTGCACTATCCCAATGACGAGGGAGGCATGTTCTGGCATCACCGTATTCTAGTGAAGAAGATCACAGCGGGGGTGTGGATTGCGATCACCCCCGACTTGGAGCTTGTGCGTCACAATCTTCTAGAGCAGCGCCACCTCGTCCTGGAACGCAATTCGATGTTCCCTGCGAGTCGTCGGGGCGAGGTGTATGGCTTCGACCCTGTGCCTCGAGCTGAGATTCTGGCTCTGAAGAGGCAAGCTGCAGTTCAGGCAGCGATTTTGGGCGATGGCGACCATGACGTGGAGATGGAGAACTACGTTTGGGTCGTCGCAGAGGTAGGTCACTCACGGTTTGCCCAACCCCTGGTCGATGCAGAGTTGGACCAGGCTTCCTTGGGGCAGTCCAAGGGCGTGGCATTGGTGAGTGGCCTCGAATTGTTCATAGAGAAGGCACAGAGCAACCAGTTGCAGGGGTGGATGACCTCGCGGAGCTCGGAGGGTGGGGACCTACGCACTTTGGGTGACCATCGGGACTCCGCAGGCCGCCGTCGTCTGCCACTTCCGGACGCTATATCCCTGATGCGCGAGACGAGCTTCGACGATTGGGCCATGCCTGGACCACGGGTTGCCAAGGAGTGGCTCGTTTCAGTTCGGGATGGCCCTGGAGATCTTTCTTCTTATCACGGACAGTGGGTTCGCCGTTCGGGAGTCAGCGAATCCTCGGCGGTGGCCCACATTCATTGCGTGCTGTGCGAGTCAGTTCGGCTGGCCATTCAGACAGACCAGCTCGACGTGACCAACTTGTTGAGCTTCGAACTCATCATGCGCAGGATCTGCCAGGATGAGACCGCGGTGGCTCGTAACCCTCGCCATCCTGACTACGGTGGGTTGGAGATTTTGCTTCGCGCTCCGACCACCGAGCAGGGCCAGGCGAGCGCGAACAAGTTCACGGAGTGGGTCACGGGCCGCCTCAAGGAGCAGGCCGCGATCTACAAGCAGATTCGGTTGTGGAACGAGGAGCAGCAGGCCATGCAGAACTCTCGTGCCCCTGCAGACTCAGGCCGAGGACGAGGTCGCGGTCGTGGGCGCGGCCGAGGTGAGAAGGGGAGCAAGGGCGAGGAGGAGGCCCCGGGGTGGCCGCGGCCTTCCGGGCCGAGTCCGATCCCCGAGCTCGGCCCGACGCTCCTGCTACGGATCGGAGACATGCTACCCGGTGGAGGCCCTCAAGACGGAGGCACGGGGACCCTTTCCCTCTGCCGCATTTTTTGCCCTCTCAGCTCGACAGCTCGGGCTTGGGCTCCGAGCAGCGACAGCGAGTGCTCTCGGCGCGGGCTTCGCTCAACCATCTCGCTGCTGCTCAACCGAATTCAGATAGTGTTTGCCAGGCTCGCCGGTCTTCTCGGGCCCCGACTGCCGTTCAGGAATGGATCTTGGACAGCACCACGGAGCGCGTTGCCGCTGTGGGGCCCCCCCCGCCTGGCCTGGCGGCCGAGGGGGCTGCTCGCGAGTTGCTGGCTTCCAAGGACCTGTACTGTCAGGAGCCGAAGAACCTCGCGCCTTTCCATCTGACAAAGCTCAAGGTCGCAAAGGGGCGCGCTCGACCTCGCTCTGTGGCCAACTTCTTGCCGCCTTTGCCCGCGGACATGATCCGCAACCCTGCACTGTACATCGAGAAAGATGAGGGGGAGATGGAGTTCGCGCGTCAGCACACCGATCCTATTCGCCCTTACTGGGATCCTGTCCTTCGCTCGAGTCGGACAGAACGCTGGCGACTCTTCAGGGCGTTGTATGAGCTAGGGTTGATAACTTTCAGGCGTCGTCTCCGGGCTCGCGCTGCCCTCTTCTTTGTGATAAAGAAGAAACCAGGTGAGATCAGAATGATTGTGGATGCCAGACAGGCCAATTCGTGTCATCGTGCCCCGCCTATTTCAAGACTCGGCTCAGCTGGGGCCCTTGCGGACCTCGATCTCTCCGTGGGCGGCGAGTCCGTCGACGGTGTCGGCAGCGTGATAGGCTGGGACCCCCACGGGAACGAGGCCGATGTCGAGGACTGCTTCTACAACTTCGCCATCGATGGCTTGGCGGAGTGGTTCGGTTTTGACGACCCGCTGCCCGCCGCCGAGATCAGGGACACGTACGGCATCAACGTCGGGGCGTTCTGGGACCCCGAGCTGAACACGATGGTCTCCGTGGAGGACGACATGGTCTTGTATCCGTGCATGCGCGCTATGTGCATGGGGTGGCCCTGGGCTCTGTACTTTGCGCAGGAGGCTGTATCCGCTATGACAGAGCGGGCGCTGCGTTCGTCGTCTCTACCCGCGCCTGCCATGGTGAAGGAGCATCATCCCGCCCCTGACTTACATGAGTCTAAGGTCATGTGGACAACATCGCCGTCTTCGGCCGGGACGCTTCTCTGGCTCGTGAGGCGAGCTCCGCCTTGCAGGCCGAAGCTGACCGATCTGGTTTACCTATCACGTGGTCCTACCCCGATGTGGTGACCCACCTCGAGACCGTGGGTGTTGAGATCGACCTCAGGAAGGGATAGCTTCGCAACAAGGCCTCCCGAGTGTGGCGTTTTGACTTGGCTACCCGTGCTCTCCTGCGTCGTGGCAAGATGCGAGGAGAGCACATGGAGGTCTGGCTGGGCCACGCTGTATCACTACTGATGCTGGCCAGGCCCGGGTACGCTGCGCTCTCAGCCACGTACCGGTTCGCCGAGACCGCCTGGGGTGTTCGGACCCCTCTGCCGCGCGAGGTCATGCACGAGATGAGGTTAGTCGCTGGGCTGGTCTGGCTCGCTGAGGTCGACCTGGCGGCGCCCTACGTGCCGCGTGTCTATGCCAGCGACTCCGCCGACAACGGGTACGGCCTGATGTACAAGAAGGCCACGGTCGAGGAGTTGCAGTCGGCCTTCCGCTGGAAGGAAAGTGGAGTTTCAGGCAGCACCTCCGAGGCCCCCGTGTTGGTCTGACTTCGGCCGCCGATGTCGCTGAGATGGGCGGCTACAGGGAGGCAGACGAGACGCAGCTGGATCACGAGGTGGAGCCCCGCTGCCGCTCCGCCGAGCCGAACGCGGGCTCCGCCCCCGCCACGGCCTTCGGCCAGTGGCTGCAGAGCAGGGCCGAGGAGGGCTCTGCCCTCGACGGACCTCATCGGTCTCGCCCTCGCCGTCTGCGGCGGCGTCCTGCCGACCCTGACGATCCCGACGCCGAGTGCCTCGGTCAGGTTGGCCCTCTGGCGCCGCCGCTGCCCGCCTCCTGGTTCGACTCGGAGGGCTTCAGGCTGGTGGCAGCGAGGCGCTGGCGCTGGCCTGGAGAGCACATCAACGTGAAGGAGACCCGCGCTGCAGTGATGGGGCTGCGGCATGCCTGTTGCGTTCGCCAGAATTGCGGACGCCGCCTAGTTTCTATCGTGGACTCCATGGTATGTGTTGGCTGCCTGGACAAGGGGCGGCCCAGCCGCTCAGCAGCTCTGAACGCACAATGCCGGCGAGCTGCGGCCTACACAATCGGTTGTAGAGTGCGTTGGAGGCTGCGGTATGTCAACGCGAAGTTTAACGTGGCCGACGCTCCATCTCGTCGGTTCGAACACAACTCCCCCGACAAAGGATGCAACAAACAGAGTTCGACAGACATGACATCATCTTCTCTCCCTTACTCCTCTTTGAACGTTGTAGTCAAGGCGGGCAGCCTGCCTCCTGGACTCGGTCTCGCAGGGCATCCGCCCGCCGCGGCCGAGAGCGACATGCATATGGGTTTGCAGCCTCCCGAGGAAATCGAAGCCTCTCTGCGTCGAGTGTCCTGTCCGCCTTCTACTTCGACACCTTCGGTGACCAGTCGGACCGCCTGCCCCCCTCTACGTCTTGGGCGCGCTCAACTTCGGAGACGGGCCCAGCTGGGCCAGGGTTTCTTGGGGCTGTTCTCGGGCGAGGGTGGGCTCTCCAAGGCGTTCGAGGAGCTCGGCCTGTCTACTTACCCCTGCATGGACATCAAAGATGGGGCTCAATGTGACCTCCTGGACCCGAAGGTCCATAACATCATCCTAGAGGACATCCGAAAGGGGCGCTTCTGGTATATACATCTTGGGACACCTTGTTGCGTGTGGTCTCGGGCTCGTCATGGCATCGCCAACTATGAGAAAGCCGCGCACAATGAGCGTGTAGGTGTGGCTCTGGCGTTGTTCAGCTGCCGTGTTGCTTATGAGTGTTCGCGGAACGGTGTCTTCTGGAGCATTGAGAATCCGAGATCTTCCAGACTTTGGGACTTCGATCCCGTTCGAGAGCTCACTGACCTTCCTGACGTTGTTCGCGTGTGTTTGGTGCACTGTAGTACGGTGCCTCCCACATGAAGCCGACAGCTATTCTCACTAACCTTTCAGCCCTGAGTTCTTTAGCTTCGGTGTGCCCCAGAGATCATTCACATGTTGAGCTCAGGGGTTTCGAGACCGCGACGTTGCCGTCTGGGGCTCGTGTTTCTCGCAATCGTACGGCAGGTGCTGGAGCCTACCCCCGCAGTCTTTGCCAGGCATGGGCCCTGGCCGCGGGCATGTCAGCGCCTGCGCGGGCCCGAGGCGGCTCAGACCCGCCTGACGGCGGGGACCTGGCGGCACGGCTTCGCGATGCTGCACGACGGCCGGCTTCGCGCGCCCGGGAGCGCTTCCGACCAGCTCGGCAGCGGCTTCAAGCGGAGCCTGACCTCGGGCTCGCTGGCGCCGTCGACTCAGCCGACCTCGAGAGCAGGTTTGACCACCTGCGGCCTTTCATCATCTTCGGTCAGGACTCCAACCTCGAAGCAGCAAGGAAGCAGGCAGCCCGCTCGAGGAAAGGCCCGAAAGGTCGCTGGCCGCCGCTCCCGCGTCTCTAGTTTCGTGGAGGCGATCAAGGGCCGCAACCTGTGCTTCGGGCCGTCGGCGCCCGTCCCTGTGGATGGAGGTGTTGCCCGTTTCGGCTCGATCACCTCGACGTCGCTGGAGCGATATGGGACTGCAGTTCGTGAGTTTTTCGATTGGGCGACGCGCTCAGATGACCTCAGACAAGCTCCAGAGTCCGTGATCGATCAGAAGATGTGCAAGTACTTTGATGTTCTCATGAGTGATGCTCGACATGCCGCTGAAGGACGGTACACACTCTGGGGGTATCTAACTTTCTTCCCACGGTCGGACATCGCCAAGTCCGCCCGCCTCTCGATGGCTCGCGAGGCGATGAAGGGCTGGGTCCGCAGGTTCCCTGGCTCCTCACGACATCCATGGCCGCTCTCAGTCTTCTATTTGTTCATGAGTGTCTTCCTGAGGGACAAACACACCGAGGCTGCCGTCGCCCTGGCTATCCAACTAGACGCCTACATGAGACCTTCTGAGATTTGCGACCTGCGGTGGTGCTCCGTGGTTCAGCCCTCAAAGCTCTCATCTTCACTGTCAAAGAACAAGTGGGCTGTTGTCATTGGTAACTCAGACCTCGGTGAGACCACAAAGACTGGTGAGAGCGACGACACTGTAGTACTCGACTCTGCCGGCCGTGAGTGGGTAGGTTCCGTGCTTGAGATGTGGGCTAGGCGCCGTAAGTCTGACACCTCTTCTGATCAGCTAGTCTTCCCGCACCTGTCTCTGGCCAAGTATGAAGCACTTTTTCGGAAATATAGTCGCTCTATCCTCGGCAAAGTAGGGCACCTCACTCCCCACGTGGCCCGTCACTCAGCGCCCAGTCACGACGTGCTGGTGCGCGCTCGCAGTCTAGCAGTTGTTCGGAAGCGCGGGCGCTGGGCCCACGCCAAATCTGTAAAACGATATGAAAAGAGCGGCCGCCTTCTTCTCCAGGCCGCCCGTCTTCCTTCCGATCTCGCGAGGCGCGCTACAGCTGCGGAGGCCTCCATCTTTCAGTGCTTTCAGGAGGCCCTCCAGTAATGGATCACGGCATGGGCTGTGATTGCCAAAGCCTTTGTTGAATCCTCAGGTGTGCTCGTAGACCGAGTACCCCTTCGGAAGGAACCTTTTCGCTCTGCTCGCCTGGCGCATGTCAAAAAGAGAAGGTTCCAAGATATCCCCCAGCGAAGGATCTAACCAGCCCTCTGGAGTGGGTCTCTGGGCCGCTGGAGAAGAGTCAGTGATGTTTTTAATATTTGATTGTTATATCTCTCGCTTCGTTGAGGCCCGCCACTGTCAGCTTGCCTGTCTGTAACTATTTCGTTCAAGTCTCCCTCCCTTCCCTCCCTGTGTCTGTTTGGGCTGTGATTGCCAAAGCCTTTGTTGAATCCTCAGGTGTACTCGTAGACCGAGTATCCCTTCGGAAGGAACCTTTTCGCTCTTCTCGCCTGGCGCATGTCAAAAAGAGAAGGTTCCAAGATATCCCCCAGCGAAGGATCTAACCAGCCCTCTGGAGTGGGTCTCTGGGCCGCTGGAGAAGAGTCAGTAATGTTTATATATATATATATATAATTTTTATTTTCAATATTTTTATTATCAATATTACTATTATTTGTTATTATTAGTATTAGTATTATTAGTATTATTGTTATTATTATTATTATTGATCATCAGTATCAGAATCATTATAGTAGTTATTATAGTAGTAGTAGTAGTAGTAGTAGTAGTAGTAGTAGTAGTAGTAGTAGTAGTAGTAGTAGTAGTAGTAGTAGTAGTAGTAGTAGTAGTAGTAGTAGTAGTAGTAGTAGTAGTAGTAGTAGTATAGTATTAGTAGCTTATTATTATTATTATTACTATTATCATAAAACACACAAGATCCCCCTGTAGGGGGACAGGCCCGACTTCCAACCTAGCCCCCGTGGCCGGGCCCGCGCCAGGCCGCCGAGTCCCTGCCCCCCGACGTGCAGCTGATCGCCGCCGACGGCTCGCGCCGCGCGGCCCACCGCCTCGTGCCGCGGGCGGGCCCGAAGGGCCCTTTGGCGTCGAAGCTCGCTCGCTGCACTCTTCGACGGCACGTCGTTGCTCTTTGTCGATGGCCCGCTTGCTTCGGCCTCTCTCGATGGTTCGATGCTCGCTCGTTGCACTTCTCGACGGCACTTCGCTGCACTTTTTCGATGGCTCGTTTGCCTCGGCCTCTCTCGATGGCTGCGATGGCTCTTCGCTTCGACTTCGGGTTCCGATTGGTACTGCAGTTTTGCATTTCGGAGCCATTGTGATGATCCAACCTGCCTTAGCCTTGATCCCCAGGGAGAGTTTCAAGCACAGTAAACAAGTACCGAAACTCGAGGGTTGTCACGTGTCGGGCCCTGGGAGACACTCGCCCGACAGTCTTTCGACGCTCTTTCGATACTTCTCGGGGTGCTCGAAATTATTTCTGGGATTTTGTCCTTAAGTCGGATGGGAGCAACATAACTCTGGCATCGCTCGGGCGCGTGCCTTTTTTGTTCTCTCCTCGGCGAGGGCCATCGAGGATCGAAGAGGCACAGAGAGCATACGCATAAGCTGTTCGCGCTCCGCGCGGGTTTCTTGGACCGGCGCTTGGTGCCCCTTTCGGCGCCTCCGGCGCCGCCCTTGGCGCGCTCCGCGCGCCAGGGAGGGGGGTCCAGCGCAGATCCAAGAAATCCACGCGGAGCGCCAAAAGATTATGTCCATGCCGTTGCTTCATCTTTCCTGGAGGAGCATCTTGTCCTCACGTGTTTTTTGGTATACCACACCCTCCCCACCCTCGTCAGATTCCACCCCACGGGGCCACGTTCAGCACACAAACGCCACGCCCCGGGGAGGGAATTTGGTATACCAGACCCACGGCCAGGACCCTCGCTCCCCCCAGGGTTTTTGGGCATAGTGTGCAGCCTGTTAGGGAGCATCTTGGATCATCTTGCGGAACACTAAACGCACGAAGCCGAACAAAAACGCGGTGGATGGACGTCCGAGCGATGGCAAGAGGGTGGTGGGCGGGTCGGCGGGGCGGCCGGAAGGATGGTTCGGGTATTACTAGAAGTGTCCCTGGCCCGAGGTGCCCCAAGGATTTCCAAGGAGGCCCCCCGCGCCCTCCAGAGCAGCCCTCACGAGGCTCAGGGGGCCCCAGGTGCTCCAAACTGGAACTGAATGCTGGGGGCACCTTGGGCCAGGGGCACCTGTAGCAACCCCCACGGCCGCGTTTGGCTCGGCGATTCAAAGATATAAGGTGGGGCCCCGAGGGGTAGGGACCTGAGGATGGGATGCGCCGCCGACGGATATGGACTGTAGGGATACAGTCGGACCGAGGTATACCATCGAGGTCGGCTCGGGGAGGGTGCCCTCATGTGTTTGTTGGATGCTCTCGTGCATCCTGCTGCGGGGACCCTTGGATGTTCTGGGGTTTTGGGTCGGCGGAGGATCTCATGTTCTTAAGGGATGCTCTTCGGTCCTAGGCCCGACTGTACCCGGACGTCCTCGAGTCATGACAAAACAAACAAAAAAAAACACGACGGGAGGTGTTTCGCCATTCTCGGCTTGGGGGGGGGCCCTGCCAGGCCCCAAGACCGTCGGAAAAGGATTCGGAAGGAGGAGCCTGTCTCGGGGGATGGGTGAAGGCCTCTGAGGGTCGACGCTATGAGGCAAGTCATGACGTCGGGTATCCAGAAGGGCCGCGTTGGACTCGGGAGGGGCTTGGGCTTCCAGGCCGCTGCTTAGAGCTGTACGCAGGGGAACCTGGTCGTGGCCGAGGCTCGCCGCGGCGAGACAAGCCCTTTCGCTCCGTGTCCAGGGGTCCTTGTGTGACGCCCTCTATATCTTCCGATTCATACTCGTCTTGTTCCTTGCCTCTTTTGTGCACTGGTTCCTGCAGCATCTAATCGACGACTCCTCTTGAGAAAAAGAAGGAAGTCGTCGATTAGCTGCCTGTAGCGCGATCAGTGCTCCATATGCTTCACAACGTGACCTGTCTCTTTCAGGCCACGGTTTGCTTCATGTGCTTGCCTATCGCAGGTTAGCTCTTGGGGTGCGCCTGGTTTGCCTAGCGAATCTTTGAATCGCACGGCGGCTGAGCTTGTGTAAACGATACAAGCCATGTTATTTGCAAACACAAAAAATAATCGACGACTTCTTTCTATCCGCACACGATGCGAGGCCACGGCCTCCCGCGCCCGGCCCGACAGGGTACGGGGGCACACCCGCGTGCCCGACTCCGGCGCCTTCGCGCTCGCGTCGCTCCGCTTCCACTCGGGGCTTCTTCTGGTAGCACGATGACTGCACGGCAGCTTCGCGTCGTGCCGACCAGCGGCGACCCCACCCCGCGCGTGGAAGGTCGAACGCCGCCCGCGGCCCACGATCGGCCCGTCGTGGAGCGCTCCGGCGTTCACGGCGCGTCCGATCGCTCTCGGGCTGGAGCGATCCCCGCGGTGTCGGGAGCCCGCGCCGGGGTCCGCACGGCACGAACCTGCCGTGCAGTCGCTGAAGAAGGAACCCTTTTCGCTGGGGAGGGGCTCGGTGTTCCTCGATGGTTGTACGCTTTGCCCTGGGTTTTCCCTTCGTTCTCCATGGGGAATCAAAGCTTAACTTATGGGAACAAGGGGCCCCGTTCCTTATTTAGGGTTCCTTAGTTGTTTTGCAGTTCGCCTTTGGTCTTCCTGAAGGTTTCCATGGAAAATCTGAGTTCAACTTTGGAAGAAAAGGGGCCCCGTTCCTTATCTAGGGTTCCTCAGGTCAGCGCCCCGACTGTATAGGGAGGGGGTCCATGGCTCGCCGCCGACGGCTCGCGCCGCCGTCGGCTCGCGCCGCCGAGGGCCCACCGCCCGGCGGCCGCGGCGGGGCGCCGCCCGGAGGGTGACGCGGCGGGGCGGCGGGGGGAGGCTTCGAGGGCCGTCCACGGCAGGCCGCGCTCCCGGGATCGCGCGCGGTGCGGTCGGCGCGGGTTTCGGTGGGGGCGTGCGTGGAGCCCGGGGGTCGACGAGTCACGATGATGACGAGGATGATGATGTTGCTGATGATGATGGGGATGATGAGAATGAGGATGAGGATGGGGATGAGGATGGGGATGAGGATGATGATAATGAGGATGAGGATGAGGATGATGGTGATGATGGTGATGCTGATGCTGATGATGGTCATGATGATGCTGATGGTGGTGGTGGTGGTGGAAGTGGTGATGATGGTGGTGGCGATGGTGCTGGTGCTGGTGATGATGGTGGTGATGATGCGTATAGTGCGGTCAATGATCATGATGCTGGTAGGTTCACTAAGATGGTGATGGTGGTGATGATGGCATGTTCAGCTGGACCGCTGAAAACTCTAGCTTTCCGCAGTGCAATTGAACACATCATCATCAGCAGCAGCATCATCCTCATCTTCATCATCATCATCAATCCGTAGCCATTTTGGCTCAAGTTGGAACCATTGCTCCGTGGCTCCAGCTTGGGAGCAGCCAAGGAGCAGATCGAGGGTCTCGGCAGACAGGCTGCCAGCGGCTCCCTGCACTACCATCCCACTGAGTGCATACCCTCTCTGCCCCTCTCCAGACTCGACCGCGATGGCGGTCGATATGGCCGCGATCCAAGCTATGCTAGACGCCCAGCTCGCCAATATCGAGAAATCGATTGATGATAAGGTCTCGGGTCTTGCTGCCACTGTTGGAGTACAAGGTCAGATGTTGAAAGAGATCACCGACCGCCTAGAGAAGTCAGAGACCCGTCTCAATGCCATGGAACAGATGGCTCAGGTGAGCTCCCGTTTGCCCCCTCTTGTGAACAGTCAAGGAGGTAAGCGCCGTGCAGTTGACAGCTCGGTTGGGGACGGGTCCACTACAGGAGGAAGTGCAGGAGGAGGATCGTCACTTGAGGATGCCCACCGTCTACTCATCCTTGGGTTCCAGGATCGATTGATGGCCACTACTCTCGAGAGGGTTGCGAAGGACATCATCTCTAAGTGTGCGACCGTGCAGGCAGCCAGTCTCATTCGGATTCGGGCTTATGATCTCCAGAAGAAAGTTACCCTGGACTTCCCTACCCCGGCCATGGCTTCGGACTTCCAGATGAATTTCAGGAAGCTGAGTGAGAGTTACAGCATGGTTAACCCACGGAATCAGCAGGATGTTTGGCCCCTTCGTGTTCGTCGTAACCTGTCTCCTCAGCATCGGCTTCTCTTCTTCAAGATGGGGAAACTACGGGGTGCGGTTCAGGAAGAGCTTTCCAAAGTTGGGTTGCAGGCCAATTCTAATGGAATCGGCGGGGATGTCTTCGGCCTTCGCTCGCGTGAAGATCCAGTTCCTCTCTTCCGCCTCACCTGCTGCCCCCAGAACTCGGACGTGATCCATCTTCGCCCTGACGAAGCAGGTCTTAATGCTCTTGGACTGAACACCCCAGAGATCCGTGCGAAATTCGAGGCTGCGTTTGCCACTGAGCCCACGCGTCCCTTGCGAAGTTGAATCTGATAGGTTAGGCCGCCCTGGGGACCAAATATTTCTGCCCCCCCCCCAGGGACCTCCAGGAACTGTTTGGCGGGTGCCCTCCGCGCCCGAGAAGGCAGGATCGAGTTTAACCTTTCCTCCAGTTTTGTTGCCAGTAGCTCGAGCAGTTCCGACTCCGACTCGAGCTCTTCTTCGCCCAGTGGGGGTCTGCCCGCTGAATCGTCGCTCCCCTTTTCCCCTCCCCCCTCCTGCTCTCTGTCTTTGCTCGCTTGGAACTCTAGGGGACTCTTCGCTTCCATTCACCACTCCTCCTTGCGGGCCTCTCGTCGGTGCAAGCCGCTTCTGGGATTGTCTCGGCGTTCCAGTATTTTTGCGTGCGCAAGAGACCCATGGCACAGCTGGCGACGCAGCAGCACTCCAGGCGGATCTGCAAGGTTGGTCGATTGGATTCTCAGGGCATACCTCGGACATTGCTGGTGGTGGTCTTACGCTGATCTCTCCTGCTCTCTGCGCTCTCTTCACGGACATTCGGCATTACAATATTGATGAAGGCCGTATTCTGGTCTCTAAATGCAGCGGTCGACGGGGCGCTCTCTGGGTCCTTAATGTGCACCTGCCTACATCGGGGGAGCCTATGTGGGAATTTCGGAGGCCTCTGAGGCTTATTCCGAACGCTCTGGGGACTCCTGACGCACTGGTTATGATTGGTGGGGACTTCAATTTTGCTCTTGAGGAGGATGGCCGCCAGTGTGGGGATGGATCGGGGTGGAGGCCTGGTGATCGTTATAGGCATGATACGTTCCACTCGTTCTTCCCTCGTTCGACTGAGGTCCACCAGCCAGAACCTACCCGTCGGGATTATCTTAGTGGGGAAATCTGCCATGTGAGCCGACTTGACCGTCTGTATCTCGCCTCTCCCACTGCTGTGCTCTCTGATCTCTCCATCGCGTGCTCGGTTATTGGCAAAGCCACGACTACGCAGAATGTCTCTGACCACATTCCTGTCTCGGCCACGTTTCGGAAGTACCAGCCTTCTGAGAATCCGTCTATCCCTTCCTGGGTTGGGGAACACCAGCGGTTTCACGTTGAGCTCGAAGCCCTTCTGAGCGAAATGGATCGGACTTTGCATATTAATGATCAGATTGCCTTGGCCAAGAGGTGTTTGTTTGAGGCGTGCAAGCGGACGCGCGACTTCCTCTCCCATCAAGTCGCTCGGGCTGCAGATGAGAAGATTCACTTTTCATTGGCTGCGTTGAGGGGTCCACGTGCACGGCATGCACAGCGTGTCTCTTCTGCCATCTCTTGCTGCCCTCACCTGTCCCGCTTCTTCGTCCTCGACCCTCTCGCCTGTCGGAATCTTCCTGCGCTTTGATCACATCCAGTCGCTCCAGAACCTTCGGCTGACTGAATTAGAGCAGGAAGTTGACAAAGAGACAGATTGGGAGGTTAAGGCCCGGCTGCGTTCCAGGTTGCAAAGGCGTCGTGGGCTCTGGAGGCCTCTTCAGAAACGGATCTCTCTTGGGGCTATCCTGGACTCTGGCGGTGCCCCGCGCAGCACCATTGAGGAGGCGGGGGAGGAGCTGGCTCGGCACTGGGAAACGGTCTTTGGTGAGTTTGATTGCTACACTTCTCTCTGGCCTGAGCTTGAAGCTCACATCTCTCCTGTCCGTCCCCTTCCTGATGATCAGTGGCGTCTTTGCTTTGAGGACTTTGAGAAATTGGCAAGGGGGCGTCGCGACTCGATGCCAGGGCCAGATGGGATTGTCTACTCTTGCTGGAAGCCCCCTTATCCCGATTGCGATCATGCATGGTCTCTACTGCCACCTGTTTGACCATCGTGCTTGTGACATGTCTCCTTCCATGCGGGAAATGATTCTTGTCTTCTTAGCCAAGGGTGAGAATCCGACGGATCTTACTGCTTGCCCCGCTCGGTCTCCCGATGCATGTCGTCCTCTTGCTATGGCCAGCACTGGCTGCAAGCTAATGTCGGTGGCGTTCTCCTCCCAACTGGAGAAAGAAGCGCGCGAGAGCGTGCATCAGGTTCAGGCCTGCATTCGAGGGAGGTCTATGACAGACCAGATTCTTGAGGCTGGGTGGCGGGGAGTTCAGCAGTGCATGGTGGGGAGGGACCTGTCTTGCATGTTCTTGACTGGCTTTGCCGCTGCGTTTCCGAGCATTGCGATTTCCTGGCTTCTTCGGGTGCTGGCCCCGATGGAAGTTCCTCCTGGAGTGGTTGGTTTTTGAGGCGCTGTACTCTGATAACCTGGGGACCGCCTGCTCTGGAGGGAAGCGTCATAGAGCGATGCGTCTGCTACGGGGCGTTCGCCAAGGGGACCCGTCCAGTGTGCTGCTCTTCGCTCTCGCTCTCGACCCGTGCATTCGTTGGCTCTGTTGTCGTCTCCCTCGGCAAATCTTGGCATATGCTGATGATTTGTGGTTTGGGCTTCGTGATGTGAACGTGGATCTACCGATTCTTCTCCCGCTGCTTCAGCGTCTGCATCCTGGGATTGGGCTTGCCCTGAACACGAAGAAGTGTGTCCTGATCCACTGTGGCCTGTGTCTCTCTCCGCGGTCGTCCCGGCTGATTCGCAGGCTACTTGCTAGACTTGGGAATGGGGCCGATGCTATTGGTTTGGTTCGGCATGCTCGGTATCTGGGGATTCAGATTGGCCCAGAGGGCTGGAAGCACGCTTGGGGCACTGCGTTGCAGAAGTTTCATTGGCGTTGTATTGAGATTCGGAGACTTCGGATTGGGCTCGCTATGGCCATTAGGACGCACGTGATATTCGCCGTCTCGGTTCTCAGGTTTGTGATGCAGTTCTATCCTCCGCCGTCGGCTGTCTTGAAATGTGAAGGGAACATGCAACATAAGCTCATGGCGGGTCCTCGGTTTGCCTTCAATAGACTGATGTGTACCAGGATGTGTGACCTCGGCTTATCGTTGGAATTCCCTGATCTGGCCCAGATCGGCATTGCTACTCAAGTTCGTCTTGCCCACAACAGTGCTGCATTCCCGCGGGTCCGTGGTCAGATTCTTGGTCTTTCCCAGCAAGACGAATTTCACCCTGCTCGGATGCGGCGCCCGTGGTGGCAGCACACGTTCTGTCGGTCCCTCATTGACACGTGGAATGGGCACACCCATCTGTGCGCTGGCTTTCTTCAGGCCTCGGGGTTTCAAAAGAAGCTCACGCGAATCCTTCGTGTCCGTGCTCCTCCAATCTCTCCTATCCGATGCCTTCGCGCCCGGGTGATCCGATGGGTCCCCGGGGTCTCGGTCGCCCAGGTCTCTGCCTCCGTTCAGGTTGCCCGCGAGGTTTGCAAGGGAAGTTCTCTCTGCCTGGGACTCGCGGTCTCACGTGTCCTGGCGAGGGGTGTCTGTACCAGTGCCAGATTTCATCGTGGGCCTGTCGGAGGCTGCTGGAACTGTGGTGCCCCTGGGGCCAACGACTCTACGGGGCACCATGCCTCCATCCTTTCTTTAGCGAAGAGTCCTGGTTCCGATGTTTAACTTTAATTGGCCCTCCACCGTTTTTTGAGCAGCGATCAATCTGCGCGGGTCTCTGGGATGGATTCCTCTTTGTCCAAGCCAGCTTCCGTGGGGGGTCCAGGCTGTCGCCGAGGGATCTCCTCAGAGGCCGCATCCGCTTGCACACTCTGCGGCACCCCAAGGTTGCCCGTGCCTGGTCTGCGTCTTCCTCGTAGCTGTCTCATAGAACTTCTGCCCCCATGGGGCCAGCGGCTCACTGTCCCTCTCGGGGCCCGCGGAGTTCTATGCTGTACAAGTACCATTATGTCGTCTTGTTGCTCTTTTCTCCCCGTGCCCCGCTGGGGGCAGCGGACTCGGCCTCGCTCTCTGCCGAAGCCCGTGTTGGGGTTCCCCGAAAGCTACTCTCTTTGCTCCTCTCGGGGTCCTTTGCGCGGCCCGCATTTCCCCGAACAGTGCTTCTCACGGCGCCCACTGGCTGTTGCAAGTGGCCAGCCTTGCTTCAGCTGTATTGGCCGCCGATAACTCTTCTTTAATATTGTTGCCGCCAGGTTACCGATGAAGTACCGCAAGGCCCCGCCTGCTCTCTGGAGAGAGGTTTTGTGAGGGCAGGGTCTGTTTTCCTCGATCGTCGCCTGGCCACGGGCTTAGCTTCTGATCGACCCCCCCCCCCTCTCTCAGGGCATGCACTCGGTGGGATTTTAACATTTGTGTTGCAGCAATGTTTTAGTTCTCGGTGTATTTCTCATCTTGTGTCGGACTGACGTTGTGCCACCTGTAAGGCGCCCAACCTCCGAGTTGGTTTGGCATCGTTTGCGCCCGATGCCAGGACTAGACTCACTGCATCGATTGTCATTTCTCATTGTCGTCGGTCCCTGGGGGAAAGGAAAATCATCATCATCATCATCAACATCACCCTCGGTTATTATCATCATCACCATCATCATCCTCAGCATCATCATCAGCAGCGTCATCCTGGTTACCAGCATCATTATCACCACCGCCATCAATCATCATCGTTCGCATAATCGTCATACTCATCAGCATCGTCATTATCAGCGTCTTAATCAGCATCATTTTCACCATACTCATCATCGTTATCGTCATCATCATCATCAACCTCATCATCAACATCACCATCACCATCTGAATTGCCACCCGTCTTTGAAACACGTTTTGACTGTACTGGGGCCTGCGGTGAGGAATGTGCCCAGAGGCTTCGGACCCTGGAGGGTTCCTCATCTGATGAGGGCAGCGGTAATGATCATGGCCAAGCCACAGGTATCCTTACTCGATGGCTCCTCATCCAATGCCTTCGCCGTGCGAAGACCGACAGCTGTTTGGATGATGGACAGAATTCTACATCACCCGCGCCAGGGGGGGGCCGGTGCAAACTTCAACGCCCCCCCCCCTGCCCCCGATCAAATTTGGGTTGGCGTCGCCAGCGGGGCGCAGGAGTTCGGCCAGTCGGTAGATCGACACAGCGCGGCGCAGCCCGCCCATTTGCAGTTGGGTGCGCGGGGGGGGTCCACAAAAATCCAGGATTTGCTGCCGGTGCCGCCGCGGACACTGTCCAGTTGAGGCAAGGCGGCGCCTGCCCAGCAGAGTCCGCCGTTCGTCTTGCACACCACCTGCTGTCGGGCACCGTGCGCATTTGTGTGCGTGGTTGCGTACTCCGAGCGTCCCAACTTGTGCTTCCCCTCCACCCTCCTCTGCATCCTTCTCGTTTGTCCCCGCCCACCTCCCAGTTCGTGCCACCCCTGGTCCTGCGGGCTGATGGCTCGCCTCTCTCTCTCTCTCTGACGGGCAAGCCACTCGATTCGCGATACTAATGTGCCAAGCGTGCACCATGAGGAGGAGGAGGAGGAGGAGGAGGAGGAAGAGGAGGAGGAGGACGAGGGGGAGAAGGAGAAGTAAGAGGAGGAGCAGAAGGAGGAGTAGGAGGAGGAGAAGGAGGAGTAGGAGGAGGAGGAGAAGGAGGAGTAGGATGAGGAGGAGACTGGAGGAAAGGTGCTCAGCAGCAGGAGGAGGAGGATCAGCAGCACGAGTGAGGAGGACGAGGAAGTGGCGAAGGAGGACGAGGACGAGGACGAGGAGGAGGAGGAGGAGGGGAAACGGGGCGAACGGAGGGAAGCGGGAGTAGGGGGAGGGACGAGGAGGAGGTGGACGTAGACGACAAGGACGAGGACGAGAACAAGAAGGAGGGGGTGGAGGAGGATAACCGAGGAGGGTCTCGGTTGCCCACGTTAGGGGGCTTCGGTCTCTTCCCCCTGGACCCCTTCCGTCGCCTCGCCGTGCTGGACGCGTCTCGAAAGACCTGTGGGATCGCTGTCGCCTCTTGCCACGAGGGCGCCCTCGAGGGCGCGAAGTTGTTCGCGCTTCGCGTTTCGGCTCCGATTCCTCCTCATCCTCCTCTTCTCCCCTGGGAGGCGGCGCGAGAGCGCGAAGTTGTTCGCACTTCGCGCTTCGCGCAGCGCGAAGCGCGAAGTTGGGAGCCCCTGTGACCACCTGGGCGACGCCACAAAAAAGGGTGCCGCCTTCGCCGACATTGGCGCGTGGGCTGCCCGCGCAAAAGGCCGCGCGCCGGCGCCCTCGCCTCCATCGTGGCTTGCCGGGCCACGCGGAGACACCGCGTGAGGTCACGGGTGCCACCTCGCGCGAGACCCGCTGTTGATCCTCGCCCGCCTGTGCAGCGAGGATCCGAGTCGGACGCCCGGCGGCTCCCAAATCTCTCGAGGCTGGGCGCCCTGGAGAGGTCCGGGCCACTCCTCCAGGGCCGGTGTTGCTCGTCCCGAGTCGGTTTCTGGACGGCCCTCGAGGCTCGGCGCGGGCCCCCCGAGGCGGAGCACGGCCAGAAACCGAGGGTCGAGGATCGAGGTCGAGGGCCGAGGGCCGAGGGTCGAGGGCCGAGGGCCAAGGGCCGAGGGTCGAGGGCCGAGGGTCGAGGATCGAGGGCCGAGGGCCGAGGGCCGAGGGCCGAGGGCCGAGGGCCGAGGGCCGAGGGCCGAGGGCCGAGGGCCGAGGGCCGAGGGCCGAGGATCAAGTGGCTCGTCCCTGATCGGGGTCGGGGATCGAGGTTCGAGGTCGAGGGGGGAGGGGGGAGGAGGAACAGCAAGCCCGCGAGGTGCTCAGCGCGCGGAGCCCCTTCTTCCTGTCGATGTTGTCCACCAGCATGCGGGAGCCCAGGGGCCGCAGACGCCGCCTCCGCTCCAACTCCACTTTTCGTGTTCGATCGCGGGCCCCGTGTGAAACGCAACCGTCCAAGCTTTGCGCCGAAGCTCGCCAGAAGTCAACGAAGGCCGAGGGGCAACAAGGGGTGCAGGGTCGAATACGTAGCCCCCCCACATCCCGCTCCTGCTGCCACTGCTCCCCCCACCTCCCGCTCCTGCTGCCGTAGCCCCTGCCCCTCGAGGGATTCCCTGGCCACCCTCTCGCCCCCCCCGCCTCCTCCTCCTCCTCCTCCTCCTCCTCCTCTCCTCCTCTTCTTCCTCCTCCTCCTCCTCCTCCTCCTCCTCCTCCTTCTCCTCCTCCTCCTCCTCCTCCTCCTCGTGCTCCTCCTCCTCTTCCTCCTCCTCCTCCTCCTCCGCCTCTTCCTCCTCCTCCCTCCCTCCTCCGTATTCTTCTCCGCCTTCTCCTCCTCGTGCTCCTCCTCCTCCTCCTCCTCCTCCTCGTGCTCCTCCTCCTCGTGCTCCTCCTCCTCCTCGTCCTCGCACGCACCCATCTTTGATGTGCGTGGCCACCGGGGCAGGCGACGGGGTGTGTCCATCAGGAGAAGTTGTGTGTGGGCACCCCGGTGGGAGGCCGAAGACCACCGGGCTGCCCGCGACAGGACAGCACCCCGAGAGGAGAGCGACAGAGGGAGGAGGGAAGGAGGAGGGGGGCGGTGCGAAGGGAGGAACCGGAAGGCGGAGGAGACAGAGGCGCGGCAGCGGAGTGTGAGCCACCAAGCTTCGTCTTTAGGCGCGCGCGCGCCCCTGCTGGGGGCAACGAGCGGGGGAAGGAGGGAGGGAGGAGGAGGAAGGGAGGAGGGCGCAGAGAGACGGCGAGAATACCCACGGCTGCCTTCAAGTAACTCAGCCGCTGTATAGTCGAGGTAGTTGTGTCGCACATTCGGGCCCTGGCCTGCATTCCCCCTTCTCGTCCTTATCTCCTCCTCGTTCACGTCCTCCTCCTCACCATCTCCACCTCCCTCGTTTCTCTTCCTGTACACCTCCCCCTCCCAGTCTCTCCTCCCCCTCCATCTCGCCCCTTCCCTCCTCCCCCCAAACCTCCCCCTATCATTTCTAGTCCTGTCCCCCGTCCACATCCCCACCTCTCCTCCACCTCACATCCCCCCCTCCCCCCCCTCCCCCTCCCCCTACCCCTCCCCCCCCCTCGTCCCCCTCCCCACTCCCCCACAACACCAGGCGCGGGCGCGCGCGCGTGTTGGGACAGAGCAGAGGGAGGGTGGGAGGGAGGGAGGGAGCAAGGGAGGAGGAGGAGGATGGGGAGGAGGAGGAGGAGGAGGAGGGAGGGAGCAGGGAGGGAGGGAGCAGGCTAGACGCGCTCGCGCCACCTGACATCCTGCCCCTCTCGCCCATCTCCCCATTGCGCTGCTCCCTCTCGATCCGCGGACGCGCGTCGCAGTGGACCTGGAGCTCAAAACTGAAAGCGTAGTTTTTCTGTTGTGCGCAATCGGAGAAGGGGAGCTGCGTACATAGCAAGACGAAGAGAAGGAGGAGAAGGAGGAGGAGGAGGAGGAGGATGAGCAGGAAGATGAGCAGGAGGATGAGCAGGAGGAGAATCAGGAGGAGGAGAATCAGGAGGAGGAGGAGGAGGAGGAGGAGGAGGAGGAGGAGAAGGGCGAGGATGAATAGCAGCAGCATGAGTTGGAGTGGAAGGAGCAGGAGGACGGAGGACCAGGGGAAGGCGGAGGAGGGAAAAGGAGGGGGACGACAGCGATGAGGAGGGGCCCTGATCCAGAAAAGGGGGTCCAGGGCTTGAGCGAGAGCGCCATTCAGACCGACAGGAGCAACGCCCCATCCGAGACTGAGGCGAACCATCGGTCGTTGAAAGTAACTGGTTTTGGATTCGCAGATTTTGATAACCCAGCGCGGGCGATAATACCCCCCCTGGGATAATAAAGTTCGGGGTTCTGGCGGGGATAATAAAGGATTTTCCCTGGGGAAGGTAATTCGCTTAACTCCAATGCTCCGGCTGCTCGAAAAAACGCACGCACGATCAACATCCAATCGGTCCCTGTGGCCCTGCCACACGTTCCTGACTCGGGGACGGCTGAGAAATGAGAATCCCATGGCCCTGCCGCACGTTCGCCACGTGGGCCAAAACTGAACTGGTGAGAACCCCACAGCCCTGCCACACGCTCGTGATTGCGGAAGCTGGCGTGGTGGGACCACCATGGCCATGCTCCGCGTTTTTGATGCTGCTGCTAGTCAACATGATGTGATAGCAACTTCGATCCCGGCAACTTTCCCGTGGATTATAAAGTTCGGCCTCCACGCCCTTCTCCACACCTAAATCCCATTGGACGGGGATAAAAAATAGAGGGGGGAGGGGGGGGTACCTTATTATCGCCCGCACTCGGCTATACTTTGAGCGCCTTCCTACTTCAATGATCGAGCGGCTTCACCTTTTCCGCCCTCCTCAGGGGGCGGGCCGGACACCCAATCCGCTTCCAACGCCTTCCTGCCTCACGTCTCTGCCTACCTCTGCCGACCGATGGGTATAACCGGAAGGGCCGAGGACGAGCCGATTGCAAGAGCGCGTGAAGAGGAAAAGCCCACTCGGACCCCGTGCCGCGTGTAAAGAAGAGTGGACGGGGCGGGGCGCCCGACTCTCTCGCGCCGTCATGCGGGGGGGGGAGGGGAGAGTCGTGTTCGTGCCGTGCTCCCCCGTCAACACCCAACTCGCAGGCGATCGCAAGCATGGCTCAAGGGGGCGTGGATCAGCGACGGGTGCCGCTTCCATGGGGAATCGCGGATCTTCGCCGCCGAGGCGGGGGCGGCTTTGGCCGCATTCTGGGGGGGACGCCTCCCCCGATCCATGGATGTGGCGACCGCGCAACAAATCCATGGATCGCTCATCCGTGCTTGCGCGCCCCCGAAAATGCGGTATTGAGGAGTGCGTGCGGCTCTCTGGCCGCCCTCGGGGGGGAGAGGGGAGGGTCGTGTTCATGCTGTTCCCCCCGTGTAGCACCCCAGTGCGGTGATGGTGGAAGCTGCCAGCTCCCCCTGAGGGAGAGGGGGCTCCACCGTGCTTACCAGCCTGGAACATATCCCTATCCCTATGCTGTGCACCTCCTCATCACGATGCCAATCTTATGGATCCCCTTATTTTTTGAGGGCGAATCCCTAAGATTTTCATCGCCTTTTGGCGTGTCAATCTTAGGAATAGTGATACGTTCGAGGCTGGTAACGTGCAGAGCAACAGCCACACAGGACAGAGGAAGAGGAAGCGAAGAGGAGCCGAGGAAGGAGAGAGCGGGCCGCGTGGCCGCAACAGCTGGCCGTCACACGCTCGCGTCGGCTGCTCAAGACCTCGGTCCACGCTAGAAGTAACAGACCGGCCACATGGGGGGGGGAGATGGGCGAGGCGACGGAAAGTCGGGGGCGGCCAAGAGGGGGGTGATGACTAGGGGGGGTGGGTATCATGGCGTGGGCCGTGGTATGTCCTCAGATTTCATGGCGCCTCTTCTTAGTTCATTGCGTCCCTGGCCTCCCCCCCGGGCCGCGCAGATGCTGCCGGCCATGATTTGCCACCCCGCTCTTGGACGCCCCCCTCTTGGCCGCCCCCGAGAAAGGGGGGGGGGGGACATTGTGAGCGCAATACCCATGGTTCAAACTTCCATTCATATAAGTAGGCCCTGCGACAAGAAAGTCTTCAGCTGGAGGCAGGTCAGAAGTTAAATTGACCAGAGCAGATAAGCACACATGAACAAGGAGTATGATTCATACTATGTACTTCTAAACGCTGTCGGACAATTCCGGGTAATTAGGCCTGGCGGCTGTCTGACTCGCATCGTGCCCACTGCCGAGGCTATATACGTTGAATGGGTCGCCAACGAGGGTGAACTTGCATTGCCGCTGGCCCGATACCATCAGCGGAACAAAAACCATGTCGTGTAACCCAGACCCCCGACGTCGTGATTTTTTCACAACGTCGACCCCCAGAGGTCTCGACCCCTTCCTGGGACTGGTTTTTCATTCTGGGTCGTTTTTTGATGGGCCCCGAGGCCCGGTAAGGGCCCCTGGAGGCCGAAAGTAGCGAAAAACCTCCCGGCGTGATTTTTGTCACAACGCGAGGGGGTCCCGGAATTGTGAATGCCGGAGGCGAAGGGAGGAGGCGCAGGAGGAGGAGGAGGGAGGTCGCCGTCGCCGTCGTTCGCTCGCCGCCTCTCGGTATAAGGCCCCCGCCCGCGCGCGCACAGGAGCAGGCCACGGGCGAGGTGCACCTGCCGGACGTGGAGCCCCGGCGCCTGGAGGCGGCAGCTTTTCTCCGGGCGGTGCGGCGTCCAACCTCGGCGAGGGCATCGAGGCTCGAGGAGAAGTGTCGATGCCCCTCGATCCTCAGAGGAGGGAGAAGTGTCCCAGGCCGCGACCCTCCGGCCGTGGTCCCCCCTCTCGGGGCACCCTCGGAGGCCCTCGCCGCCACCGCTGGACTCGCGTCAAATTCTGGTCCGAACGCACCCGGGGAGAGGTGCAGAGAGCTGTGGTATCGGTGCCTCTTGGTTTCCCCGGATCCCGGATCGAGGCTCGAGCCGGTTGGCCTTCGATCCCCGGTCCTCCTCGAGGCCTCGATCTTCCTCGAGGCCTCGCTGCTCTTCGAGCTTGGATCCAGGGTCGAGGCTCGGGGAGGTCTGCGGCGTTCGGTGCTCGCTGCCGGAGGAGAGAACACGGCATACGGTTGGCCCAGATTCGTAGGTCGACCGTGCCACACCAAGGGGAGCCCTCGTGTCCCGTGTCTCGCGACCCGTGCCTCCTGCGTTCCTGTGGCAACGTGGCCCTCGGAAGGGTCTTGTTCAGGGAGGGAAAAGACACACAGACACAATTAATCGTCGATTCCCAGGAAAATATTGGAAAATATGGGAAGTGGGGGGGAGGACAGAAACCCAGAAAATATAGGAAAATATGGGGGATCCTTTTATTTGTGTGTATTTATTTGTGTGTCCCAGGGCCCCTTCACTTGTGTCCTCTCGCGTGTACTCTCCAACCAAGTCCGGCTGTACACGTCAGCTGTGGGAGGTCCGCGCGGATCTCTCGGAGCGGCGCCGGGACCCTCCGACGGCGCTTCCGCTCATGGCGGCGCCTCCGCGCGCCGGGCGCTGGTCCAACAGATTCTCGCGGACCTCCTCGAGGCTGGAGGAGGACCAATGTTCGAGGAGGCAAGCAAGGTCGCCGTCGTCGCCGTCGTCGTCGTCGTCCAGGGGGGCGGCCCCCGCCACGGTCGTCGGGCAATGTCTACCTTGGCTTCGAGAGGGGCCCTGGTGTTCCCGCTGGTTTCGTGGTGCACTTCTCTGGAGACTACGCGGCCCCACAGGAGTGCCGTTCCTTATCCAAGGCTCCTCATGACAGATTTTGGCCGCACTCCTTCCCTCCTCCTCCTCCTCCTCCTCCTCCTCCTCCTCCTCCTCCTCCTCCTCCTCCCCTTTCTCCTCCTCCTCCTCCTCCTCCTCCTCCTCCTCCTCCTCCTCCTCCCTCTCCTCCTCCTCCTCCTTCCTCCTCCTTCTCCCCTTTCTCCTCCACCTCGTCCTGCCCCTCGTCCTCCTCCTCCTCCTCCTCCTCCTCCTCCTCCTTCCTCCTCCTCCTCCTCCCTCCTCCCTCCTCCTCCTCCTCCTCCTCCTCCTCCTCCTCCTCCTCCTTTCTCCTCCACCTCGTCCTGCCCCTCGTCCTCCTCCTCCTCCTCCTCTTTCCCCTCCTCCTCCTCCTCCTCCTCTTTCTCCTCCTCCGCCTCCTCCTGCTCGTCCTCCTTCGCCTCCTCCCCTTTCTCTCCCCTTCTCCCTTTCTCTTTCTCTCCTCCTCCTCCTCCCTCCTCCTCCTCCTCCTCCTCCCCTTTCTCCTCCTCCCCCTCCTTCTCCCCTTTCTCCTCCCCCCTCCTCCTCCTCCTCGTGCTGCCCCTTGTCCTCCTCCTCCTCCTCCTCCTCCTCCTCCTCCTCCTCCTCCTCCTCTTCCTCCTCCTCCTCCTCCTCCTCCCCTTCCTCGTTCCCCATCGTTCGCGTCTCTTCGGTCATACCCAGCTCAGGGGTCTGAGCAACCCGTGCGCTCTCTCTGCCTGTCCCCGAGGCTCGGAGAGAGCAGCCTGGCCGCATCTCCCGAAATCGATTCCAGAAGTGCTGAGCTCAGTCTTATGTCACCGAAGAAAAGAACTCGGGGGTGGACAGACCTCCTACCCTGACACGTCGATAAAGGAATTGGCCGTTTTCGGTTCGCGCGAGGGCGTCGCGGCCGTCATTTCTGCGGGTCCAGATCCGTCGGTTTCGGTCCCAGGTCGTTTTCACTAAGGGGAGGTCTACTAAAGGGAGGTTTGTCCACCGCCGAAGAACGCCATAAACACACACTTTTGGCGCTCTAAGCGAATTTCTCGGATCTGTGCTGGAGCGCCCTGGCGGCGCCTCCGGTGTTGCCCCGCCCCTGGCGCGCTCCGCGCGCCAGGGAGGGGGGCCCAGCGCAGGTCCAAAAAGACCGCGCGGACCGTCGGCAGTTCATGTTTAGGGTTGTTGCTCCTCCTCCTCCTCCTCCTCCTCCTCCTCCTCCTCCTCCTCCTCCTCCTCCTCCTCCTCCTCCCTCCTCCTCCTCCTCCTCCTCCTCCTCCTCCTCCTCCTCCTCCTCCTCCTCCTCCTCCTCCTCCTCCTCCTCCTCCTCCTCCTCCTCCTTACTGAGCGACCCCCCTCCAGCGCTGATGAGTGGCCCGAGAGCGCCCCGCTGCAGCGGAGGCGCTGCTGCGCCTGCCGCCCTCTCGCCGGCGGCTGGGCCTTGGCGTCTTTTTGCCAGCGCCGCCACGGTGCGTTTCCAGCTGGCGGGCGTCCCGCCGCGATCCGGCCGAGCAGGGGAACCGTTTTCTGACCACGCACCTGGCTTGTTTGTATTCATCACAAGTTGGCACTCGCCGGCTGCGTCACTGCACGACGGCGCGCGTCCTGGATATCCTTCCTCGTGCCTCCTGCTCCCCCCCTGGCGGGCACTGTGGCAGCGGCCTGTTCCGGCGACCCCCCGCCTTGAGGAGTGGTGGTCGAGCTGGACTCCTTGCCCCCGTTCCCGGATAGGACGCCGTGGACGGCCGACCTGGTCCAGGCGATCCTCCGGGCGATGGCGAAGAACAAGGCGCCCGGCCTGGACGGATGGGCAGTCGCGGAGCTTCGCCTCCTGCCCCGCGAGTTGCTCGAATGGGTCGCGGAGCTTTCCGAATCCGTCGAGCAGACGGGCCGTTGGCTGGAGGAATTGCACGGCCCCGAGGGTCTGCTCCTTCCCAAGCCCGGTGACGGCGGGCCAATGGACCGCAGGCCGATCTGGCTGCTCCCCATGTCGTACCGCGTCTGGGCCGCGGGCAGGGCGCAGCTGTTCGCGCGATGGCGCGCGGGGTGGGGCGACGCTGACGGCAGCATCGGATCCGAGGAGCTCGCGTGGGACCTCGCCCTCGAGCTCGAGGCTGCGGAGGCTGCTGGAGAGGCCATCTGCGGCGGCGCCCTGGATTGGCGGAAGGCGTTCGACCACGTCAGCCTTCAGCTCCTGGAGCGGGTGCTGACGCGAGCTGGCGTGCCTGTGTGGTTACGCGGCCCGCTCCTCGCCACCTACGCGGCCCCCCGCCGCTTGCGAGTCGACGGCGCTCTCGGTGGCCCGCGGGAGCCAACCAGCGGAATTCTCCCTGGCTGCGCTCTGGCAGTCTTCGTGGTGAGCGTCCTGGTCCGGCCGTGGTACCAGCGCACTGGTCGAGTGGACGACGATCTGAGGCGCCGCGTGTACGTCGACGACCTCACGCTGTGGGCGCGCGGGGACCCAGATGCCACTGCCGAGGCTGTCGCCGAGGCCATGCGCATCACCCGGGCGTACGAGGCGGACATAGACTGGCGGCTGCACGAGGTCAAGAGCAAGCAGTTCGCTAAGCTGGCCTCGGTGCGACGGTGTCTCCAGCACGAGATGCCATCGATCGCCAATGGGACAGGGATCCGCGACCTCGGGGTGATCGCGGTCGCCGGCCGCCGGCGCAAGCACCCGGTGTCCGCCGCGCGGGTGAAGCTGGCTTGCGGCCGGTTTGCCCGCCTCCGCCGCCTGCTTGTGCCTTTCTGGTGGCGGTGTCTGATGGGGGCGGCTGCTGGCACTGCGCGGGTACCTACGGGTCGTCCTGTGGTCGCCCCGCCGCGGGCGAGCTCGAGCAGCTCCGCCGCGCCGCCAAGGCTGCCACCGGCCACGGGCCCCGAGCGGCGGCTGAGATCATGTTCGGCGTCGTCAGCCCTTCGTGGCGCCTGGACCCGAAGGCGGTGGTGTGCGTCGCGCCGGTGCTGCAGGCTGCGCGGGCTCTCCGGGCAGGCCAGCTCGACCTCGCCTCGTGGCGCCACACGGCCGCCGCGGTCAACGCTGGAGCTGCTCGCGCCGTTGGCCCTGTGGCGGCCGCGATGCGCAGCTTGCGCGAGCCCGGGCTGGGCGATGACCTGGAGCGCTGGGTCGGCGTGCCAGCGGCGCCGCACGGCTGGCGCCCAGCGGAGCATTCGAGGCGATGCACTGAACGCGTGCTCATGGCAGCGTGGAGCCGGGCCGAGTGTCGTAAGGTCGCTTCGCGACGTCCGTGCTTCGCCCACCTGGCCGGCGGGGTGGACAGGTGGGCCACCCGCCGCCTGCTCGCCGCCGACGAGCTCACGCCCGAGGCCGCTGGGGCGCTGCGCGGCGTCTTGTGCGGCAGCGTCGTGACCCAGGCCATCGCGGCGAAGTGGAGGGGCGACGCGGGCTTGTGCCCGCACTGCGGGCTGGCCACCGAGGACCACGAGCACCGGTTCTGGCTATGCCCGGCGTTGGAGGGCCCGCGCCGCGCTGCGCTCGCGGCCTCGCCGCGGTCGGAAGCGCTGCCCCGGGACGCCTGGGCTTTGCGGGGGCTGTTGCCAGCGGGAGTCGCCCAGACGGGGGTTCTGGCGATGCCGCCGCTCCTGCAGCCCTCGCAGAGGCCGCTGGGCGCGACGACCCGCAGCTACCGGCCCAAGCTGCGCTTCTCCCAGGAGCGCCCCGCCGCACGGTATGGAGCGACGGGGCATGCCTCCCTGTTGACCCGCTGCTGGCGCGAGCGGCCTGGGGCCTTCGGGTCGAGGGGCTGGCAGCCCCCAACCTCGCCGGGCCGGTCGACCGGCTGCAGACGGCGCAGAGGGCCGAGGTGACAGTTGCGGTGGCGGCGGCTCGCGTAGTGGGCGGCCCGATCGACCTCGCCTCGGACAGCAAGTACGTGGTGCAGGGGTGCGCCAAGATCGAGGCTGGCGCAGACCCGCGGGATTGGGAGCACGCAGACCTGTGGCATTCGCTGGTGGATGCCGTGCGCAGCGGACGGCTCCGGGCCCGCTGAGTGCCAGCTCACAAGACGCCATCGGAGGCGCGCCGCCTGGGGCTGAACGAGCGGGACCGCCTCGGCAACGCGGCGGCCGACGGCAATGCTGGCGCGGCATCTGCCAGCAGGGCGCCGCCGCCAGACGTGGTGCGCGCCCGCCGCCGGGAGCTGGTGCTGCTGGAGGCCGCGCAGCGCGTCATGGCTGCCGCGCAGCAGGCCGCCCTCGCGGCGGCGCCGCCAGCCGCGCGCCGCCGCCAGCGCGACTGGCGCGAGGTCCGCCGCGGCGCCCGGGCCCGCGCGGCGTCCGCCCCGGCGGCCGACGCCGCCATTGACCGGGCGACGCCTGCGCCGACCTGCCCGCGCCAGAGCGGCGCTGATGCGCCCGTCAGCAGGGGGGACATGCTGGCCGCGTTTTTCGCCGGGCGCTCTTGGTGGCCCCACACCCTCGCGCGCGGGCCCGGCCACGTCTTCTTCCTCTGCTGTGGCGACAGCGCGGCGTCGGCAGCAGGCCGGCTGGGGAGCGCGTGCCCAGGCTGGCGGGAGCGTCTGCCGGCGCGGTGCCAGGCGGCGCTGCTCCTTGGCGAATTGCCCTGCGTGGGTGGCAGCGCGGAGGCGTTTGCATGCTTGGCTGCGCGACGCATTGCGCAGCTCCCAAAGGTCCCTGACTGAGCCTCTGGGTGGGGTCGAGCGCCCGCGGCTGTGCGCGCGCTCACGTCCGCACGTCAAAAAAGCCTTCTGCTCCCCCCATCCGTTCCGCATTTGGTGCGAAGACGGAGGAGAAGCACCCAGGAGGACGGGGAGGACTAGCACCCAGGAGGAGAGAGAAGGAGGGAAGCAGGAGGACGGGAAGCATACGAAGGGGAGGAGGAGGAGAAGGATGATACAGTGCAGACTGTGATTTTGCGGGGGGGCTGCCTGCATTACCCAGCCTAGTTTGTGGTCGGCGGGTTCTCTCTATTTGTTTACTATCCTCCTCCTCCTCCTCTTCCTCCTCCTCCTCCTCTGCCTCCTCCTCCCCATCCTCATCATCATCCTCATCCTTATTATGATCCTCTTCCTTGTCCATGGCCGCGTTTGGCGACCGCCTGGCGCACTTCGGCCTTTTGCCAGTTTCACACGTCGTGTTCCTTCACTTTGGCATGTTCTGTCACTTTTTGCTTCCCCGCCCAATCAGTTGGGACGCTGGTGGATTTGTCTTATCATTGGATTATGATCCGGCTGGAGAGAGGTATTCGTGCATACTGTGGATGAGGAACAGGATGAGCAGGTGACGGATGAAGCAGCAGAAGGAGCACGTGAAGGAGGCGAAAGAGAAAGAGGAGGAAGAGGAGGAGGAGGAGGAGGAGGAAAACAACGACGATGTCGGATGTCGAGGAGGAGGAGGATGAGGAAGAGGAGGAGGAGGAAGGTGATGAGGATGATCAGCAGCAGCAGCAGCAGCAGCAACAGCATCGAAGGGGCACAGGGGGTGTGGGCCTGGGGGCGGGAGAAGCCCTCGCAGGAGCGGCAGGGAGGGAGCAGGAGCGCGACGAGGCAGAGGAGGAGCACGCGTGCTCGCAGCGGGGGGGGGGACTCTGGCGCGCGCCGAGGCGATCCTGGCGTGGATGTACGGCCGCAAGGCCGAGGCCCGGCGCCCGACCGCCCGCGCCGGTGGGTCCGACGCGCGGCCGTCCGTCCTGGGCTGTGGAAGTCGACCAGTGGAGGGGAAGCGTGCTGCCAGATAATTTCCAGCTGTCTAAGAGACGTCTCAAGCATGTTTCCAATATGTTAGTCACATGTCTGAAACGTTTTTGGAACATATTTTACACATGTTTAACACATCTTCAACTCAACGATCGGATTGCTTAAGCGGGAGAGGAAGCGTGCTGCCACATAACTTCCAGATGTCTAAGAGATTATTCTCGGGGGCGGAAAAGAGGGGTGTGTGATGACTAGGGGCGGGTGGATATCATGGCGGGGGGCCATGGTGTTTCCCCAGATTTTATGGCGCCGCTTCTTATTTCATGAGGTCCCTGGCCCCCCGCTGGGCCGCGCACATGCCGCCGGTCATGATCTGCCCCCCCCCTCTTGGACACCCCCCTCTTGGCCGCTCCCGAGTCTCAAACATGTTCAAAATGTGTTAAAAGCACGTCTGGAACATGTTTAGAACATGTTTTACACATGTTAAACCTACCTTCAGTTCAGTGATAGGATTGTTGGAGTGTCCATTGTCATGGCTCCCACAAGTCTTGGGGAGTGCGCCTCGGCCACCCGGGCAACCGCCGCCTCGGGCGCGGTGGGTTCGCCGCGGTGCCGGCCTCGTCTGACCTGCGCGCGGGTCGCTGGGCCTGCCGCGGGTACCCCGCCGTGCTGTCGGCGTCGTCCACTGGGGCGCGTGGAGAGCAAGCGGCGCTGCGACACGTCGACACCTCCCCCCCCCCTCGGCGTACCCAGTGCACACCAGGGGGGGGGGAGGTCGTCGCACCATTTCTGACCCTCTCGGGGCCCCCCCGGGGCCGGCCCTCCAGACCCTCCGGCCTGGGAGGACTTCCTGGGTTCCGCCGGGCCCCCCGCGCCTCCTCAACCCTCCCACACCTCTCCCTGCCACGCCAGACACAGCGTGCCGGTCCCCCTTGACGAGAATTCTCGTCGGTCCGCGCCGATTTCTTGGATCGGCGCTGGACCCCCTGGCGGCTCCACTGGTGCCGCTCTTGCGCGGCTCCGGCGCGCTCCGCGCGCCAGGGGAGGGGTCCAGCTCAGATTCAGACATTCTGTGCGGGCCTCCAGTTCGAATGCGTAGCCCCCCGCAGATGCGGATGAGAGTGAGGGGGCGGTGGGGACGTCGGCAGTTTGCGAGACTCTGGAGAAGCCCGCCGCTGGTGCCAAAGTAACACAACTTATACAACGAGCCCGCCGCAGGCGGCGATTTTGTCGTTAAACCAATGTGGGTAGGTCGCGGGTGGTCGCGGGTGGGTCGTTGTTGGCTCGCGGGTGGGTCGCAGGTGTAGAGGGCAGAAAATCCACCCCGTAATAATCACCCCGACAAGCGAAGCCGTTTCGTAAACGCATGCAAGGAATGAATCGAGCAGGGCAGGGCTGTTTAGTAAACGCCCAGGGCCGTGTCAAGTGTCGAGTCCGGGTGGTTTTTCCTCTCTTGAGGATGGGTCGCGGGGTGGGTCGCGGGTGGATCGCGGAGTGGGTCGCGGGTGGGTCGCGGATGGGTCGCGGATGGGTCTCGGGGTGGGTCGCGGGGTGGATCGCGGGTGGATCGCGGGTGGTTCGCGGGGTGGGTCGCGGGGTGGGTCGCGGGGTGGGTCGCGGGGTGGGTCGCGGGGTGGGCCGCGGGTGGGTCGCGGGGTGGGTCGCCGGGTGGGTCGCGGAATGGGTCGCGGGGTGGGTCGCGGGTGGGTCGCGGGTGAAACGACGACAACAACAACAAGAACAACAACGACAACAACGCAACAATCAGAATTCTCACCATGAGTTTTCCATTCAGCCACGCACCCAGGGACAATGAATGAGCGTTTGGCCCCCTCACTCTGACTTGTGCAGTCTATTATTCTTCTAGTCTTCGACTTCGTTGTCAAGATGGTTGTTTCCCAAGCTTTCAGGGCGTTTCTCGGGATCTCGTTTCCACGGCCAGACGTGACCTGGAAAACCAGCCAGTATAGGCCCCAGGAGGGGTCCAAGGACCAGCTTGTGCCCTCACCGTCCCCATCCCATGCCGCCCCCGTTACGGTCGGTTCGCGTCGTGTCGACAAGCGACAACCCCGCCGCCGGCGTTCAACACTGAACGCCGCTGGCGACCCAGAGTCGGTCGATGTCGAACGAGCTGAAGTTCCGGAAGCAGCCGATCGGTCAAGGCTGAACGATCCCTGCGGTGTCAGAAGCCAGTGCCGATGTCGGCGCACGACAGGAACCGCCCGTGCACACTTCCTCCTCCTGCTCGTCGTGCGCGTTCTCCTCCATGTCCTCGTCCGTTCTTCCCCTCCCCTCTTCCCCGGGGTCTTGCTCCTCTGCTCTCCTCTCCCTCTCCTTGTGACGACCCGCAGGCTGCTGCAAGCTGCGCTGCCGATGGCCGCCGATTCTCCAGTCTCTCGTTTCCCCCCTGCAGGCTTGGCCCACGTGTCGATCGATTGCGCTTGCAACAGGTTCCCTCGTTCGGAATGATTCGTAGTGTTGTCGATCTCTGTGTTTCTATCTGCACGCATACACACAACTATCCGAATCCATGCATGCACACATCTGTGTACAGGCACTATACATACACATCTACATGTATGTGCGAACACGTGTGTGATTGCAACTCGTTGCATGCATAACCAGCTGGGTCCCGTCTTCAATTCGATGTGATCCATTACGATGCCGGGAAAGGGGGGGCGATTGCGTCGGTATCAGGTACATGTGAGGCGGGATGAGGTTGAGGAGCAGGAGGTTCCTTGTTCCTTCTGGTCCACGCCTCCGCCCTCGTCCTGCCCTGAATGCGACCTTCAAATTCAAGACGTGGCCAGGCCCAGTCCTGCCGCATCCGCCCCCCCCCCCCCCCCCCGAAGTCGAGCGCAATCGGCCGACGCTGAGTGCCTTAGGCTCTGCGACGGAAGATGGTCTGGTCGGGAACGTTGGCTCAGCGTGCTGTCCATTCTGGCCCACCGCGCCTCAGCGTGTGTGTGTGTGTGTATCTGCAGATCTGCGTGTCTGTGTGTCTGTGTGTCTGTGTGCCTGTGTGTCTGGGCGTCTGTGCGTCTGTGTGTCTGTGTGTCTGTGCGTCTGCGTCTCTGTGTGTTTGTCTGTCTGTGTGTCCGTGTGTCTGTGTGTTTGTCTGTCTGTGTGTCTGTGTGTCTGGGTGTCTCTGTGTCCGAATGTCTGTGTGTCTGTGCGTCCGTGCGTCTGCGACGCGGGAACCACTTCCCAGCCCCCGAGCATGAACGGTCCGAGCCTTTCCGAGCCTCCCGCCCCGCGAAGCGGAGCGGCGCGCTGCCAGCCCTGCAGGGCATGACGTCTCGCCGGGGCCGCCGCCGCGACGCGCTGCGCAAGAGTCCCTGGTCGTAGCAGCAGGAAGGTAAGTCGACTAGACGTAAGTCAGAGTGACCCCTCGCCAGAGTGACCTCTGGTTCGGGCACATCGGGGTCCCAAGATCGCCGGGCGCGATCCGATAGTAGCGCCTTGCGCGCCTGTGTTTGGTCACCCCGCGGCCCCCAAAAAGCCGCGCACCAAAGGTCACTCTTACCCAGGGCCACTCTGTAGCCGAGGTGAGGCCCACACGAAGCATTTCCGCTTGGCAGCGAGTCGGCAGCAGCGGCAGCGGCAGCATCGGCATCGGCAGCCCCAGACATCCGACGCCTTGCTTTGTTCCACGCGGCGCCCCCCAGGATGCCCGAACCCTTCCCCAGGGCCAGCTTCGCACAGGAGGAGGAGGAGGAGGAGGAGGAGGAGGAGGAGGAGGAGGGGGAGGAGGAGGAGGAGGAGGAGGAGGAGGAGGAGGAGGAGGAGGAGGAGGAGGAGGAGGAAGAGGACGAGCGAGCCGCTGTTTCGTAGTCACGGGGACCGGCGAGGGCCCCAAGAGGCGAGGGCGGGGCCCCCAAGAGGTCCGTCGTGATGTCTTGAATTGACGCGAGCACGCCGAGGAAGGCAGCAGGCGGCCGCAGCGGGTGCACGGCGGCCGCCGGACACCGAGGTGCGCATCGACGACTCGAACGAGGCGCTGTCGCTGCTGGAGCTGGCGAAGCGGTGGCAGGTGGACGAGCTGTGCGAGCAGCTGTCCTCGTGCGAGGCGTGCACGCTGTCGGAGGACAACGTGCTCGGCATCTGGGAGACGGCCCAGAGGCCTCCTCCTGCTCCTCCCCCTCCTCCTCATCCGCCTCCGCCTCCGCCTCCTCCTCCTCCTCCTCCTCCTCCTCCTCCCTCTCCTCCTCCTCCTCCTCCTCCTTCTCCTCCTCCCTCTCCTCCTCCTCCTCCTCCTCCTCCTCCTCCTCCTCCTCCTCCTCCTCCTCCTCCTCCTCCTCCTCCTCCTCCTCCTCCTCCTCCTCCTCCTCCTCCTCCTCCCCTCCCCCTCCTGCTCCTCCTCCTCCTCCTCCTCCTCCTCCTCCTCCTCCTCCTCCTCCTCCTCCTCCTCCTCCTCCTCCTCCTCCTCTCCTCCTCCTCCTCCTCCTCCTCCTCCTCTTCCTCCTCCTCCTCAGCTTGTCGAAGTCCGGTTTCGGGCCCCGGCGTTTTCGTCTGGGCGTTGTTGTCCGGCTTCGGGCCCTTAGAGACCATCACTGATCGATCCGGCTCCAGCAATGTCGCAGTAAGATGCGGCCTAGGGCCCAGTCGTGATTTTGTCGCGATGCTGTAGATTGTTCGGACTTTCGGATCTCATAGTCGAGGTTCTCGCCCCTTCCTCATTCCTCCTCCTCTTCCTGATGCTCGCGGTCTCACCAGAGCTTCGAGAACCCGCTGCTGCGTCGCACCACGGTCGGAATTGTTGGTCCAGGGGCGTGCCCACGAAGGAGAAGTCAGAAGAGGTCTGGCCTAGCCCTGGGGGGACGCAGAGGTGAGAGGGGGGCCCTGAACCCCACCCGTCACCTGGAGGACCCAAGCAGATGAAACGGGCACCCTGCGCAGACTGAGGCTCCACCAGTCAACAAACACGAAGAGCACGACGAGGACCGCTTCCACCTGCCGCTCCAGAGCCGGGCGCCTGCGCCAGTTCCCCGAGCGGGCCCGCGTCTTCGGCGGCGAGGTGCACCCCCGCGCACGTCGGCCGTGCCCCGCCAGGGCACGCACACTGCCGTCCTCTGCCACGGCGTCGCCACGCAGCGCCCCGCGGCATGCAGCACGAAGCCGAGCGCGGTCGACGTCACGCAGGCACGAAGGGGCCCAAGGCGGTAGCCAGAGGCTCGGCCACGAGGCCAACGGGTCGGCTCGCTCGTCCTTCGGGTCGGTGTCGGAGGGGCCGCCCAGCACCGCTGGCGCTGCGGCGACTTTGCTTGTGTGTAATATGTATGTGTGTATGTATGAATGAATGAATGAATGAATGAATGTATGTATGTGTCTATGTATGTATGCATGCATGTATGTATGTTTGTATGTATGTATTCCATAGGTATGGATGCATGGATGTATGTAGGTATGTATGTATGTTTGTATGTAGGTATGTATGTATGCATGCATGTATGTAAGTATGTGTTTACATGTATGTATGTATGTATGTATATATGTATGTATGTATATGTATGTATGTATGTAGGTAGGTAGGTAGGTAGGTAGGTAGGTATGTATAAATGTATGTATGTATGTAGGTATGTGTATGTATGTATGTACGTGTGTATGTATGTATGTATGTATGTATGTTTGTTTGTTTGTGTGCATGTATGTGTGTATGTGTGTATGAGTTGGTGCTTGTATGTGTTATTGTTTGTATGTGTGTATGCATGTAAATCTGTATGGATGGATGTGCGTACGTGTGTATACATATGTAGATGTAGGTGGACTCGGGCCGCCGAATACACACATCTATTGAATTTGTATAGATACATATGTAGGTGTATACACATATATATATACATACATATATACACATATCTATTTGTACATGAACACACACAAACGTATATATATATATATATATATATATATATATATATATATGGGTGGCCTCGGGCCGCCCCGGCCCGTGTCCGTGTCTTCGCCGTGCGTCGCGCTGCCCTGCGCGGCGCGCTCCGCCCGGCTCTCCATGGCCTCCGCGCTCGGTGTCACCGCCGTCGTCAGCTCCGGCGAGCCCACCTCGCCCGCGAAGGCGCAGCGCCGCCGCCGCCGCGGCGGCGGCCGAGGCCGCCGCCGCGGGAGGCAAGGACGGAGGCGACCTGCAGCCAGGCTAGGGCGCATGCGGCCTCGCGGCACGCCTCGCGGCGGCCGACAGCCCAGCAGTAGCGCGCACCTCGGAAGACCGCCCCTCGGGCAGCAGCGAGCGGCGCGGCCACGCGGGCGTCCTGCGTCGGCGGCATCGGCGGCGTCGCGGGGTGCGGAAGGTGCGACCCAGCAAGGCGACGCTTGGGCCCCGTCGCATCGAGTATGTCATTGGACCCGACAACATCCTGGAAAGTGTGAAGTACGCGATATTGAGTTGGAATATCCATAGCCGAGTACGAAAACTGTTCCATGCAACCGGCCATATCCCGATGATTCAGCAGCAAAGTTCCCATATGCGACTCATGATTAATTTCTGGCAATATTCGATAGGTATTTGGCCTCCTTGCGGCAGGTTTGCAGACGGGTAAAAATCAAGAGTCTTTCGTCACCGACGTTGCGCAGAGCATTGCGAAATATGAGGATGGCCTTCAGAGTAATTTAGATGGATCAGTTCCCGATACGACACCATGCATTACTCGCACACATCATCAGGGAATCTCGCAACAAGTGTTTTCCTTTGGAAGCCAGCCGTCCCCACTGGCACAGGCAAGCATGACTTGACCGACTAGAGTTGCAAAACAAACGAGCTCAGTATCGTGCGCAGCGTCTTCCGTTCAATTGCACTGCGCTGCGATACATACCGCGACAACTTCGAGCACACCAAAGATGGATGCATCACTGGTAAAACGAGTAACGAGAGTTTGGATCAAGATATGCGCGATTGATGGGCACCCCGAGACCTCTCGCGAGTTGCACACCCCACCTATGTACGAGTGGGCCGCCGCACGGGCCCGAGACGCAGGTCGCATCCGGCATTGCCCTGGACGCGCCCGACAGCTCTCAGGAGTGCACACACGGCCCTCCTTCGAGGCTGCCACACATCGGGAGGCGCGGCGGCCTCGCCCCTGCGCACGTCAGCCTCTACACCGACGACCCGACAGCTGTCGCGAGGATGCTGGACCGCATCGCCGACCTGACACCCGTCGGCGAGATCACGGGGGCCCCTGGCACAGCAGACCCGGAGGCAGCAGGAGCTCGAGCGCATGCAGAAGCGCAGTTGGGGAGAGAGCCGCTGGAAGTGCAACCCGCCATGGGCCTGGCCTCTCGAGATCACGGCCGTGCTCTTGAGCCCACAATACCTTGCGAGGCCAGGCCGTCAGCAGACTGGGCGGGGGACCGCCGACGCCGCGCACCAATCTGCGGATCCTCTTGCCAAGCGCCTGCGCCAGCCTCGCAAACGCAATAGGAAGTTGGATCAGCCCCACTGCTGCCTCGTCGCCCAGACCTTCATCAAGCTGATGGCCGAAGGGAAGAAGCCCGACAGGCAACGCTATCGCGGACGTTCACTCATCCCTTCGGCTGTCACAGTGTGATGATCAAGTTTGGCGGCTGCATCTCCGTGCCGGCCTCGTCCAGCACGGGGCGCCGTATTCATCGCCATCGTGGGCGTGTGGAGGTATATATTCCCGTCGGCGTGAGTCCTTGATGAGTCCCCGATGTTGGTGGCCAAGTTGATGGCATCGAAAATGGGAGATGCTCATGTTGCGTTTTCTTTTTTGTTTCATATATTTTTCAAAGAAAATGACACGCGCAGCGCTTTCGCGACGGGCTGCCGCCAGAAGCTCACTGCTGCACGCGCTGTCCGATGCGATGGCGAACAGTTGCATCCCCTCCTCGAGCAGCGTCGTGCCAATGTTGCAGTGCGCCTTCGGGCTCCTGGCGCCGGCCTCGCCCCTCGGCCCGGAACGGGATGGGGCGGGTGGGTCGGGGGATCCTAACGCGCCCGAGTTCTTCGCAGTCTCTCTCTTCGCCCCTCGCTTTCAAAATGGCGCTCAGACATGGCCGAAGCACATGGATGCCCGCTTCTAAGAAGCGTGCCCGTGCACGGCCGAGCCGCGCGACGCGCGCCTCGGCGCGTGCCTACGCGACCGATGTCAGCTGATCTCGGCCCCCGACGGCTCGGCCCCCCGGGCCCTCGAGCTCGATGCGATCGACAGCAGCTTGCTCTCCTGGGCCCTGGGCGCCGGCGTCTGCGCCCAGAGCGTCGGCGCGCAGGGCGCATCGGCCACTCCCTGGGAACCCGCGGGGCCACGCAAGGGGCAGAGCATGACGTGCGTGGGAAAAAAGCGGTTCAGGATCGGATGCACCTTGGGGGCATGCACACGCGGCTAACAGCAGGCGTCGTGGGACGTCAGTTCGGGCTCAGCTTGGGGGAGTGGGGGGGCTCGTCTTGGCGAATAGTGGTTCTCGGGAGGCCTCTGGAAGGCCGAGCGTCTGCCGTTCCTCTCCAGCGTCGCGGGGCGCACCTGGCCAGGGCTAGAGTGCTATGCGCTTAGTCCTCGGAATCTTCGCCGACCGAACGGCACCAATGGCACGAGCAGTGATGGGCGGGGGGGTCGCGCGTCGAGTTGACTAGCAGAACTTCCATCGCTCCCGCACTACCCCTCAGGCGCTTAAAGAGTGGCATACTGCTCCTTCGGCAACAGAACTACTCGCGCGCAGGCTGAGCCGGTGGCATAGCACCCTCCGCACGCCAAACCACCGCGGCCACTCTCTCGCAGCAGCAGTTCGGAGCAGTTCGAGCGCAGTTCCGAGCAGCGGGCGCGCATCAGCGAACGCCCAGTCAGCGCGGCGACCCTCAGCCCGCAGAGCGCCCTCTCGCCTGGCTCGATCCTCCACCCGCGTGCTAAGCAGCTCGCGGCGGATCTTTCGCGCCTGGCCTCGCGCCCCGTCGGCGGGAACTTCCGGGAGACATGGCAGCCGCCCGTCGTGAAGCACCTGTGGACGGACGAATGCGTGCGAGACGCCTTCCTGCATTGTGATGCGCGCGCCCTGCGGTCCCCCTGTTTGGATGTCTCAGTGGGCCCCGTCCAGGAACCAGCGCGCTCGCCGGCCCCCCCCCCTCATCCGAATCCTCCGACGTGGCCGATGGCGACGACGAGGCAAAAGGCCATGGCCATGCAGCATCGAGTCCCGCGGGCAACGATTCGGGACCACACGGCAGCTCGTCACACGTCAAGCCGCGTCGAGGGCGAGGGGGCATCGACTGCCACTGCTGCCAACTACACTCCAGCTGGACAATACATGCATCGCCTGCCAGGCTACATGTCCCAACACACAACGCGCAGCACGACGCATGCGACGATCGTGGATAGCAGGCAGGCGCATACCATAAATAAGTCACTCATCATGCATATCAATGGGCACCAGCTACGCGTGCTACATGTCCGCTGCGTGAATATGATCTTGACCGCGCATTTCATCGTGAATACTACAACTAGCACAGACGCCGAGCCCAGATGCCTGAGCATCTCCCACCGTCGCCATCGGGCTCGCTGCCCAAGCCAGTGTTGGCCAGGACCGAAGCGCGCCCGAGACGAGGTCGGGCACCGCGCCGCCCCCGCCGCCGCGCTTTCCCCCACCGCTTCCGCGCGCGGCGGCCACGGAGGGTCGAGGGCGCACCCGGCACTCGAGCTGCGCTTCGAGGATCAGCAGACCTCATCCTTGGCACTCGCGCTTCCGCGCCGGGAGCGCCGCGGAGCAGGAGGGCCAGGCGCAGGACGCAAAACCGGCAGCAGCGGCATCGAGCCCGAGGGCCACACTCGCCACGTCGACCCCCCTCTCCTGCCTCCACCTACCGTCCGGAGGGAAAGAAACACACACAGACGCAATCAATCGTCGATTCCCCAGAAAATATGGGAAAATATGGGAAGTGGGGGGGGAGACAAAAACCCCGAACATATACGAAAATATGGGGAATCCTTGTACTTGTGTGTATCTATCTGTGTGGCCTGGGGTCCCTCCACTGCCGACTCCAGACCACGGCGGGGCAGGCGCCGCCCCGCTTGGCCGCGGAGAGCGGGCGGGCGCGCGCCCCCCCGTGGCCTCCCCGCGGGGCTCGGGAGCGTCTGGGAGCGCAGCCAGTCACCGCCCACCAAACCACCCTCTCCCTCCTCCCTCTTCTCTCCTCCCTCCTCCCTCCTCCTTCTCCTCCTCCCTCCTCCCTCCTCTCTTTTCCCTCCTCCCTCCTCCCTCCTCCCTTTTCCCTCCTCCCTCCTTCTCCTCCTCCTCCTCCCTCCTCCCTCCTCCCTTTTCCCTCCTCCCTCCTCCCTCCTCCCTTTTCCCTCCTCCCTCCTCCCTCCTCCCTCCTCCTCCTCCTCCTCCTCCTCCTCCTCCTCCTCCTCCTCCTCCTCCTCCTCCTCCTCTGCGCTCTGCGCTGCCAAGCGATGCATCCCGTGACGACAAGATGCCCGCACTGCACATCACCCTCACCGATGGAGGGGCACGGGCACGACCGCCTCCGCCTTCGGCGCGGACGGATTCTTGCCCTGCTTCAAGAGGCGCAGTGACCTCTTCTTCCATTCGCCGACGGTGCGAGCCGCACACCTCTCAGCTAGGTCTTTGACCTGCTGCTGGGCGTACACTCCGCACGCCGAGCACCACAAGACAGGCCCATTGGCCCAAAGACGGTGGGTGGGGTGGGCTTTCTGAAAGACCACGGGGACCCCAGGGCACGGCAGCTGCACAAGCCGAGAGCGCGCAACCCGCCCGATCCCACAGACACAGCATCCCCACCCACCAGGAACCTGTGATATTTTGTGACCCTTATCATCTGGAACTATTTCAAGCAGGGGGGCCTCTGAATTAACATGGGTCCTCTGCCTACGCTCCTTGATGGCCTCAACGTCGGGGTACCCTAACTTGTGCACATGCTTCAACACCTCAGTCAGGAACCTGGCCAACAGGGTTACTTGATCATGATGAAACCTTATCCTGTCACGGACGTGGAAATTCATCGGGTGCGCCTTGGCACCCTTCTTGGCCCACTCGTCGGCGAGCCTGTTCCCATGGAAAAAATGAGGCGGTACTCCATGGTTGAATGCCGCACGCCGCGACTGGTGCGCAGCAATCTTGACTACCTGGACGTTCTCTCTCCCGACATCGACGACTCTCCTCCAGATCTGCCTCCAGAGCTCCGCATACGCCTTGTTAGGGTGAGTAGTGCCTGCCTCCCCAGCCTCCCACCCGTCGACGACCATCTGACAGTCCGTGCAAATCGAGATCGTGGGGCCCATGAACGACAGGGCCATAAAAAAGGCGAAAAGCTCTGCACTAGGAACGTCCTGCACTGGAAGCGGTGACGGCCCGTACGCAATGGCCTCCACCTCCAGCATAGAAGAAACAGATACTACTGCCCATCCTGCTCTGACCAACCATCGGTAGTCATTGTCGTATCCAGAACCATCAACACAAACATATGGCCCCAGGGTTCCATCACGGTGAGGAGGATGGGCCCACTTAAATTCAGCTCCGTGCAAAATCTTCGGGATGGACTCGCGGTCGCTGGGCACCAAAGCTCTCGTCCATCTAAGATCTGCCTGGGCGTTGATCCCTTGCTGCAGCAGGCGTCCCCCTGGGTCGAGATCACGCCGTAAAAGCCAGGAGCCGTCACAGCCCCATAACCTGTGGTGCACAGACCCTTCTCGGGCCTTGCACCATCTGCAAAGCGGGTCCAAGCTGTATCGCTGCTTGAACAAGTCTTTCTGCGTCCAGAGGCCTCCAGAAACCTGAGCGATAAGAAGGCTGATCCCAAGATGGTCCCCTCTCTTTCTCTGCTCTGCAATAACACCTCTGATCGGTTCCAGGAAAGGCTCCCAAGACAGGTCGTAAAACTCGCTAACCTTCTTTAAACTGAGCTGCTCCGTGGTGTCGTCTACGAGGGCCTTGATCGTTCGAGGACCCAACTCGCGCAAGTCCAGGCGAAGCCCCGACGAAGTGACCCAACTGCACCAGGAGGTCCCTGTCCAGCCCAGCCTACTCAGAGTCTGTACCACCGCTCCAGCGGGGCCAATGACTCCACTCCAGCCTCGAGCACCTTCTTTCTTGGCCTTGTCACCTCCTCCTCCTCCTCCTCCTCCTCCTCCCTCCCAACCCAACCCGAAGGCCTCCATTTGCCCTCCATTTCCAGCGGGGGGGGGCTCCGCCGCTCGCCTTGCGGATTACTTCCGCCTGGAGGGCGGTGCAGCGCGAGCTTGGGCGTCGGCCGTGCATTTTTCCCATATCTGCTGGCGCACCGTCTGGTGCAAGGCTTCTGACTGACTGACTTCCGGTTGGGGGGGGGTCAGGAAACAGGAAAAACACATAGAACTTGTACCCCCCCACTTCGGGTTGGGTTGAGTAGGACAACGGAAAGTGACATAAACATGAAAACCCGGAGGTCCGCGCGGATTTCTCGGATCGGCGCTGGGGCCCCCCGGCGGCGCCTCCGGCGCCGCCCTTGGCGCGCTCCGCGCGCCAGGGAGGGGGGTCCAGCGCCGATCCGAGAAATCCGCGTGGACCTCCGAGTTTTTATGTTTATGTCACTTTTTGTTTCCCTATTGGGGTGGCCTGGTAGGTATAGTCCGCCAGGCCGGATGGGCGGAGAGCGCCGGCAGCGGCGAGGCCCTCACCTCGATGCCGATCTTAGGGATCCCCTCAGTTTCTGAGGGCCTATCCCTGAGATTGTCCTCGCTTTTTGCTCGCCCAACCTAGGGGTAGGGATCAGTTCGAGGCTGGTTCAGGCAGCCAGCCAGGCCAGAGGGCGGAGCGCCCGCAGCGGCGAGGCCCCGCCTCGCCCGCCCGCCGCGGCCGCGACGGGGCGGAGCAGCCCGGCCCCCCTCCCCGCCGGGGCACGGCCGCCCGCGGGGGGGGGGCGGGGGCGGGGCCGAGGGCGCGCGGCAGGCCTGGCGGGAAGGCAGGGGGGAGAGAAGCGCACGTGCACAAGCCAGCGTCGACTCCCAGGAAGAAAGGTGGGAACATCTGGGAAGATTGGGGGGGAGAGGGAAACCAAGATAGAGGGAAACCTGTTGTTAGTGTTGCTTGTGCGTCCCAGGGCCCCTTCAGGAAGGCAGGGGCCCGGCGAGGCGGCGGCAGGGCGAGGCGCGGGGCCGCGGTGAGAGGACATGGAGCAGCACAGACGAGATCATGCTGCCTCCTGGGCGTCGCTCGGACGTGTGCATATTTCCTTCGGCGAGGACCATCGAGGAGCATCCTTGATCATTTGGCGAAAAAACCACGCACAACACCGACAAAAAGCACAGGGAATGGACGTCCAAGCGATGGCCAGCCTCTCCCGCGCTCGGTCTCGACGCTGCCCCCGCAGACTTCCCGCGGGGCCCGCCCCTCGACGGCGGCGTCGACATCGGCGCGCGCGCGACGAACGGCAAGCACCCCTGACGAACGAACAGCACACACCCATACCCATAGGGAGGTCGTTGGGAGGAGGACTGGCTATGGGTATGGGTGCGGGTTGTCGGACCCTGGGGAACGCTCCCGTTCGAGCGGGGACCCCCATCCGACAACACGCACCCATAGCCCTCTCCGATCTCCCTGTGTGTGTGTGTGTGTGCGTGTGTGTATGTGTGTCTGTGTGTCTGTGTGTGTGCGTGTGTGCGTGTGTGTGTGTGCGTGTGGTGTGCGTGTGCGTGTGCGTGTGCGTGTGCGTGTGCGTGTGCGTGTGTGCGTGTGCGTGTGTGTGCGTGTGCGTGTGCGTGTGCGTGTGTGTGTGCGTGTGCGTGTGCGTGTGCGTGTGCGTGTGCGTGTGCGTGTGCGTGTGCGTGTGCGTGTGCGTGTGCGTGTGCGTGCGCGTGTGCGTGTGCGTGTGCGTGTGCGTGTGCGCGTGTGTGTGTGTGTGTGTGTGTGTGTGTGTGTGCGTGTGTGTGTGTGTGTGTGTGTGTGTGTGTGTGTTGTTGGTTCGTCAACCCCGTCATCGACGCCATATCTCTCGAGCCCGAGGGCTGCATGAGCACGCTCGACGAGCCGCGCGGGAGCAGCGGGGGCCCATGGACCAGCCGAGGCCGGTGGAGGTCGGGTCGCCAGCTCCGCCCTGAGGCCTCGCCGCGCTCGAGGCGTCCCAGACGCGCGACGTCGGAGGCCACCTGAAGACGGAGATCGGCGTGCACGCGGAGAGAGCGCGGCCCGCGGACGAGGAGAAGCTCGGGGTCGAGGCTTCGAAGGACGACCTGCAGCTCGCCATCAGCACCATCAGGCTGGAGAGCTGCTTCGACACGGAGAAGATGAAGCTCGTGATCGGGGCTCCACAAGGCCGCTCACTCATCCAGCGGCCGCTCGCGTTGGAGGGGAAGTCGGTCCACCGCCGCGGGGTGGCGCCAGCGGGGTTGCTCGAGGAGGAGGTGGCTCACTGGCTGCAGACGCTAGAACAGCAAGGCCAGTCAAGTTTTTTCGAGGTGAGCCCCCCCCTGCCAGCAGCAGCGCCGCCAGCGTCGCGCATGCCCCCACGGCCTCTGCACTCGCGCCTCGGGCTCTGCCAGCGCAGGGCGAGGACAACTTTAGTCAATTCCAGGAGGCCGCGATCCATGGGCATTTTCTAACGACACAGCCGCTGCGGATGAGGCCTCAGCATTCCTGCGCGGACAGCCGTCATCATCGCCCGACCGCCCGAGGCAGCGCAGCGCAGCCCCCTTGTGCCGGCACCTTCCAGACGTGGCCCTGCGCGGGGCATCTCGAGACAGCAGGCTCTCTGCGACGGACCAATATTTTCTTCAAGCTTGTGACGCCCCCAGTTTTGCCCTGTCGTCGGGAAAAGGTGGCGGTGATGATGATGATGATGATGATGATGATGATGATGATGATGATCATGATGCTGATGATGATGAGGAGGATGAGGATGAGGATGAGGATGATGATGATGGCGATGGTGGTGATGCTGATGTTGGTTGCGATGGTGCGAAGGCTGGTGATGATGGTTATGCTGGTGGTGATGATAAGGAGGGTGGGGGAGGACAAGGAGGAGGAGGTGGAGGAGGGATGCCGAGTCGCCGGCGGCAGGGAAGAAAGAGTCAGAGCAGCGGGGAATAAATAACTGGTGATGATGATACTGATGCTTGATGAGGTTGCTGATTATGATGCTGATACTGCGCAAAATGATGATGCTGATGATGGTGGTGGTGGTGTTGGTGATGGTGGTGGTGATGATATTGGTAGGGATGTGGATGGCGCTGACGATGGCGACTGTGCTTATGATGACTAGGATGATGATGATGGCGATGATGATAACGTCGCGGATGCTGATGCTGATGATGGTGATGGTATTGATGGTGATGCTGGTGGGGCAACAGAAGATGATGATGATGATGATGATGATGATGTTGAGGATCATGATGATGATGATGGTGATGTGCGTGATGATGATGCTATTGCTGATGATGGTGCTGATCGTGGTGGTGATGATGTTGATGATGGTGGTGGTGGCTACGGTGGCGGTGGTGATGTCGATGAACGTGGATGTTGATTATGATGGTTGTGGTGATTATGGGGGGGGAAGGGGGGAAGAGGAGGAGGAGGAGGCCAATACGATTGCTGCTGATGAGTGGGAGGAGGAAAAAAGGCAACCGATGATGATGATGCTGATGATGGTGCTGACGATGCTGATGTTGATGCTGATGATAGAGATGATGCTGATGTTGATCATGCTGATGATGCTGATGATGTTGGCGATGGTGATGATGATGCTGATGTTGATCATGGTGTCGATTGTGATGTTGGTGGTGTTGCTGGTTATGCTGACGAACATGGTGATATTGATGATGATGATGACGATGACGACGATGACGGTGACGATGTTGAGGGTACTGGTGGTGATGCTGTTGCTCATGATGTTTATGATGAGATTGGCGATGGTGTTGATGCTGATGCTGGTGGCAGTGGTGATGGTGATGGTTGTGCTGATGGTGCTGCTGCTGATGATGATGCTGCTGCTGATGATGATGGTAACGACGAGTGGTGACGGCAATGGTGTTGTTGATGATGCGGGGAAGTGGGGGGGGGAGTAGGGGGTGGAGGAAGAGGATTAGGACAGCTAGGACAAGGTGGGAGAAGGAGGGGGAAGGTAAGGAAGAGTTTGAGGAGGGGAAGGCGGGGCGCGAGGAGGAGGATTACCAGGGGGCGAAACATGAATATGAGGGGGAGGGGTCCACTCCCTCATTCGTGCCCGCAGGCTCACTTTGGAGCGGTTGGAGGACCGCTGTCGGGACTACGTGATGTCCAAGATAGCCACCATGTTGCAAGGCGGGTTGGATTGGGCACCGAGTCGTTCCTGCTCGTGCTTCTCCTGCTCATCTTCGTTCTGCTTCAGCTTGTCCTCGTTATCCTCTTCGTCCCCCGTCTCAGCCTCCCTCTCCTCCCCCTCCTTCTCCTCATTCTCCTCCACCACCTCCTCATCCCCCTCCTCCTTCACTCCCCCCTCTTCCCTCCACCCGTCGCTCTTATCCAGCTCCCTTCTATGTTGACCCTCCTGTAGTTTCCCTCGTCAAGCCTTCCTGGTCAATCCCTCCCCATGCCGTCCCTTGTTGCATCCCTCTTTCCTCCCTCATCTTAGCTCTTTCTGAGGGCCAGGGGGCTGGCGTGTGAACCAACGTCCTAAGCCTGCACCTGCTCCGCTGTCCCACCTGCGGGGCGAATGCAGGGGGGGGGATAGGGGGGGCGGGGCGAATGCAGGGGGGGACGGAAGGGGGGGCGGGGGGGGGGACGTTTGAGCGAGAAGGCGGGATGGTGTGACATGGGGGAGGGGGGAAGGGGGGGGGAGGGAAGCAGGGCAAGGGGTAGTTACAGGGAGGGGGGCCAGACGGTCGGGGGATGGATACGATGGAGGAGCCGGACGGCGAACTGAGAGAAGGAGTGACATGCACGCTCGGCTTCTGCATTAGTCCTTCGGCGCAGAACGAGGTCGTGAAAGGCGAAGCGCAACTTTGCTTCTCCACATCAGCATCTATTCACGTGTGCTCCCCACGTCCAAAGCGGCGATCTGGTTTTCTCTGGGCACTCCGCGCAGGAACACACCCACACACCGTCGTCATAACCATCACCACCACCACAATCGTGTCCATCATCATCAGCGGCAGCATCATCCTCGTCATCGTCATCATCGTAATCATCATCATCATCACCACCATCATCAGCATCACAATCATCAGCATCAGGATCCTATTCATCGTCGTCGTCATCATCACCATCATCAGCATCATCGTCATCGTCATCACCACCACTATCATCATCATCATCCTCATCCTCATCCTCATCCTCATCCTCATCATTACCATCACCATCACCATCACCATCATCACGTTTACCATCATTGTCAGCATTAGCATCGCCATCACCATCACCATCACCATCACCATCACTTACTCACTCATTTGCCCCGTCTGTCCTCCTCTCCCCTCGCACACTCCCCATCACCATCACCACCACCCTCACTCATCATCAAGCCCCTTCACTCACTCACTCGCACGGGCCAACTCAGCATCATCATTGTCGCAAGCCTCATCCCCACCATCATCATACTCACCGTCAGCATAATCATCATCCTCATCATCATCACCACTGTCACCATCATCGTCATCGTCATCACCAGATTCATCCTCACCCTCATCCTCACCGACATCGTCATCGTCATCATCATAATCAGCATCAGAGTCGTTATCACCGTCATCATCATCCTGATCACAATTTCATGATCATCATCATTGTCTTCATCATTCATACTATCATCATCGTCATCATCACCACAATCATTATCGTCATCGTCGTCACCATCCTCGACATCATAATCGTCATCATCGTCATCATCAACACCACCGTCACCACTATCACATACCATCGTGACCGTTACACACTCGCGCACTCATGTTGAGTCAGCCTCGAGCGGGAGCCCCGTCTCAGAGTGAATCGTGGGGAAGTCTCGGGCGGAAGCCCCTCCCGATGGGGCCCCCACCTCCATGTACGAATCTGGGGCAGCCATCGGAAAACAAAGCAAGGACGCAGGCTTGGTGACGCCTTGGGGCCTGAACCCCGAGGAAGTCTCGAGCGGGAACCTCGTCCGTGAGTGAGCCGCGAGGAAGTCTCTGGCGGGAGCCCTTCCCTCTGCGGTCCCCTCCTCCATGTTCGACTCCGAGGCGGCCATCGGCACACCGTGTAAAAACACAGGCTTGGTGACACCTGGGGGTCTGAATTCCGAGAAAGTCCCAAGCGGGAGCCTCGTCCGTGAGTGAATCGCGAGGATGTCGCGAGCGGGGACTCGTCCCTGTGGGGTCCCCGCCTCCATGTTCGAACATGAGGCGGCCAATTGAAAGTCCTTGTGCAAACACATGTTTGGTGACACCTGGAGCCAGGACCCCGAGGCCGTCTCGAACAGGAGCCCCGTCCGTGAGCGAGCCGCGAGGAGGTCTCCAGCGGGAGCCCTTCCCTGTGCGGTGCCCATTCCCAGACTCGAGTCCGAGGTGGTCCTCGGGAAGCCATGTAAAAACAAAGGCTTGGTGACACCCGGGAGCCTGGATTCCGAGGAAGTCTTGAGCGGGAGCCTCGTGTGTGAGTGGAGCGCGGAGAAGTCTCTGGCGGGAGATCCTCGTTGTGCGGCCCCCGCGTCTCTGTTTGCATCCGGGGCGGCCAGCAGAAAACCATACAAAGACTCAGGCTTGGTGACGCTTCGGGGCCTGAATCCGAGGAAGTCTCGAGCGTGAGCCTCGTCCCCGAGCAAACTGAATGGATGTCTCTGGCGCTCACTCTGAATAAATCGCGCGGAAGTCTGGAGCGGGAGCTTCTCCCTCTGGGATCCCCTCCTTCATGTTCGAAACCGAAGCGGCCATCAGATATCGAGAGGATGTCTCGGCCGCTCGCGTGCAACTGAATCGCGGAGAAGTCTCGAGCGGGAGCCCCTCCCTGTGGCCCCCCGCTTCGTGTCACTCATCCGAGGCGTCCAGCGTGACCCCTGTGAAAGCACAGGGTTGGCGACACTTGGGTCCTGAATTTCGAGACAGTCTCGAGCGGGAGCCTCGTTCCTTGGTCCGTCCTGTGTCATCCGATATCCGATGCGGCCATCTTCCATCAAGCGTGCAAGCGCCGGCAAGGACCAGGAGATACCAGACAGGAAAACAGAGCCTCCGCAGTCTTGAGGACGACGAGGGGGCTCTTTTCAAGATTAGTTCTGGAGGTTCTCGCGCGGGGTCCTACCGTCCTTGGTCTCGCTCGGACGTGTGCACTTTTCCTCGGCGGGGAGTATTCAGGAGCATCCTGGATCATCCTGCACGAAAAAAGCCGCGCACGAAACCAAACAAAAACACAGGGAATGGACGTCCAGGCGATGGCCAGTGTTGGAGTATTCAGGAGCATCCTGGATCATCCTGCGAAAAAACCACGCACGAAACCAGACAAAAGCACAGGGAATGGACGTCCGAGCGATGGCCAGTGTATGAGTACTCCAGACTTCGTTATAGAAGGGACGGGGGTCTGGACCCTCCAAGACAAGCCATTCCAGACCTCCCCCGTGGGAGACCCCTCCAAAACATCGTCCCCAGACCCCCCAGGCCCTCCAAGATAGCCTGGAAGAGACCCCCCCTCGAAATGAGACCCCCCTCCCTTTGTTACGCTCCTCTGCGCGCTGCCAGCCCTTCCTCCTCCTCCTCCTCCTCCTCCTCCTCCTCCTCCTCCTCCTCCTCCTCCTCCTCCTCCTCCTCCTCCTCCTCCTCCCCCTCCTCCTTCCTCCTCCTCTCAAGCAATTTGGGCGCAGGCAGGTTTGAGGAGGCCCCGACAGCCCCCGACCCACGCGCCCAATCCTCGGGGCTTCCTCGCAGCGCTTGAGGGACTCAGACCAAGGGCCAAGCCACAGCCCGAGGTCTGCGACCAACACCGAGGTTTCGTTCTAGCAATGGTCCAGCTGTGGTCTCGCTGCGGCCAGTGCCGCAGGTGTGAGTGGAACTCCATCATCATGAAGCAGGGAGGCAGTTGTTCGGCCTGCGGCACACGCATTATGTTGTACAAGCCAGCGGGCCGCAAGGTTCACTGGGAGGATGAAGAGCAGACTGAGGCTGCCCCCGCCGCAGCGCCTGACCACGCCAAGGGCGGGCGCGCACGCAGCCACTCCCCGCGAGGCGGACGGCGCAGCGGCAAGGGGTACGGGGCCAAGGGCAACACCAGCTCCACCGTCACCAACCTGCTGGAGCAGGCCGCCCAGGCCACGAAGGATGCGGCGTTGCAGGCCGCACTCAAGCAGCAGATCGAGAAGATCAGCATCCAGGCCAAGGTAGACTCAGAGGCTGCAGTGTCGCCAGCAGAAGTGCTTCGCAAGTCCGAGGGGGCCTGGAAGAACGCGGAGCACCACCACTCGCAGTGCGTCGACAACGTGCTGCGACTGAGGCAGAGCCTCGAGGCCGCCGAGGCCAAGGAGGCACGTGCGGCCGTGGCCTTGGCGCAGGCGGCAGCGGCCAAGAAGACGGCAGCCCAGGCCGTCGCTCGGGCCGAGGGAGTGGGGCCCCCCCCGCCGACCTCGGCCGCGTCGGCAATGTTCACGGTGGAGTGGGATGAGGCGCTGTTCAGCTCGCTGGATGACATGGTCGAGGCGGGCGACTGCTCCAAGGAGGAGCGGGCAGCCCTGGAAGCGCTCCACAACCAGCTCAAAGGGGTCAAGTCGGACCTCAACGGCAAGGAGAATGAGATCAAGGCCTGGCTCGACAGGGCCAAGCAGATGAAGAGTGACATCCACGACAGGATGAAGAAGAAGAGGAAGGGCGATGACGGAGGAGCGAAGGCAGCGACAGGTCAGCAGGCCAAGCCGCCTGCTGCGGGAGGAGAAGCAGCAGCCAGCCAGAGCTCCGCCACGGAGACGGCCCAGACCGACGACAACAAGGCGGCGTCCGAGCAGATCGAGGAGGATGCGAAGAAGCTGTCGGCGGCAAAGTTCACGGCCAAGGCTGAGGCCGCAGCGGCCAAAGCGGCCACCAAGGCCCAGGCCAAAGGAGGAGGCGATGGTGACGCCTCTTGACTATCGGATGCAGATGACGACAACCACACTGAGGGCATCACGACATTGTTCTACGCGAATGTCACAGCCTTCACCGCCAAAGTGTGGCAATACCTTCAATTAAATTACTGCAAGTGTTCCTTTTGGGCCTGGGCAGAGACTCGCATCCACGACGAGTCGGAGCTCAGGGATTGGGACAAGAAGGCTCGGGACGCACATCTCCGCCTTCACTACAATGCGGCGCGCCCGTCGGACAAGGCTGCGGCAGCAAGGTTCGAGGAGCGTGCGAATGAGGGCGGTGGGTTTTTCATGGCTCAGCAGCACCTGCAGGCCCACGTCCTACCTGAGGCCAAGATCGCTGCGGGACATCTGCGCGAGGCAGGTCAAGCCAGCATTGATGGGTTTCTTCCTATGGTCTTGCATCTCGCTGGGTATTCTATCATAGTAGTGGTACTATACGCGCTGCCCAGCATCTTGATGACGGGTCACAACAAGATCAGATTTCAAAGGCTCGGAGGACTCCTTCGGGCTGTCAGGCTCCCATGGATGATAGTGGGGGGCTTCAACATGGAGCCCGACATCCTCGCCGCCAGCATGTTCGTTTCCAAGTTGAACGGCATCATTCGCACCGCAGGCCCTGCAGGCACGTGCGCCAATTGTCAGGGGCGAGACAAGGTGCTTGACTATGTGGTGTGCAGCCCCGAGGCCTCGCCGTTTCTGAAAACAATCAGGGCGGTGCGATCTGTCCCTTGGAAGCCACATCAAGGTCTCGCCATTCAGTTACGTAGCTCGGGCCTCCAGCTTCTCACCCGCTCCCTCGTGGTCTCTCCCAGGCTCCCTCAGGCCCCGAGACCCCGTAGGGGGCCCACTGCTGGTTCTAAGTCTAGTCTTTCTAGAGCTCGCCAGGCGATTGCCCGGCAAGAGGCCCTGGAGGCTCGTAGGCAGCATTTCCTTGAAATGTTTGGGGATTGTTTTCATAGCCCTGGGGTCCCGTCGTCGTCTGCGGAGGGTGCAGGTCAGGCCCCTCCCGATGAGGTCGATGAATCTCTCGATTGTTGGCCCGACGAAGAGGACGACCCGTGGGCAGATCAGCTGAACTTTTGTGCTGACGGAGAGTTGAGTAACGCCCTCGCCTCCCCGTCTCACCCCATCCTTCCCATTCCTGGCTCGATGGGCAGTGCTGAAGCGTATCGGCAGGAGAGGCAGTGTAAGACTGATCCAGCAATGGCACAGCAGAATCCCCTCCCCAATTCGTGCCGGCCCCCCCCCCCCCAACCAAGAAGTGGGAAGATTTAAATCCCGATTTAAACCAGCATGACCTACAGTTTTGTGATCCTGGGACCAGTCCTCTACAGGCCCCTGAAAGCTCCCCCTCCGCGTCGGTCACTTTCCAGATCCCGAGCGAGTTGTGGGTCGAGAGCAGACAGGAGGTGGGTTTTGCTTCGGGGCAGGACTGCATTCAATCCCTCTCTCCGTCCCTCCTCAAGTCCGTAGCTTTTCGGCTTGAGGCCTCACACTCTACTGTTGTTTCAGGAATGTATGCAGCGTGGATCTCCACAGTCGAGCTTAGCATCACCAGACACCATGGCATGGAGCTCCCTCGCTCGAGGCGAGCCCACGGGGCTCGATGGGTCGAGGGCCCAGTCAGGCAGGCGGCCCACAGACGGAATATCCACCTTCGTGACCAGAGAGCCCAGTGGTGGACCCAGGTCCACACGCTGATCGCAGGAGTCAGCCGACATATACAGCGTGGGAATGGCACCCACCAGCTACAGAGGTACCAGGAGGCGGCGCTCAAGGCAGCAGGAGATCGTCCCGGGGGCGTTCATACCGTGCTTCGAGGCGGATGCGACCCCCCTTGGGATGAATGGTTACGGCTGCTTGAAGCGAAGTGCCAGATCAACCCAGCAGTGTTGGAGTCTTACGTTCACAATGCCCGCAAGATCATGCAGCGGGCTCAGAGATTGGCGGTGTTGTCGGCTATCCACGACTTCCGTGCGTGGGTGGTGGAGCCAGGGGCGAACGGCATCCTTCACAAATCTTTGAAGAAGGGCCCTCTGCCTCCTACCGAGGTCGCGGTGGGCCAGCAGCTCATGTACCACCCGAAGGACATCATGGACGCAAAGGCGCAGAAGTACCAGCGGCTGTGGGCACCTTCGGCCCCCAAGTTGCAGGATGTGAGGGGATTATTTCGACAGATTCGAGATCGAGCGGTCGACGAGCCGCTCCCACAGCTCGAGGTGACGGACGTCTCCAGGGCTGCTTCACGAATGAAGGCCAAGGCAGGCCTGGGCATCGATATGGTCACGCCTACTGACTACCAGAGGCTCCCTGTCGAAGGCCAGGCCGAGCTGCTCATGATTCTGGAGGCGGTCGAGGCTACGTTGGCTTGGCCCGCTCAGACGTTGGCAGTGATTGGGAAGCTCACCCCCAAAAAGTCAGGGGGTGATCGGGCGATCGGCCTAGTGTCGATGCTCGGCCGACTCTGGTCCTTGATGCGTGAGCCATCCGTGCAGACCTGGTCGGCTGAGAGCGCTCGCCACTGGGGCGCCGCCCTCCCAGGCAACTCCTGCCTGCAGGAGGCGTTCCTACGAGCACTCGACGAAGAGCTGGCCTTCACCATGGGCATGCAGTACGGCCACGGGATGCTGGATATCGCCACGTTCTATGACAGCATCCCGTGGGACATCCTCGTATCGGCCGCGCTGCGGCTTCATTTTCCACCAGTGATACTATACCTTGAATTGTTACAATGCGTGGCCCCACGCTGCTTGGAGCAGGACAAGACCGTGTCGACCTTGTTTGACCCGCTCCTCAGCGTCGTACAAGGACTGCGGTCAGGAACCCGCTTCGCCAAGATGATGACCCACCACGTCATGGCCACAGTGACTACTGCTCATCCGAGGATGGGGGCGAGACTATGGGTCGACGACGTGTCGGAGACAGTCAAAGGCTCTAGCAAGGCCATCCGTTCAGAGCTCGCCAGCGGCATCATCATGACGTGCCGTGAGCTGCAGCATCGCAAGCTCAAGGTTGCCGATAAATCAGTCGTCATCTGCAGCTCGATGCATGATGCTCGGGCCATTGCTCGCCAGGTCCGACGTGCAGGCTTTGTGATCAAGCCAGTCACGCACGCCACCTATCTCGGCATCGACTTCGGGTGCGGGAGGAGAGTGCGAGCGGCCAGGGTGCTGCGAGAGAAGAAACATCGGCTTATGAGTGTCAAACTACGACGGTTCACGAGGGCCACGAAGCAGTACGGGGCCATGACCAAGCTCCAGAGACAAGGCGGCCTGCCCGCGGGTCTCTACGGGCACCAGGTCCACGGGCTCTTCGGCGAGCAGCTCACGAGGAGCAGACGCAGGCTCGCGCAGGCTTGTGCCTCGTCAGCGAGAGGACGATGTCTCACCACCGTCCTGGCGCTTAGGGCCCCAGGTGCTGATCCAGGAGTGTTATACCCGACCCAGACGGTGGACACCTGGCTCAAAATATGGCGCGACTGCCCCGAAGTCAGGGCGGGAGTCCGGCGAGTGTGGCCCGCTATCGTGCAGCAGATGCAGACAGTTCCAGTTCCAGCTCAGGTACGGCTCATCAAAGGCCCCACTGGGGCTATCATCCACACGCTGCTCAGGCTGGGCTGGACTCCACATGCCCCTGATACGTGGGCGTTTCAAGTCGGCCCTGATCACAGCGAGGAATGGCAGTTCCCAGATCATATCTACACGGGAAATCCCCACGTGGACCGACATGATCACCTGCTGGACGACATACGCAAGGCATGCCAGACCCAGCTCTGGACCCAGGCGGCCAAGCACTTCTGCGGCGGGGGGTTGGAGCAGGGAGTCGACAACTCCTCGTACATCCAGCTACTGAGACAGCTGTCCCAGGTGTCCAACGGCAAGAGGTTGTGTGAGATCATGGTCATGGTTGCGTCAGGCGGGATCTGGAATAAGCAGAGGAAGAAGATGGAGCTCAAGAGATATCAGGGCACGGACGTATGCGACCGATGCAACGACGAGGTCGAAACCCCACTACATCGATATTGGCAGTGCAGGTGTAACGCAGACGCCAAGCCCTACGTCGACTCCGAGGACCTGCGCATGCAGGCAGTCACGCAGTGCAACACTGCAGAGGCTTTCTGGCTGCGCGGGCTGTTCCCTGCGCACTGGACGGAGGTGAGTCCACCGCCGTCACAGGAGGCCTGGCAGTTCACTGGCGGCCATACGCTCGAGGCTGGAATTTTCGGACCAGGCTCGGCCGAGTGTCCTGTCTGGATTTTCGGCGACGCCAGCGGGGGCCCAGACAGCAGGTGCCCCAGGCTGCGGAGAGTTGGCCTAGCCATCACATGCTTCGAGCGTGTGGAGCCTGTCATCGTCCCCAGGGGCTCCATCTTTGGGCCGCTGAACGGACGGCGGCAGGTAGTGGCCAGGGGTGAGCTGAAGTGCTTACACCTGGCCCTCTGGGCCACCACGCAGTATCTCACTTTTGTCACTGACTTCGAGGATGTTGTCACTGGGTGGTACGAGCAAAGATGCCTACAGCCCAGAGGTGCTGACGCCGACCTCTGGGCGGCCATCGGACAGCTGATGGCCCGCCGCCCGCCTCATCTTGTGTCTGTCCTTTTCACGCACTCTCACCTCACGGCCAGCCAGATGGCTGCTGGCCAAGGCATCCGCCAGTTGATTATCGGTAATGCAGTCGTGGACGAGCTAGCGGGTCTTGCCGCCGTCCAGGCACGTGTGCCCGAGGCAGAACGTTGCAGATTGTTACTTCACGAGCGCCGTGCGCGGCTCGTTCGTCTCAGGTTGCTGCGAGCTGCGGTGGACTGTCTCGCCAAGGAAAAGCAGTTGGAGCGGGAGCGCGGTGGCGTGCTGCGCGGAGGCCCTAAGCTTCCCCCTCCCCCGCCTCCCCCCTCGGCTCCTACTGTTGCCGCCTTTTTGTCTCGGCACCTGTTGTCCGACTGTAAAAAGAGATGCCTTCGGTGCCATGGCTCTGCGTCGCTGGCCACCATGAAAGAATGGCATGCGACGCAGTGTCACAGTTTGGTGAATGTGAATGGGCTGATATACTCCCCTCCAGTCGGAGGGAGAATCCATGTCGGGGGGGGCTGGCTGCACCAATCCCATCACCTCAACTTCCACCAGTCTCTGAATGTATGGTTCTGTGGCAAGTGTGGGGCGATAGCTGACAAGCAGCTATGTTCGCTTGCAAAGCCATGCTCGGACACCCTTGGAGCCACGGGACGAGTGCATCTCAGGAGAATTCACGAAGGGCTCCCCCCCAAGGTCCCTCCTGCTCCTCCTCCTCCTCCTCCTCCTCCTCCTCCTCCTCCTCCTCCTCCTCCTCCTCCTCCTCCTCCTCCTCCTCCTCCTCTGCGCGCTGTCAGCCCTTCCGCTCCTCGCCCTCCCCGCCCCCGCACAGGCAACGCTGCCGGGCGCCTCTCGCCGCTCCTGCGCGGCCTGTCGCCGGCGCAGTTCAGGCAGCTGCTGGACAGCGACGAGCTCCCGGTCACCAACGAGGAGGAGGCCCTCGAGCTCGCCCTGCTGTTCATCCAGGATGCGGCAGGGTGGGGGCTGAGGTGGTGCGTTGGGGAGCAGGCGGTGGAGGATCTTCTTCCTCCTCCTCCTCCTCCTCCTCCTCCTCCTCTCCTCCTCCTCCTCCTCCCTCCTCCTCCTCCTCCTCCTCCTCCTCCTCCTCCTCCTCCTCCTCCTCCTCCTCCTGCCCTCCTCCTCCTCCTCCACCTCCTCCTCCTCCTCCTCCTCCTCCTCCTCCTCCTCCTCCCTCCTCCTCTCCTCCTCCTCCTCCTCCTCCTCCTCCTCCTCCACCTCCTCCTCCTCCTCCTCCTCCTCCTCCCAGGAGGCTCTCGGAGGTATCGTATGGGAGTGTTCCGGCAACCGCGTCCTGCAGAGAGGTTACTGTTGATGCCAGCATCGCCCCAAGGACCTCGTCCAGCCCGACCAGCGGATTGGTATGGATAGTTATTGCAATTACTCAGGTTACCCTGCTCTGTATGAGTTATGGGGACTCCAGATGCATTTCACCTGTCCTGTGAGGTTCGGAGCCCAGGGCCTTCTTGGAACTACGGGGCTGCATTGTGGGATATAGGAGTCCTTTTAGCGCTCTCTTGGGGCATCTTGGGGCCCTCTTGGGGCCCTTTTGGGGGGTCCTGGAGACCTCTGGGGGCTCTTTTGGGGCGCCTTGGGGCACTCATGGGGCCCTCCTGGGGCTTTCTTGGGGCTCTCTTGGGGCCCTCTTGGAAGCTACGGAGCGCCTCCTGGGGCCATCTTGGAGACCATCGATCAAAGGAGGGGGGGTCCTCGATTTCCCTCCCCCCTCAGAGGCCAGCGGAATAGCCTCTTGGGGCGCTCTTGGGGCCCTCTTGGGGCGATCTTTGGCGCTCTTGGGCCAATCTTGGGGGCCTCTTGGGCCCTTCTTGGAGCTCTCTTTGGGCCATCTTAGGGTTTACCTTGAGGCCTCAAAACACTATCGGAATCAAAAAGGCGAGAAGGCAAACATCAGTGAATTTCTTCCAGTTCTTGAAGGATTTTGGCTTCTCCGCGAGGTCCTGATGGGGTCGCCACAAGCACCTGGAACGGTCTTGTGGCCCTTTGGGGGCCTCTTGGAGGCATGCTGCTAGCTATCTGGAGCCATGTTGGGCTATCGATCTTGGAGGCCATCTTGGGATTTCTACGGCCCACTTGGAGCCATCTCAGGCTATCTTGGACGCACTGGCCGCTCGCGAACCCCTCCGTCCAGGGGGTCAAGTCAGCCAGCTCGAACGAGCCAGAGGCTCCGTCCACTCCCACCCGCCCTCCCACAACATAAGAAGCAAGTGCGTCGCGTTCGACGCCTGTCGCTCATCTGATATCGTGGGCGGCTAGACGTCCAGCGCGCGACATGAGCTGCGTCCTATTCCTGCCGCGTATTAAGCAACGTCGGCGAGAAACAAGACCGCGCGCGATGTACGCCGCGGCCCGCTCCAGCCTCTCATGTTGCATCGTCGGCGACATCATGTCCAGCGAACGAAGTGCGCCGCGTCTCATTCCAGCCGCACGTGTTGTACCGCCAATCGTTTCGCTCCTGCCGCGCATGGAGGAGGGGTGGGAGGAGGAGGAGGAGGAGGAGGAGGAGGAGGAGGAGGAGGAGGAGGAGGAGGAGGAGGAGGAGGAGGAGGAGGGGTGGAGGGAAAGAGGGAGGGAGGGAGAAACTGAGGAGGACGAGGAGACAGCCTCTTGGGAATTCGCGGGGCGTCCTGGGAGTTGTCTGGTATACGCCTGAGGGCCTCTTGGGTATGTCTTCCGGGTTGGAACATTGTCAACGCAAGTAGGTGCTAACCTCACAGTCCTTCAAACACCAAATGAACATCAATATTTTTGCTGCCCCCCAGGACCTCCTGAACGCCTTTTTTCGACCTCTGGGGGGTCCCCTGAGGCACTTGCTTGAAACGCACTTGTTTCAGGCATTATGAGCCCGCCCAGCTCCTCAACCCGACGGGCCGCAGCGTCGACGACAAGAAACTCCATGGTGACGAGCAGGCGTCCCCGCGCGATGTGCGCCGCGTCCCATTCCCGCTACGCGATTCGCAGCGCCGACGAGGAGAAAATACATGTCGGCAAGCAAATCGTCGACGTTGCGGTGTTTTTTGAAGCGTTGGTCGGGGGTCCCGCGTGGGGTTGGCCAGGCGTCCGCGCGCGATGTGCGCCGCGCCCCATTCCTGCTACACTTTTCGCAGCGTCGACGACAAGAAAATCCACGTTGACAAGAAAAACGTTGACGTTGTATTGTTTTTGATGGGTCGGACGTGACCACCCGCTTGGGGTTACCCAAGCAGTGCTCATTCCGTTTCATTGGTGCTACACGTTTCGCAACTCGACGACACGTTGGCGAGAAACAAGTTGAGTTCGTGTTGCTCTTTGATAGCTAGGAAGGCGGGGCTGCTATCGGCCAGCTAGGTGGGGATGTGGGGGTGATTAATCATAAGAGTTAAGGATTACATCCCTCCGCAGATGGGTACTACAAGGATTTTCGAAGGGGAAAGCAATACATCGTTAGACCACCTGCGCCCAGAGGGCTGGTGGGACTTGTGCGTAATATGCCTGGCGGCGTTGTCCCCAGGTCCAGGGGTGGTTCGTTCCACCGAAAAGGATACATTCCCCCCGCAACCTACATTCATGCCCCAGGGTCTAGAAGTCCGTTTGGGGCCTCCGAGGGAGGGGGCAATGTTTGTTTGAAGGGGCTTCCAAAATGGTTCCAGGGGCCGCCAAAATTTCGCCCAGGACCTCCGCAGGCGTTCCACGATGGCCCCAGAGCGGCCCCAACATACAGCAGCATGTACCCAGAGAGAGTCCACGACGCCCCAGGGGAAGCACACTCAAACCGGCAACCTGACGTGTGCTCAGTGGGTGTTGGTTGTCAGGCTGCCCGCCTGCGGATAATTCGGGGGGCGCTCCCGAGGCCCCGGGGGCGCCCCAATAAGGTCTGAAAAGAGCCCCAAGGTGGGCCACAACAGCTCCAAGACGACCTAAGAGAGTCTTCGACCGCCTAGGCGACCCAACAGAGCGCCTCGATGGCCAGCCGCCGGGTCCGCCAAGAAGGGCCACGACGTCCCGATAGTCCCCCGAGGGGGCCCACAACCGGAGGAAGCCTCCTAGAGGCCACCACGATGGCCCCTGAAGGGGGCCTGAAGACACAGCCCTCGGACAGCCGAGTGCAACCCCCAAGAGGCCCACACGGACCAAGACTTCTTGAAGTTACGATCACGGATAGTTTCGGAGGGCCCACGGCTCACAAACGGGCGAACCCCTTTCCTTACTCGTATGATTTGGTACGGGGCCCTCTGGAGAGGCCCCCGAGCGTTCCGAGGGGCAGCCCGAGACGACCCGAAAGCGTAGCATTCCGAGGCCTCTTGGCCGACCCAGGGTTCTCCAACATAGCACGTCGATTTGGTGGTGGTGGCGGTGGTGGTGGGAGGAAAGGGGGAGACTAATGTGGATGAGGGAAGGGAGGGAGAGATGTAGTGGAATGCGGTGGAGGAGGGGGCGGAGGAGGAGGGGCAGAACGGGGAAGAGGATGACAATGAGAGGGGAGCGGCGGAGGAGGAGGAGGAGGAGGAGGAGGAGGAGGAGGAAGGAGGAGGAGGAGGAGGAGGGAGGAGGAGGGAAAGGGGGGGAGGGGGAGAGAGGGGAGGATGGAGGAGGAGGGAGGAGAGAGGATGGAGGAGGAGATCGACGACCACGCTGAGGACGGGGAGGACGGGGACAATGAGAAAAACTGCGCGAGGATGGATTCAGGAGGGGAGGAGGAGGAGAGGAGCAGGAGAGCAGGAGCAGAGCATGGGAGCAGGCAGGAAGCAGAGGAGCAGGAGGAGCAGGAGGGAGGAAGGAGGAGGAGGAGAGGATAGGAGAGGAGGAGGAAAAGGAGAGGAAGCGGAGGAGGAGGAGAGGAGGAGAGGAGAAGGAGGAAAGGAGAAGCTGGGGAGGAGGAGGAGGAGGTTGTGGATGGGGTGGTGCAGGAGGTGGCAGGAAGAGAATGATGAGAAGGAGGGAGGGAGGAGGCGGAGAGAAGGAGAGGAGAGGAGGAGGAAGGAGGAGGAGGAGAGGATGGAGGAGAGGAGGTGCAGGAGTAAGAGAATGAGAGAGAGAGGAGAGGAGGAGGAGGAGGAGGAGGAGGAGGCGAACATGGAGTTGGAATTGCCGTACATCGCATTGCGGCGGCGATAATTGCATGTTGGTGTTGTCAGCCCAGTTCCATTGCGCACGGGGATTTCAGCTGGCGACGTGGTCTGCATTATAGTCGTCTGTACAACAGTATATGTATGAGATGTCTCGCGACACGTGGGATGATCAGAATGTGCCGTTCGTTGACGACGTGGTCGGAGGTTCGAATGCGGATTTGAAGCGTTGCCTCGCAACGGGGACGCAGGACTCTCCGCCAGCAGCGCTGTGGGCCAAAGAAGGTAGCACTGCATCTATGCATCTGATACCTCCAGCGTGGCTCCCGCGAGCACCTCACAGGGCCCCCAGGATGTTCCAAAGGGCTTCACGAGGAAGCGCGCCCGCAGCACTGCGTGGCGCTGTGTGCCGGCCGCACAGAAGCTCACGCAGGGCCTCCCGGGAGTAACCCCCGGGGAGCCTCCAGGGAGCTGCCCTGGAGATTCCCACGGGCCTCCTGGCGCAGTGGGACTGCGCGGCATCACCAGGAGGCGTACAGTCGGGGCGCTGAGGAAGGAACCCTTTTCGTTTGGGAGGGGCTCGGTGTTCCTTGATTGTTTCAGAGTTTGCCTCGGGTTTCCCGGAGGTTTTCCATGGGAAATCGAGGTTGAACTTATGGGAAATAGGGGCCTCGTTCCTTATTTAGGGTTCCTTAGGTCAACGCCACGACTGTAGCGATCAGGCCGCCTCTGGCTCCCGAGAGCCTCAGAATCGTCCAGCACGGCGGCGCTGTCAGCTTAAGCGCCGCCAGCGTGCGGCACTCCCAGAGAGCCGGGACTCGCACGGAGGGCGCCGCAGCGGCATTGCCCGTCTGCGCCACGCACGTGCGGCGACCCGTGGGCGCGAATGGTGGGGGGGTCCTTGGGCGCGAATGGTGGGCAGCTCATCTCCTGTGGTGCTGGTTCCCCGTTTTGAATGCGCGTCGCCCCGCGTCCCTCCTTCCTCCAACTCCTCCCTCCTCCCTGCTCTCTGCTCCTGCTCTTCACGTGCTCATTTTGGCACTCCCCTCATACGTCTCGTGCCCCCCGGGGAATCTGCGGGGGTTTCTCCTTGGGCGCGACTAGTGTGGGGGAAGGAAGGGGTGCCGCTCTCGGGCCCGTATATAAGGCCCCCTTCTGGGCCCCAACGGGCCCCTCTTCAGGAACTCCTAAAGGGCCCCTTTTCTGCAGCCCTCGCTTGGGCGCGAGTGGTGGGGGAAGAACGGTGCCGTTCTCGGGCCCTGAAGGCCCCCTCCTGGGCCCCAACGGGCCCTTCTTCAGGAACTCTGAAGGGCCCCTTTTCTGCAGCCCTCGCTGCCCCCACATTTACAGTCCACCGGCATGTCGACGGTGGTCAGTTTTCCCCAGGGGTGCTGCTGCAGCCCTGCCTCCTCGGTCTCTCCTCGGCCACTTCCGCTGGCCGCGCCCCGCTCCAGCAGCTCCGAGATGGCCCTCCGAGGCCCCCGCACCCTCATGCACCGCGCGTCCTTCCGACACTGGTCGACGGTATCGCCCTCCCTCGGCTGCACGTAAGAGTGACCCTGGGCAAGAGTGACCTTTGGTGCGCGGCTTTTTGGTGGGCGCGAGGAGGCCAACACACAAGCGCGCAAGACGCTACCATCTCGCCGAGCGCGGCGATCGGAGGACCCCGGCGAGCGCGCACCAAAGGTCACTCCGGCGAAGGGTCACTCTTACGTGTAGTCGACTCCCCCCGTCTGTCATCACCGCGGCCCGATCTCTCGGGGGCGGCAAAGAGGGGGGTGATGACTAAGGGGGTGGATATCATGGCGGGGGCCATGATATTTCCCCAGATTTCGTGGCGCCTCTTCTTGTTCCATTACCTCCCTGGCGCCTCCGCCGGGCCGCGCACGTGCCGCCGGTGATGATTTGCACCCCCCCCCTCTTGGACACCCCTCTTTTTCGGGGGAGCGCAAGACCCGAGTAAGCCGGAACTCGGGTTTGGGGACGTTTTTTTGACGAACGCGTCCTGGATTTTGACGGTCCAGTTTTCGTGGGATGTCTCCGGCCCGCAGCCGCCGGCCTACAGGGGGATTCTCGACGAAAAATAAAAAACTACCCCCAAAATAGTCAAAAAATAATCACAAAATAGTCTGGGGACTATTTTAAAAGCAATTTTTTTCGACCTCTTTGGGGCATTTTGGGGGTATGTTTTGTTTTTCGTCGAAAATCCTCCTGTAGGGGGACACGCCCGACATAAAAGTAGCGGGCCCCCACCGGTCCGTAGCCATTTGGGCTCAAGCCGTTTCCCTCAAAGAGAGGTTTCCTCTGAAGTGTTCGCTTGGGGCCGCAGTAGCGGCAAGGCTTGTGTGTGGGCGGAAGCAATGGAGCATGCCAACCGCATCTACCAGAACCCATTGAACACGACCGAGATCTACGTCTGTTTCGGTTCGACCTTCAAGGGCGCGCAATGATTCCCTCCCTACGAGGCTTGGATGGCGCATCAAGGCCTGTCTCGGGAGGACTATGAGGCGACCACAGCTGAGGTCAAAAAGTATCTCGACGCCAACGGCGAAGACTTCAAGACAAGAGTCGCGAATTGCTTGTGCGTGCTCACCTGTGGCGTTCTATTCTGCCCGGTGCTCACCTTGAGGAACCAGGAGGCCCGCATACACAGAGCTGCAGGAGTTGGTCGCGCGGACGAGTAACAACAATCTGACCTACTGGATCTCGGCCTTCGACAATGTCGGGCAGAAACTGGGGGCGTGGGTGGACTCCAAGGGTTCGCCACTCATGCTCCACATGGAAGACAGTTACCCCAAACAAGGCGGCCCACCCGATGGCTGTAGCCTTGTCATGAAGACCCAGAGCCCGGTGCAGTGGCCCCCCCGTTTGACGAACGTCATTGGCAAGCGCTTCTGCTGCGATTGTGGCCAGGCATTGCAGCCCGGAAACCGCTTTTGCGGTAGCTGCGGAGCCCAAGCGTAGGGTGGGATGGCACGTTTCTCTGCTCTTCCATGCTCCAATCGCTAAGCACAAACTCAAATAAACCAGTTTGGCAAGGTCTACTGCCCCCCCCCAAAAAAAGTAGCGGGCCCGTGGGAGGGCGGGGGGGGGGGGGGGGGCACCTCGCAGTCTGCGCCCCCTGTGGGGCTGCTGCTGGGTGCCCGGGAGGGGGGGGGGGGCGCGGGAGCAGGCTCTCTCGGCGGAAGAGGCTCACCTGCGGCGTGCGGGCGCGGGCCCGTCGGGCGCAGCTGCCCCAGCGCTCTCCCCATCACTCCCTCCCCCTATCATCCTCTCGATCCCTGTACTTCCCCCTCCCCAGATCGGCCTCAACCTCCTCCCGCTGTCAGCGCTTTTCCCTCCTCCTGTTCTCCTGGCCTCCTTCCCTCCCATCAGTTCCTTCCTTCCCCTCCCGGCCTCTCCCCCCCTCTTCTCTGCCCCGTCCCACCCCGCATCTCCATGCCCTTCCTCCTCTCGCTCCCTCTCTCCTCCATCCCTCCGCTCTCCCCCTAAAGCGACCCCCTTCTCATCCTTCTCAACCATCCCCGCCTGCATCTCCTGCGCCTCCTCCACCCTCTACCCCCTCCTCAACGTGTTCCTCTCCAGTGTTTGGTCCTCCTCTTCCCCCTCCTCCTCCTCCTCCTCCTCCTCCTCCTGCTCCTCCTCCTGCTCCTCCTCATCCTCATCCTCATCCTCATCCTACTCCGTCTCCTTTTACCCTGTCCTGCAGTCGTGCACAGGAGCGGACTGACAATGCCGACGCGGACGGCTCTGACAGGGAGTCCAGCGGAACCCTCACCCCAGAGGAGGTCGACGAGGTTCAACGGGCAAGAACAACCACACCACTGGGAGGGGGCAGGTGGGGGGGTCCCTTCTCTTCCTTCCCTCCCGTTCTCCTCCCACTTCTCCATCTACATGCCCCCTCCCCTTACCCGTCCTCGTCTCTTCCACTTCCTATCTCCACTCCCGCTACCATCCCCCCTCCTCTGCACATGAGGCTGTTGTTTTGGATTTGGATTTCCGGCAAGTTCACTTGCATGGCATTTCCTCTCCCCTTTTCCGCCGCCATCCAATCAGCGCTGGGCCGAAAAAGCGTGCAAGCGAGCCCTGACTTGCGTGAGGTCCAGATTTCTTTTCGGGCCTCGCCACGCCCGCCCCCCTTCCATGCAGGCACACGCTGGTCGTTGAAAGTGGATCTTTTGGGGATTCCCGGATCCCTTCCATCGCCTCCCTACTGCAAGGACCGGTAGGCTTGCGCCGTGTTCTGCCATTCTCCAGGGGGCCTGGACCCAGTCTGCTTGACCCGCCTTCCCGCTTTCTGCCTCTGCCTGCTCCCTCCGACCGACGCGCAGACCCTCGACGGCGTCGCGCGAAACACGCCCCGCATCCCCCTCGCCTCCCCTCCCGGCCCGCTCGGCCCCCTCTCCCGTGCGATCGCCCCCTCCCCCCCCCGCAGGAGGAGGGAGGAGGGAGGAGGGAGGAGGGAGGAGGAGGAGGAGGGAGGAGGGAGCAGGGAGGAGGGAGGAGGGAGGAGGGAGGAGGGAGGGAGGAG
>CAUYUJ010004823.1:0-22500 GCA_963575745.1 Prorocentrum cordatum
GTCAAGCTAGCCAGCTCGAGCGAGTCAAGCATGGCATGCCCAGTCCCACCCGCCCTCCCACAACATAAGAAGCAAAGCTGGCACAACTGGGGGCCGAAGTCACACCGGCCAGCCGGTTTGGTACAGCTGATGCGGCCGCGATGCGGTTGCCGACGGGAACTGGCGAGCGCGTGTTGAATGCCGCGCACGCATTGCCAGACGAGTCGAGAATGGCCCGGTACACCGCAGGAAGCCAGAGGTGGCCGGAGGAAGCCCGACGGTCTGACAGGACACCCCAAAGCATTTTTGTGAAAAAGCATTGGGTTTTTGATGTTTTTATGTTGAAATGCTTGCAAACACACGGTGTTCGGTAGGATTCTGACATGAACGCGCGAGTGTGCTCTTTGTGGTATTTTTTGCACAGGATTCGCGGCCTGGGTGCATGACAGAGCATCGCGAGTGCACCGCGCGATGACGTGAAATCGCTGGATTCGATAGAATTCTTAAGATTCCTATGGTTTTCCTATGATTTCAGCAAGAGAGCCCGGGCTGGAAATTTGTACAATTTTTGTGAAAAAGCATTGGGTTTTTGATGTTTTTATGTTGAAATGCTTGCAAACACACGGTGTTCGGTAGGATTCTGACATGAACGCGCGCGTGTGCTCTTTGTGGTATTTTTTGCAATGGATTATCGCCGTGGACGACAGGACGTCCATGTCGAGAGGAAAAAATAAGAAACATGTTGATTTTGTATTGTTTTTTACAGGTTAGGATGGGACCACCCGGATGCGGCCCCTAATGGCCGGCCTGAGGGGGGAGTGGAGTATATTCTAATAAGGAATAAGGATAGGAGTCAAGCTAGCCAGCTCGAGCGAGTCAAGCATGGCATGCCCAGTCCCACCCGCCCTCCCACAACATAAGAAGCAAAGCTGGCACAACTGGGGGCCGAAGTCACACCGGCCAGCCGGTTTGGTACAGCTGATGCGGCCGCGATGGCGGTTGCCGACGGGAACTGGCGAGCGCGTGTTGAATGCCGCGCACGCATTGCCAGACGAGTCGAGAATGGCCCGGTACACCGCAGGAAGCCAGAGGTGGCCGGAGGAAGCCCGACGGTCTGACAGGACACCCCAAAACATTTTTGTGAAAAAGCATTTGGTTTTTTATGTTTTTATGTTGAAATGCTTGCAAACACACGGTGTTCGGTAGGATTCTGAGATGAACGCGCGAGTGTGCTCTTTGTGGTATTTTTTGCACAGAATTCGCGGCCTGGGTGCATGACAGAGCATCGCGAGTGCACCGCGCGATGACGTGAAATCGCTGGATTTGACCGAATTCTTAAGATTCCATGGTTTTCCTATGATTTCAGCAAGAGAGCCCGGGCGGGAAATTTGTACAATTTTTGTGAAAAAGCATTGGGTTTTTGATGTTTTTATGTTGAAATGCTTGCAAACACACGGTGTTCGGTAGGATTCTGACATGAACGCGCGCGTGTGCTCTTTGTGGTTTTTTTGCAATGGATTATCGCCGTGGACGACAGGACGTCCATGTCGAGAGGAAAAAATAAGAAAAATGTTGATTTTGTATTGTTTTTACAAGTTAGGATGGGACCACCCGGATGGGGCCCCTATCTGCCGGCCTGAGGGGGGGAGTAGGAGTATATTCTAATAAGGAATAAGGATAGGAGTAAGAGTAGGAGTCAATCTAGCCAGCTCGAGCGAGTCAAGCATGGCATGCCCAGTCCCACCCGCCCTCCCACAACATAAGAAGCAAAGCTGGCACAACTGGGGGCCGAAGTCACACCGGCCAGCCCGTTTGGTACAGCTGATGCGGCCGCGATGGCGGTTGCCGACGGGAACTGGCGAGCGCGTGTTGAATGCCGCGCACGCATTGCCAGACGAGTCGAGAATGGCCCGGTACACCGCAGGAAGCCAGAAGGCCCCAACTTGTATTGTTTTTTTATAACGGGGGGGTTTGGATGGGCGGGCGCGGGGTGTGCGCCGCATCCCATTCCTGCCAAGCATTTTGCGACGTGGACGACAGGACGTCCATGCTGAGAGGAAAAACGTTGGTGCGCGGCGCCGAGGCGAGAGCGACATGTCACCCCTTCGCGCGGGGTGTGCGCCGCGTCCCATTCCTGCCACGCATTTTGCGACGTGACGACAGCACGACCATGTTGACAAGAAAAACAAAAACTGTGTATTGTCTTTTGCAGATTAGAATGGGACGGATTGGATGGGCGGGCGCGGGGTGTGCGCCGCGTCCCATTCCTGCCATGCATTTTGCGACGTGGACGACAGGACGTCCATGCGACGGTGCCAATGACGGCGACGACTCTAGAAAGATTTGAGCATGCGCTCGCGGCGACGCGCGCGCATGTCGCCCGCGTGGTATTTTTTGCACAGGATTCGCGGCCTGGGTGCATGACAGAGCATCGCGAGTGCACCGCGCGATGACGTGAAATCGGTGGATTTGACAGAATTCTTAAGATTCCTATGGTTTTCCTATGATTTCAGCAAGATAGCCCGGGCGGGAAATTTGTACAATTTTTGTGAAAAAGCATTGGGTTTTTGATGTTTTTATGTTGAAATGCTTGCAGACACACGGTGTTCGGTAGGATTATGACATGAACGCGCGCGTGTGCTCTTTGTGGTATTGTTTGCAATGGATTATCGCCGTGGACGACAGGACGTCCATGTCGAGAGGAAAAAATAAGAAAAATAAGGATTTTGTATTGTTTTTACAGGTTAGGATGGGACCACCCGGATGCGGCCCCTATCTGCCGGCCTGAGGGGGGAGTAGGAGTATATTCTAATAAGGAATAAGGATAGGAGTAGGAGGAGGAGGAGGAGGAGGAGGAGGAGGAGAGGGGGGAGGAGGAGGATGATAGGAGGGAGGAGGAGGAGAAAAGAGTAGAGGAGAAGGAGGAGAAGGAGGAGGGGAAGGGAGAGGAAAAAGGAGGAGGGGGGGGGGGGGAAGCAAGGTAGGGGACGAAGGGTGGTTGCATTGGAGGGTTAAGTGGGCGGAGGAGCGGGACGGGGCGCAAGGCGTCCACACGGGCCACCAAAGCGGCCCGAGGATGCACGGACGGGGCGCCACGGCCCCCCACTTCGGGGGAAAAGGCCCACGACAGGAGCCTCGAGAGGAAGTCGAGACAGGCCGCAGGTCACACCAGAAGGCGTCACACGAAAGTGAGCGACTGCAGCGAAAAGTGGCTACGGTCAGGCGGGCTCGCTCGGCAGAGGGAGCCTGCACTCACGGGCAGCGGTCCGAGACCTTGGAGTCCAGACCACAATGGACCGTCGAATCACCACATGCGCAGACAACAAAACCCGATGGACTTTGTCTGAGGCAACTGGCAGAGTCGAGCAAGCTCATGGGAAGAGGCGGCGGACTGGGAGGCGGCGGCGGGAGAAGCAGCGGGGAAGTCTGGACCCGGGAAATGGAGCTTGGTGTGGTGCGCAAGGATCGGACCAGAAGGCTTACCGAATCAGCTGACGCAGCCGGTTTTCCCGGCGCCTCGGCGGGAACTAGCTGCACGCAGCAAGTTTCGCACGCCCCCTTTCCGTATGCCGCCCCTCTCGCTCGACCCCGAGAGGAGAGGAGGCCTGGAGACTCGACCAAGAAGCTGGCGAGGAAGAGGCCCAGCGGAGCTCGCGTGCTAGGCCCGTCCGAGCAGGCCAGCGGTCAAGGTCCCCAGCCAATGGGGGACCTCTGTGATCCCTGGCCACTCTCACCCCCCCCGAAGCGGATGGGGGCGGGGAACTGCTCTTTTCTCTCGGAGGGGCACATCATCGTTGGATGCACCTTGGGTTTACTCTGGGCCTTCTCCGTCACTCCCCCTCCTCCTCCTCCCCCTCCTCCTCCTCCGCCTCCTCCTCCTCCTTGTCCTCCTCCTCCTCCTATTCCTCCTCCTCCCCGTTCTCCCCCTCCTCCTCCTCCCCCCCCTCCTCCTCCTCCGCCTCCTCCTCCTCCTCCTCCTCCTCCTCCTCCTCCTCCTCCTCCTCCTCCTCCTCCTCCTCCTCCTCCCCCTCTTCCTTCTTCTCCTCTTCCTCCTCCTCCTCCTCCCCCTCCTCCTCCTCCTCCTTCTCTTCCTCCCCCTCCTCACCCTCCTTGCCCTCCTTACCCTCCTCGCCCTCCTTGTGCGCTGCGTCCCAAGCCTTGCCCTGGTCGTCCGTGGGTCGCGGGCTCACAGGACGTGGGCTCACGGGCCGCACACCCTGGCGGCGCCCAGGCTCTTTGCCCGCAGATCGCGAGGGGGGGGATGGGGGAGGAGGGAGGCGAGGGGGCGAGTTTGAAGGGGGCCAGTAGGCCCGACCAGATGCGAGGAGGGAGGCGAGGGGGCGAGGGGGGAGGAGGGAGGCGAGGGGGCGAGGGGCAGGAGGGGGGGCGAGATTGAAGGGGGCCGGTAGGCCCGACCAGAAGCTTCGCTTTGAGCGAAGCACAGCTCCAGCTCTGTTGTGCCGTAGTAGCGATAGTCCCAGTAGTAGGAGGTCGTCGCGGGAGCGACGGGCCATCTCAAGCGAAGGATGTTTTCGGCCTCGATGGCGAATCGTATGCCTCGCAATGAGGCGCAGTCAAATGTTGGCGGCCGGCCGCTTGAGCACAAACGGCCGCGGTAAAAAACACTCGTTATCTCTCGCCCTTGTCCCAACTGACTTTAGTCGGGGGGAAGGGATACGAAGCGTGAATCCGCCGCCACTATACAGCAGATACAGCAGATACTATGTACAAAAGGCAGCAAAAGGCGGGGCCGCAAGGAAGGCGGACCCGCAAGCAACTTGCCTTGCAAGCACATTGCTGTGCATGTGATTACTCCTCAGGCGGCCACAGACCAAGACGTCTGGCCAGCCCGATAAGGAGTATGACGCTTTAAATCATGCTTGAAGGACTGCGTACCTCCCATGACCTGTAGGGGCATGTCTCTGTCAATGCTCCCCTTTGTGTGACCATCCGAGGTCATGTCGCGAGTGTCACACCACTGAATGTTATGCACGATTCCTGGCTCCATCATCTGTCGTATCCAAGTGATGTGTCCTAAAAAAGGTGAGCTCGCTCGGCTTATTTCGGTCTTTGCTTGGCAAGGACTTGAAAACAGTTTCAGCATCTATTGTCAAGGTGACCTTGATGCTCAGGCCACCCAACTCCAGTATGTCTTTCAACAGAGTGGGGGGTAACGGACCTGCATGGAGCTCGCGCAGAGTCACGATCGTGGGATAGCAGTCCTCCAAGTTGTGGGCTGCTGCAAGTGTCTCTGTTGAACAGCTTGAGCGGACCTGCAAGCGGTGAGACTTGCTGCGCGCATCGATCAAGTGGACGACAAGCTTACTGGATGGCGTGGCTCCACGCCGTAGCAGGCTTGCCCCGCAAATGCCATAGCCTCTGAGCTCGTCATCGGCATCTCCACTCAGGCGTCGATAGCCGGAGTCGCTGTGCAGGTCAACTTCGCCCGTTGGAGTCATCGATCGATAGGCGACCTTCTTAGGGCAGGCCTGCAGCTTCTTGGTGATCGCTTTGAGTCGTCGCACTTGTGTATTGGTCGGTTCTTGGACACGTTGTAGAGAGACAACATATACCATCAACCAAACCACACTTGGGTGATTAATGCGTAAGCCAATTCGCCTCTGAGGCTGACGAACATGTCCACAACCATCTTGGATGCCTTGGCGTCAACGTCGGCGCCGGTGAGTTCAGGATGTTGTATAGGACGGAGCTGTTTAATGTATTCATCTTGGTCCAATTTGACGTTGCCGTCCCAATTCTTTTCGTGCCTCACAGCACAAAGGGTAAACGTATGTTTGTTGAGTTTGCACTTGCCAGAAGTGTCCTCGACGCAATTGGCGCATATGTAAATGGTGTCCTCAGTGCCGGCCATATTGATATCATCAACATGTTTGGCTGTGAGCAGGTTGCTGCTCGTCTCGAACTCCTCGTCGTAGGACGTGGGTCTGACACCGTAGCCTCTCGTGGTCCTTCTGAGCTTCAGTGGGGAAGCTCTGGGTACATCCTTGGTGCCGGTGCCTGGCTTGAGGCGCTGCAGGCAGTGTTTCGACTCGTCGTAGTGTTCGAATCCAGGGAGGGATCGAAGCGCCGTTGCCGATCCAGCCGGCAAGGTAAAGCGCGCCACGCGCTCTTTCTCACCAGTTGCCTCAGCAAGTTCCTGGCAGGTTAATCCTTTCAGGAAAAAACCATGCGGGTGTCAAGGGAAGCAACGATCCATTGCTCCTCGCATCCTCGCACGCTGCCGCGCTTGCGAGTCATCTCTGGCTTGGCCGCCGTGCTGTCCCTGAAAAGGTCTCCACGTCGAAAGCGTCGGGGTCCATGGGGCCCCGAAGCACCAGGCGCAGTCCGATGGTGCGTTCCATCTCGCCCTTTTCGTTCTTCACGAACTTCCATTTATACGCGTACCTCGAAGTCATGATGTTTGACGCTTTAGATATATCTTGCATCTTGAAACACTTGTTGTCGAACCATGTCTTGGGTTTAGTATATGGGGCCTTTGATACTTTCTCGGGATTCGCCTGGAAGTCGGCCTTCGCGAGGAGGTCGTCTTCCTTGACAGCCGCAGCTCGTTTGCAGCGGCGATGGCATATACTCGCATGGTGGTTGCACGGTCGGCATTTCATATCCTGTGATTTTGTTCTGATAGGACTACCACTGACATTTCTGCCGCGAAGCAGAGTTCTACATATTGACCACTCTAGTCCGAGTCCAATCCGTAACTGTGGTCTTCGACCGTAGAGCATAGTGAGACATGATGCGTCTCCTCGATGTCGGAGTCGCATGAATATCCCCACTTAGGCAGGTGCCCCCGCTGTTCTGCAGCTACAGTGACCAGCACACTGTCGTCGGTAATCGTATGTGTGGGTACAATGTAAAGGGCATCCAAGGGAGTTGCCTCCAATAGTTCCCTTTCTTCAAATAATTCTGTGCACCGCACTTCCGTAATATGGCTCTCAAGGTCCGCTTCTGATTCCCCATATCGTAGGAAGCCGTCCATCCTCCTGTGGTGGTTCGGCTTCTCGGGCTTGGCGTTTTCGCATTGCGCCGGTATGTCCGCCAGTTCCTCAAACTTTGCATCTCGGTCAAAGCCCGCTTGAGGTTTAGTGGACTTTAGGCACTGGGTGATCCTCGAATGTGCTGATCCAGTTGCATTATGAACATCATGGGCAGTGCCTTCTGCTTCATAGAAATGGAAACCTGGATCTACATCATTGTCATAACGGACCAATGTGCAACTGTCAGCGCAAGCCACCAGAGGTAGCTGATGGATACTCTTAGCCAATCTAACAGAGACTACTTTCTCGATGCGGAAGAAGTGTCTGATAGGGTGTTGTAGCGCCAGATGTACGTTGGGAGATAATCGGCTTGCGCTGGTCACCTGAAGCGCTCCCTTTCTGGTCGGGACATCGCCAAATGTCATGGCAAGTCCCCCCGCAGGTAGACGGGCAACAAATGTGAACAATGTCTGCGATGCAGTGTTTTCAGGGACGATTTCTCTGGCTATCAAAACTTCAATGTAAAGTGACTGTCGTGCATCGTACATCGCGGTTCCCCACTCGAATGATGACTTGACCTCTGTCGGGGTTATTTCGTCTGGGAACGGGCCATTCCAGCCCCCCCAGTCGCCCTCCGTAGTTGTGGGACGATGGTAGTCAACCAAATCTCCTTCATCATAATAATGCTGACCGGTGCTAATTTTCTTAGTGCGTATGCACGATTGGTCTTGGCTACTACCGTGGCCTCTGCTGCGCGCCGTCCTGCTTCTTGACCACGAACGCGCCCGCGTCCCACTTCTTGCTGGCGCTCAGCCGCTCAGCTGCACGGGCGCCCTATCCGTGGGGGTCTCTTCACCGGCCCCACATGTGCCTTTCGATGGGGTCGCAGCACAGGGTCGGTATAGGGCCGCACTGGCCACGGCGTCTCGTCGAGCATGGCCAAGTCTCCGGGCGACCTCAGCATGTAGCTCTCGTGCTCCTCTTATATATATATATATATATATATATATATATAAAAAGACGGCCGTATCCGGCAGCAACTGGTCGATGCGCGGCGCCAGCCTGACGTCGCCTGGGTTGCTGAGCCGGTCGCGCGCGAAGGAAGCCAGGATAGCTCGGGCCTCGGCCCCGCAGGGGCCGTGGCCCCGCAGCAGCTGTGGAAGAGCTCGCTGCGAGGGTTCCGCGCTGCTCGGGCGCAGCCAGCCAGCTGCGCCCGCCGCTGCGCGTCGCGCCGCAGCCTGGCCGCGTTCTCAGCGGTCACCGGGCGCGGCTTCGCGCGGCCAGCCTCTCGTCAGCGCGCGCCATGCGTCCAATTCAAGCTCTCGATGGCGCAATTCGCCAGCCGCTTCACTCGCAGCTTGTCCCGCCTGGGCAGCCCTGCGCCGATGTCAAAATCGAGCTGCTCCACGAGCGGCGCCGGGAAGTACCGCCCTGTGCCACCAGTCTCGTCTGCAGCGCCCCTTAAGGTCGGCCGCCTCCCAGGCCGGTGCCGGGTGCTCATCCTGCCGCGCCAAGGGCGCCCGCGCCGGCGGCGGCGGCGGCGGCGGCCCCTGCCTTTGCCGCCGCGCCCTTGGGGCCGCCCATTGCTTCCTCCTTCGCCCCGGGCAGCCCGCCCAGCGCCGGCGCCGCGCCCGTCTCTTCGAACTCCTGTCGGGCACCAGCTGCGCGACCCCTTGTCGTCGCCAGATGCCGCTCCGCCTCGCCCCTGGCCGCCCTGTTCGCGAACGACCTGAGCTCGGCGCTCGCGACGTCGAGCGGGTCCGCGACCCCGTCAGGTAGCGGGCGCTCTCCCAGGAAGGCTGGCCCGGCGCTGACCCGCTCCTGTGCGCCCCCACGATCGTCACCAAGCGCCTGGCCACAGACTCCAGAGCCGCGACGCTTCCCAGGTTCAGACCGTCGTAGGTCCCGGCCAGCCACAGCGCCTGCACCAGCGCGGTCGGCGCGTGGTCGGACCGATTCTTCGACGAGATCCCGCGCCCCCTGCAGAAAGACAGCAACCACATCTTCGGGCCCCCCTGTGTGCTGAGAAAACGGCGGCACATAATTACGGAGGCAAGTGCACGCGCCACGGAGCTCGCGCTGCTCCATGGCGAGCTGCGCGCTCTCCTCCACGGCCTTCCGCCACGTCTTGAACTGGGCGCCCTCGGACGCCCGCTCGACGTACAGGGTCCGCGCGTCGCCCTCGACCGCAGCCTCCGGCACGGGCGTCGCTGCGCCTCCGATCTTGTCGACCCTGGCGTCGGCCGCGGCGGGTCGTCCACATGGCCCGCGGTGCCGCGCCCGGCCTGCCGCGGAGCGCGCTGCCTCGCGCGCCGCCCGGCGCCGCTCCATCACGTCGTCCGCCGCCGCTCTCTCGCGCAGCGCGCGGGCGCCGTCGTCGAGCAGCACCGCGGCCCTGCAACCGCCCAGGCTCTCGGCCTGCCCTCCGACGACAGGGTCGCAAAGCTGCGTGCCGTTGGGGGCCCGCGCCTCTGCCGCCACGTAGACGCCGTCCTCGAGCGCGGGCCCGCCGCGGCCGTCAGGGGCCGCAGCCGGCGATGCAAACACCAGAGCGCTTGCCTCGCCGCCAGCCCCCCCCGCGCCGCCGTCCGCCGCGCCTCCCAGCGCGGGCCGCGTGGCGAGCTCGTCGCCGCTCGCCTCGGCCAGCCGCAGCTCGGAGCTTACCCCCTTGTTGGTCAGCCGCCGACGCACGCGGCTCAGCACGCTGTCCTCGACGACCAGCTCGCGCCCGCGCCAGTCCAGAAAGGTGGTCGGCTCCTCGCCCAGCCGCCCGCCCAGGCGCTCTGGCAGCCTGCGCCTGGCCCGGTACTTCAGCGCCTCGCCTCGGCCCTCGAGCACCTTCGCCAGCACCTCGTTCGCCGTCAGCGGGGTCCTGAACCTCGCGACCCCGCCCCGCAGCCCTGGCGGCCACCCCTCGTTCAGGTCGTAGATCCAGGTCCAATCTCGCACCCGCTCGATATACAAATCGTCATCGGCGGTGAGGATCACCCAGCTCTCGTACCTGTCGTCGAAGTGGGTCGGTCACAGGGGTACTCGCTCGTGGGAGTAGGTGTCTCCCTCGAAACGGACGAGCGCCCTCCGCCCTGGCATGCGATCCGCACGACTAGTCATGATGCTCGCGCAGCCCTCGCCCACCAGCTCCTTCACGCTGACAGAGTCCACACGTCCAGCCCAACAACCAGCAGGCCGCACACAGGGCCGCTGTCAGACCCAGCGCCGCCTCCTCCCCCTCTCTCCGCTCAGCCCGCACCGCCGCCACCACAACGCCAAGGTCCGGGCAGGCGGGCGGCTCGGGGCACTTCGCCGGCTCTGGCGAAGGACAGCCCGGCCACGGGGGGGAGGTCGGGCAGGGAACCGCTGTCTCCCGCACGAGCAGCAGCCTGGCCGCCTGAGCGCCGGCGCCGCGTATCGCCTCGCGCAGGAGCCCGACGGTCGCAAGTGCCCAGTCCCCTAGGACCATGGCATCACCAAAAGCTTGAGCATAAACGATCACAGACGATTGCAATCACGACAGTCGCCTGCGAGGAGACAGCAATCCCGTGGTACCCACAATGATGATGATGATGATGATGATGATGATGATGATGATGATGATGATGATGATGATGATGATGATGATGATGATGATGATGATGATGATGATGATGATGATGATGCTGCTGCTGCTGCTGCTGCTGATGCTGATGCTGATGCTGATGCTGATGCTGCTGATGATGATGTGAGTTTTCGTGACACGTGTCGATAACGAATGTAGAAGGAACGGATGAGGCCAGGGGGGTGAGGAATTTGTCCTGCGCGGGGGTGCCTCGACAAATCAATAGCCCCACTTCGGATGTTGGGAACGTAGACGCATGTAGTGCAATCGCTGTGGGGGGCAGCAGGGGGAAACCCAGACGAGAAGAAATCAGAGCCAAGAGGAGGCTCCACAAGGTGGAGGGGGCCCACTGCGGGTGCGGCGGCAGCACGCGGTGTGTTGAAGCGATGGGGGCAGGAGCAGGGAGAGGGGAGCATGCTGTGGAGGACGGCGACGAGCCAGATCAGTACGCAGGCCGCTTGGGCGATCTTTGGGGGCACTTGGGCCGTCTCGGGCCGTCGGAAGGCAGAAAAGAACGAGTGCCACAATCCTTCAAAAACCCATGGGAAATCAATGATTTTGGCCTTTTCGAGCCTTCCTGGAGGCCCTTTTGGACGGGGTGTGGTGCAGGTGAGCGCTGGGGTGCCACGGCGCGGCCTGCGGCGCGGCTCCGCCCTCGCCCCTGGGCCAAAACGGCCCCCTGTGATGCACCAGGCCGGGGCAGCGAACAGACTGTACAGCGGCGAGGCGACCTGTGTCCTCGATCGACTGCTCATGGCAGGGGTCTCCTCCTCCTCTCCTCCCTCCTCCTGTCCTCCTCTTCCTTCTCCTCTTCTCGTCCTCTTCTCCTCCTCCTCCCCCTCCTCCTCCTCCTCGGAGGCGCCAGGCACGCGGGCTCAATCGCTTGAGCACCTGGGTTTCACGCTAACGGGCTCGACCTCGGCAGGTTCGCGTGGCGATGCCGTAGGCGTTGGTTTCTGACACCGTTTGGATCGTTCAACCTCGACACGCGGCTTTCCAGCAGCGCAGATGGCTGGACCTCTTGCGACTCTGTGCCAAGTGGTTTCTGAGAGCTCGGCCGGGCGTAGACGCGCGCGTTCCGCTGCTTGCGCTCGACTTTCTACGCTCCGTCGCCGCGCGCGGGGCAGCGACGTCGAACAGTATGTGTGTGCGCGTGTGCGTGTGCGTGTGCGTGTGTGTGTGTGTGTGTGTGTGTGTGAGTGTGCGTGTCTGTGTGTGTTTGTTTGTTTGTTTGTGTGTGTGTGTGACTTCCTCCTGTGGGCCTCATGCTGCCCTTGCAGCTCGTCTCTCAGTGCGCTTCGCTTGTCGACTCTGGTCCGCCACTTGTCCACCTGCGTTTCCCCGCACCTCTGCCCTGTGGCCTCCCGGACGTTCTCTCTCCCCGCTCCCCTGGTCGTTTCCCTTTTCCCCTCCCTCGCGTCCCCCCTCGCGACTACCCCCTCGCGAATGATGTCGCGTGGTCCCTCATAGGTGGACCCGGCATTGGGCTGGCCTGGCCTGCGCTCTGACTCTCTGCCCGGCTTGGACTCACTTGCGCCGCCGCTGCGCGCGTGGCAGCGACGCAGCGGCCTCCTCCTCCTCCTCCTCCTCCTCCTCCTCCTTCTCCTGCTGCTGCTCCTCCTCCTGCTGCTGCTGCTGCTGCTGCCCCCCCCCCGGGACCAAGGTTTTCCCAAACCAAACGGGTCTTCCCAAACCAAATGTTCCGGAACCAAACCGCCAGGCATTCCCAAACCGAACCCGGGTAATCCCAAACCAAGCGGGCCTTCCCAAACCAACGCCCCCGGGTCTTCCCAAACCAACGTGCCAGGTCTTCCCAAACCAACCGGGTCTTCCCAAACCAGCCCCCGGGTCTTCCCAAACCAAACGGGTTTCCTCAAACTAGCATTCTGGGTCTTCTACAATTGAGGGTGTTCTCAAATCCGTATAGAATCCAAAGAGTTTGCCTACCCTAGGCCTACCCCTAGGCCTTCGACCTTCCCCCTAGACCTCCCCCCCTAGGCCTACCCACTAGGCTTACCCCTGGGTCTATACCCCTTAGGCCTACCCTGCCTGCCCGACCCGACCGCTCGTTAGGGTCCGCCCGCCCGACCCGACCCGACCCGCCCGTTAGGGCCCGCCCGACCCGACCCGGCCCGGCCCGACCCGACCCGTTAGGGTACCCGCGTGTCAGCTCATGTACCGCACTTAAATATCCCGCCCGCCCGACCCGACCCGCTTGTTTGGGTCCGCCCGCTCGACCCGAACCGACCCGCCCGTTAGGTTTCGCACGCCCGACCCGACCCGACCCGCCCATTAAGGTTCTCGCGTGTTCAACTCGATCACGCACTGCACTTTGAGATCCCGCCCGCCCGACCCGACCCACCCGTTAGGGTCCGCCCGCCCGACCCGCCCCGCCCCGCCCATCCCGTTGAGATCTTCCCGCCCGCCCGACCCAACCCGACCCGCCCGATAAGGCATTCGTGTTAATGTCCCGCCCGCCCGACCCGACCCGCTTGCATGGGTCCGCCGTTCGACCGACCCGACCCGACCCGCCCGTTAGGGTCCCCCCGCCCGACCCGACCCGACCCAACCTGGCCGTTAGGGTTCCCGCGTGTCAACTCGATCACGCACCACACTTTAATGTCCCGCCCGCCCGCCCGACCCGACCCGCCCGTAAAAGTCCGCCCGCCCCGGGACCCGACCCGAACCCGCCCAGCGTGGGTCGCCGCCCGACCGACCCGACCCGCCGTTAAATTTTCGCGTGTTGAAAACCGATCATTGCACCACACTGTAATGCTCCCGCCCGCCCGACCCGACCCGCCCGTTAGGGTCCCGGGCCCCACGGCCCGACCCGAGCACGCCTGCTGTTAGGGTCCGACCCCGCCCGGCCCGGACGCCCCCCCGGTTCGGGGTACTCGCGCGTGACGCGTGAATTCGATCGTGCACCAAATCGCGGACTGTCCCGCCCGACCGACCCGACCGCCCATTAGGGCCGCCCGCCTGGCCCCGAACCCGAACCCGCCCCGACGTGTACCCGCCGCCCCGACCCGACCGACCCGACCCACCCATTATGCTTTTCGCGTTTCAACTCGATCATGCACCTACTTTAATGTTCCCGCCGCCCCCGACCGACCCGCCCATGAGGGCCCGCCCCGCCCGACCCGACCCGGCCCGCCCGTTAGTGCTCTCGCGTGTGAACTCGTTAATGTCCCGCCCGCCCGACCCGACCCGCCCGTTAGGGCCCGCCCGCCCGTCCAGACCCGACCCGCCCGATCAGGTCCGCCCTGGCCCGACCCGACCCGCCCGTTAGGGCTCTCGCGTGTGAACCCGATCATGCACCACACTTTAATGTCCCGCCCGCCCGACCCGACCCGCCCGTGAGGGTCCGCCCGCCCGACCCGACCCTGTCCCGCCCGTTAGGGCCCGCCCCGCCGAACCGACCCCACCCGCCTGGTTTGGGTTCCCGCGCGCGAACTCGATCATGCACCACACTTGAAGCCCCCGCCCACCCGACCGGACCCGCCCGCTAGGGGGTCCACCCGCCCGACCCGACCCGAGACGACCGCCTATTTGGGTTGTCCGTCCGCCCGACCGACCCGACCCGCCGCTAGGGATTCTCGAGTGTGAACTCGATAATGTCCCACCCGCCCGACCAGACCCGCCCGGTCAGGGATCCCCCGCCCGACCCGACCCGACCCGCTCCGTTAGGGTTCCCGCCGCCCGACCGACCCGGACCCGGCCCGCCCGTTAGGGTCACCCGGCCCGACCCGACCCGACCCGACCCGCCCGTGAGGGTCCGCACGCCCGGGACAGACCCGACCCGCCCATTAGGGCTCCCGCGTGTGAAACTCCGATAATGTCCCGCCCGCCCGACCCGGACCCCCGGGGGGCCCGTTTAGGCCGCCCGCCCAGACCCGGCCGGATCCCGCCCGTTGTAGCGGTCAGCCGCCAAGCCCGACCCGTCCCACCTGTTAGGGTGCTCGCGCGTAAACTCGATCATGCACGCGTGTGAACTCGTTCATGCACCACACTTTAATGTCCCGCCCTTCCCGACCCGTGACCCGCCTTAGGGTCCGGTTCGGTGGCGCCGACCCGACACGACCCGCCCGTTGGGTTACTCGCGTGTCAACTCGATCACGCACCGCACTTGGATGTCCCGCCCGCCCGGCCCGACCCGCCCGTTACGGTCCGCCCGCCCGGCCCGCCCGGCCCGCCCCGCTTGTTAGGGTTCCGCCCCGCCCCGGCCCGCCCGCCCCGCCCGCCCGACCACTCGACCCGCCCATTAGGGCTCCCGCGTGTGAACTCGATAATGTCCCGCCCGCCCGCCCGACCCGCCCGTTAGGGCCCGCCCGCCCGGCCCGACCCGACCCGCTTGTTAGGGATCCCCCCGCCCGACCCGACCCGCCCGTTAGGGCTTTCGCTTGCGAAATCGATCATGCGCCACACTTTAATGTCCCGCCCGCCCGACCCGAACTGCCCGTTAGGGCCCGCCCGCCCGATCCGACCCGACCCGCCCGATCGGGCCCGCCCGCCCGACCCGGCCCGACCCGCCCGATAGGGCACTCGCGCGTGAACTCGATCGTGCACCACATTTTAATGTCCCGCCCGACCAACCCGACCCGCCCGTAAGGGTCCGCCCGCCCGACCCGACCCGACCCGAATGTTCACCTCGACCAGCCCGATAGGCCCGCCCGCCGACACGACCTGCCCGTTAGGTTCTCGCGAGCAACTCGATCATGCACCAACACTTTAAGTTCCCGCCGCCCGATCCGACCCGCCTGATAGGGTCCGCCCCGCCCGAACGGGCCCGACCCCGCCCGGTAGGTGTCCGCCCGCCCGACCCGACCCGACCCGCCCTGTTAGTTGTTTTCTCGCGTGCGGAACTCGATTAATGTCCCACCCGCCCGACCCGACCGCCCGTTAGGGTCCGTCCGCCGACCCGACCCCGACCGGCCGCGATAGGGTTCCGCCCGCCCGGACCCGACCCTACCGCCTCAAATAAGGGTTGTCGCGTGTGAACTCGATCATGCACCACACTTTAATGTCCCGCCCCGCCGGTCCCGGACCGCCGAGTTAGGGTCGCCCCGCGCTACCCGACCTGACCCGCCCGGTCAGGGTACTCGCGTGAACTCGATCATCGCACCACACCTTAATGTACCGCCCGCCCGACCCGACCCGGCCCGGTTAGGGTTACTGAGTGTCAATCGATCACGCCACCGCATTGTAAAGTCGCCCGCACGACCCGACCCGCCGTCGTTTAGAGGTTGGGGTGGGGTCTTTTTGTCTCGCCACCCGCCCGCCCGACCGACCCGTGTTAGGGTCCGCTCCCGCCCGACTTGACACGACCCGACCCGCTCGTTGGGGTACTCGCGTGTTAACTCGATTACGCACCACACTCTAATGTCCCGCCCGCCCGACCCGACGCACCCTGCCCGTCGCCGCCGACGTCGTCCTCCTCTTCCTCCTGCTGTTGTTGCCTTTCCCCTTTGCGCCCCCGCGGCGGCGTCGACGACGGCGACGACGGGGGCGGCGGCGGCGACGGCGGAGGAGGAAGACGGGGGAGGGAGGAGGAGAGCGGGGAGGAGGCGGAGGAGAGGGAGGGAGGGGTAGGGGGAAGGAGGGAGAGGAGGAGGGAGGAGAAGGAGGAGGAGGAGGATGAGGAGGAGGAGGCGGAGGAAGAGGAGGAGGTGGATGAGGGATGAGGAGGCGGGGAGGAACGAGCCGGGGGAGCAGGGGCAGGAGCTGGGTCCGTAGTCTCCGGGCGAACGAGCTTCGGGCGAACGGGCTCTGCAACGGGCCTCTGGGCGAACGGGCTCCAGGCCAACGGACTTCCAGGCGAACGGGCCTCCGGGCGAACGGGCCTCCTGGCGAACGGGCCTCCGGGCGAACGGGCCTCCGGGCGAACGGGCCTCCGGGTTTTCGGGCGACCAAGCTTCGGGCGAACGGGCTTCCGGGCGAACGGGCTTCGGGGAGAACGGGCTTCCGGGCGCACGGTCTCGCTTCGCCCGATCCGACCCGTCCCGACCCGAACCGTAAGGGTTCTCGCGTGTCCATTCGATGATGCGTCATACTTGAAATGTTCCGCCCGCCCGACCCGACCCGCCCGCTAGCGTCCGCCCGACCCAGCGCGACCCGACCCGTTAGGGTTCTCGCGTGCCCACTCGATGTCGCATTATATTTGAATGCCCCGCCCGCCCGACCGGACCCGCCAAGCAGGGCTCGCCAGGCCCGACCCGACCCGCCCCGTCTCGACCCAATAGGGTTCTCGCATGTCCATTCGATGATGCATGACGGTCTGGAGGTCCCGCCCGCCTAGCCCGACCCGCACGTTCGGGTGCCTTACCCTTGGGCCTACCCCCTAGGCCTAACCTGGGGCTCCCCCTAGGCTTCCCTTAGCCCTATCTCCTAGGGCTTGCTTTCCTAGGCTTACCCGCAGTCCTACCCCTGAGGCTTACCTTGGGCTTACCCCTAGGCTTATCCCCTAGGGTTGCCTTAGGCCTACCCCTAGGCCTTGCCCCTAGGCCAACCGTAGCTACCCCCTAGGCCTTCCACCTAGGCTCACCCTAGGCTCACCCCTAGGCCTACCCCCTAGGCATACCCTAGGCTTACCCCTAGGCCTTCCCCCAAAGCTTACCCTAGGCCTACCCCTAGGCTTTCCCCCTAGGCCTACCCTAGGCCTGCCCCATAGGCCTACCCCCTAGGCCTACCCCTAGGCCTACCCCTAGGCCTCCCCTAGGCCTCCCCTAGGCCTCCCCTAGGCCTCCCCCCTAGGCCTTCCCCCTAGGCCTACCCTAGGCCTACCCCATAGGCCTACCCCTAGGCTTACCCCCTAAGACTTCCCCTAGGCCTACCCTAGGCCTACCTCTAGGCCTGCCCCCTAGGCCTACCCCAGGCCTATCCCCTAGGCCTACCTTAAGCCTATCCTTAGGCCTACCCCCTAGGACTTCCCCCTAGGTCTACCCTAGGCCTAGCCCTAGGCCTTCCCCCTAGGGCTAGGGTCGGCCTACCTGTAGCCCCTCCCTCAATGTTAACCCTAAGCCCATGCTTAGGCCTTCCCTAGGTCTGGCTCTTGGGTAGGGCCTATCCTAAGTCTACCCTAGGGCGTTGGGTAGGGCCTACCCTGGGCAGCCCTAGGGCCTAGGGTAGGGCCTGCCCTAGGCTACCCTAGGGCCTTGGGTAAGGTAGGCTACCCTAGGGCCTTCGGTAGGGCCTAGGGTAGGCTTCCTCTAATCGTTTCTCTGGGTCCTCGTAGCTCTCGCCTTAGTTTCGCTTTCGTTGTTGTTCTCGTTTCCGCTCGTTCTCGCCTTCGCTCTCGCCTTCGTTTCGCTTTCGTTTCGCTTCTGTTCCTGCTTTCGTTCTCGACTTCCTTTCGCCTTTGTTTGGCTCTGTTGTCGCGCTCGTTATTGTTTTTGCTATCGCCTTCGTTTCGCCGCAGTTTCCGCAATTGTTGCTCGCCTTTGCTTCGCTTTCGTTTCGGTCAAATTCCGTCCTCATTGCTGTCTTTGTTTTCGCTTTTCTTCCGCATTCGTTTCGCCTTCGTTTCCGCTCTCGCTCCTCCCTTCGTTCTCGCCGTCGCGTCGCCTTCGTTTTCGTCCTGGTTCTCGCCTTCGTTTCGCCGTCCTTTGCGCCCTCGCTCTCGCCTTCGTTCTCGCCTTCGTTTCACCCTTGTTTAGCTTTCGTTTCCGCCCTTGTTCTCGCCTTCGTTTTCGCCTTCGTTTCGTGTTCGTTTCGCTGTCAATTTCGTTCCGTTTCGCTGCGCTTCGTTGCTCCGCGGGTGCATTCGCTTCCCGGGTCGCGCGGAACGTGGCAGATTACGCAGGAGCTCGGCTGAGCACGCAGGCGCACGGCAGACCAAACATATTCGCGGCCGGCCAAGCCGAAGCACGGCTGACGATGCAGGGGCACGGCGGAGCATGCAGGAACACGGCTGATCACGAAGGAACAGGGCAGAGCACAAAGCAGCACGGCAGAGCACAGAGGACCACCGAAGACCACGCAGCAGCACGGCAGAGCATGCGGGAGCACGGCAGACCAAACCAACCGGGTCTTCCCAAACCAAACGGGCCTTCCCAAACCACCACGGCCAAGTCTTCATAGGTCTTCCCAAACCACAACGGCCGGGTCTTCCCAAACCAACCGGGTTTTCCCAAACCAAACGGGCTCTCCCAAACCACCCGGGACTTCCCAAACCACAACGGCCAGGTCTTCCCAAACCAACTGGGTCTTCCCAAACCGAACGGGCCCTCCCAAACCAACCGGGCTTTCCCAAACCACAACGGCCGGGTCTTCCCAAACCAACCGGGTCTTCCCAAACCGAACGGGCCTTCCCAAACCACCCGGGCCTTCCCAAACCACAACGGCCGGGTCTTCCCAAACCAACAAGGTCTTCCCAAACCGAAACCCAGGTCTTGCCAAACCGAATCTCTCGGGTCTTCCCATACCACCCGGGTTATCCCAAACCGCAACGGCCGGGTCTTCCCAAACCAACCGGGTCTTCCCAAACCGAACGGGCCCTCCCAAACCACCCGGGTCTCCCCAAACCACAACGGCACGGGTCTTCCCAAACCAACCGGGTCTTCCCAAACCGAAGCGGGGCTTCCCAAACCAAGACCTGGGTCACCCAAACCAAAGTTTGGTTTGGGAAGACCCGTTTGGTTTGGGAAAGACGCCCCTCCGCCCCCCCCCCCCTATGCTTACTGCTCCGCGTTCCTCTTCTTAATAATCCTTGCCCCCCCCATCCTTCCCTGCCTCCTCCTCGTCCCATTTCCCTTCTTCCGCTTTTACCTCGCCCCCCTTCTCTTACTCCTATTCCTCCTGCCCCTGCTGTTGCTGCTCTTGCTCCTGAGCCTCTGCCTCCTGCTTTCTGGCGCTCCTCCTCACCGCGCAAGGCGGCGGCCTGCTGCGATGAGCCCGCGCCGAGTAGCCCTGGCCGCACAGAGAGCAGCAGCACGAGAAGCGACGGAGGCGCGGAAGAAGAGGGGTAGCTGCTTGGAGCGATCTGAAAAACAGCTGGACCTAGGAAAGTAAAACATCCTTCAACAACGTGAGACCCTCCGCAGGCCAAACTGAAGTACATTCGAGGGTACTCCCCCAGGATGCACCAGAACATCCAGCGAGCACGAAGAACATCAGGGTACGTACGCTCCCCTAACCGACCTCGATCTTTTACCTCGGTCCGACTGTAGGACGATAGTGATGCCATGATAGGACTGGCTCAGGATACGTTCCAGGATTTCCAGGATGCCTCGCAGCCATCGTTTCTGGAGCCCTGGTGGACTATCTGGGGATCTGGAAAATCCTGGAAGCCTTGGAAATCTTGGAACGTACCGTTCTCATGACCTCTTGTTTCTCTGAGAAAAGGGCCCCGAGAGGGCCCCAGGTGGCTTCCAAGATGCACCCAGAGGTCCCGGCTTTACTGCTGCTGGGAGCTGCTCGGGGTGACTCCAGCTTGGGTTTGAGTGGTGTCCCCCTCTTTGCTTCGCTTCTGCTCTCCCACCCTTCCCCTCTCACGACAACTCGCCTCGGAATCCTTTCTGGATGGGCTGGCGGGGATGCGCGAAGCGTTCGCACTTGAACTGGAAGAGGATGCTGCCCTCCTGCTTGCCAAAGGCGCTGACATTGCCCCCTCCGAGCATGTATGACCACACTTTTCCGATTCGCGGGTCGAGAGCGCACTTCTTCCGGTCGAAGCTAAGCGGGCCGTGCACAGCTTTAACTAACAAAGAGGGGGGGCAGAAGGAGAGATGTATGACCACACTCGTCAAGACGAACTATCGAAAGCTGCAGCGAGGCCGCGTTCTGGATCTGTGTCTGAGCAGAAGAGGCGATGCCTTAGCTTCCCCTTGGATTGCGCTCGTGCCCAGGATCCCCCCCCGTCGACCCATCGATCACATGCTGCTCTGAACCACGCGTGCTCCACGCGCATCCGCAATCTGGCTTACGTCACGCTGCGATTTGAGCTGAGCCAGGTGCATCGAAGCATGCCTTCTGCCGTTGCCTCAACTGCCAAACGGAGGACCTCGCTGGCAGGAGAGCTGGCCAGCCTCATCAGGCTCGCAGGTCAAGACGGCTGCAACTTCATGAGCGGACGCAACTATCCAGCACGCACGAGGCAATGCAGAGCCAGGCACGTCGACGCCCAAACGCACAGCACGCCCTCCTCCTCCTCCTCCTCCTCCTTCTACGTCTTCTCTATCGCCTCACCCTCTGCCACTCCCCCTTCTCCTCCTCCCCCAACCGCCTGCATCTCCCACTCCTCGTCCTCCTTCTCCGCAAGGCGACGCCGCCATCGTTTCAAACAACGCCGACTTCAAGCATTACGGACAAGACAGTCCGACGAACCGTGTAAGGAAGGAGGGGAATGCAATGAGGAAGAGATAAACAGAACATCCCTGCCCGCATCCTGTCCACTCTACGCCTCTTCCGTCGTGCGCCGCCCTGACCTTTACTCACATGCAACCGTCGCTCCCACTGTTTCACTTCTCAGCTTCCCTCCCGTCCTCTCGTCCCACTTGCCCCTAACCTCCCCCGCTCCCCTGTGACCCTCTCCTCCCGCTCCGCTTCCGCCCCCTTCCAACATCCTCCTCCTCGTCGTCTGCCCCGTTCCCCTTCTCATGTGCTGCTCTTTTGTTATTTACGCTATCCTTCTCCTTCCCCCTCTACGTGCCACCACGCTGTATCATGCTAGAGTGGGCTCAATCTAGCGTCACAGATACAGCCATCACGTTGTTTATCATAGAGCTAGGGCTAATGCCAAGCTAAAACCTGAAGCCTAGCGCTGCAGAGGCGTGCGACGCTACGAAGGATGTCTCGCAGCTGCGCAATGACCAACTCAGGTGATCAAACCGAATATTGACTGACCTAGACTAAAGAAAACCTGCGCAGACCCATGCTAGCCACTGGATTAGAGCTCCAATCTACAGCTCTGCTAGATACCTGCGCCTACGTAGGTTAGAACTCTGCAACACACACACAGGCATACTTACGACTACAAGCTGTGAGGCATGAGCTGCACATGATGCCACGAATCACTTCATGGTCTGCCACACTGCAAACTGAGCTTGCATGATGACATGGTCAACGGTTGGGAACTACGGAGCGACAATACATCGAAGACTTGAGAAGGAAATGCGAACATTGCGCGAATTCGGTGGGCGAACTCGGAGGATGGTTAGCGCTGACTGTTGCCGCACATTTTGACGATGCAAGCACGAACCCATCTGCTCGGACGGCAAGCCACAACGAGTTACAAACCCCGCGATCTGCACCACACAACGGCGATGCTCAGCGGCCACGCTATGGAGCGATCAGGGAATGTTCGAACATATTGGCTTCACCACGCTCCTGAAATCGGCTACTAGCGTTGCGCTGCGCTCCGTACACTAGGACAGGCGTAATGCTCTAAGCGCATCACGCCTACCACCAAATGCGGGACACAATGCAAGGACTGCTGTTAACTATTACAGCGCGGTCACTGTGATCGGACACTACGCAAATTCAGAGCAGTGCTCGATGGCAGCCCCAGAGCGCGATCGTCTGAATATTAACCCCCATCGGGCAAACACGACGGCTACACGACAGGACATGCGCCTTTCGGCTCAAGCCGTTCTGTGTCCGCCAAACATGACATAAAATACCACGTGCCCACTTCGACCGTATCATCAAAGCTTTTACGCTGTCCGTACCACACTCCTAGCGCCCAGCAAGTGGGCAACATTCTGGTACAGCACGAATTGGGAATGCCCTGTAGATCTGGCTGCCGCCTCTGTGCCGATGTTTGGAGCGCGGCTTTGTCAGGTCTCGCACCCTCAGCATCTGGGGTAAACGCTTGAGATCGCCCCGCAATCTCCCCGTCAAGACCGCAACAAGTGCTGGCCCGACGTCATGTCCAGCAAAAAGAACTGCCCAACGACCTGGAGACCGTGCGGCTTGGGCCTCGGCGCTCCGCCTGGG
>CAUYUJ010004823.1:27500-66530 GCA_963575745.1 Prorocentrum cordatum
AATAGGATGATGATAATGCCGAGAGGGAGCATGAAGCAGCAGCAGGAGGGAGGGGATGATGAGGAGGAGAGCTCAAAGGCGCAGCCAGAGCTGCGCACCCCAGGTCCCAGGCAGTGCCCAAGGGGATCACCACTGAGGCCGTCGCCACCTCCTCCAGGAACTGGACCGACCTGGACCGCCCAGAGCCCTCCGGGGCCTCCAAAAGCAGCCCAGAACGTCCCAAACCTCCTCGATCCTCGATCCTCCTCGATCTCCAGGACGGGGGCGGCGACCCCTCCACGCAGCGGTGACGCCCCTCGGCGCCGCCCGAAGGTCTGCTAAGGCCCCCTCCCAGCGCTCCAAACAGCGCTCGCGCTGGCACGTGTCCTCCTCCGCGCACGCGCGCCGCAGAGCATCCGCGAACGCTTCCGCCGCCGCCGTGGCGCCACGAGTCCTTCTGTGCCCGTGCTCCTCGCCCCGCCACCTCCACCTCCGCCTCCGCCTCCTTCCATCTGCTCCTCCTCCTCCTCCTCCTCCTCCTCCTCCTTCACCTCGTCCTCCTTTTGCTTCGCTGTCTCCTGATCCTCCTCACCCTTCCCTCCTTCTCCTGCTCCTCCTTCTGGGCCGATCTGCTCTCCCCGTAGGTACTCTTCCTGTTTTGCTTGTTCGTTCTCCTCCTCCTCCTCCTCCTCCTCCTCCTCCTCCTCCATCCTCCTCCTCCTTCCTCCTCTCCTCCCCTCCTGCTGCTGCTTCTCCTCTTCCTTCATGCTCATGCTCCTCTCTCCTCCTCCTCCTTCCTCCTCCTCTCCCTCGTCTCCTTCCGCAGACTGAAATACAAACGGCCTGGCCGCTGCCCAGCACCAGCACGCCCTCGCCGGGGCGGGGAAGCGTGCGCAGGCGGAGTATTCTCTGGGGGGGGGGAGGGGCCAGGACGCGGAAGAGAAGGAGGCGGAGAAGAAGGAGGAGGAGAAGGAGGAGGAGGAGGAGAAGGAGGAAGAGGAGGAAGGAGGAGGAGGAGGAGGAGCAGGAGAAGGAGGATGATGATGATGATGATGATGATGATGATGATGATGATGATGATGATGAGATGAGATGTGATGATGCTGAGATGCTGCTGCCTGATGATGATTGAGGCTGATGCTTGTGTGCTGATGATGATGAATGATGCTGCTGATGATGATGATGATGCTGATGTGCTGCTGCTGCTGCTGCTGCTGATGATGTGATGATTGATGATGATGGATGATGATGGATGATGATGATGATGATGAGGGGAGGAGGAGGAGGAGGAGGGAGGAGTGAGGAGGAGGGGAGGAGGGGAGGAAGGAGGAGGAGGAGAAAGAGGAGGAGGAGGAGTGAGGAGGGGAGGCGGAGGAGGAGGAGGAGGAGGAGGGAGGATGAGGAGGAGGTAGGAGGAGAGGAGAGAGGGAGAGGGGGACGGGATGGGGGGGGTCGTAGGAGCAGAAGCAGGAGGACGTGGAGAGCGGAAGGTGTATGACAACTTGGGAGGACTTCTCAGCCCCGCCTCGTGCCGCAGCGGGGCCAGGGCCCGCCCCATCTCAAGGCACAAGCGGGCGTTTGGCCCTGCGCGCGAGGGGGCCGGCAGGCTCAGCTGGACCTCGTCCCCCCCGCACCCTCTTCTTCCACCTCCGCGTCTTCCCGCACCAGATCCTCGTAATCCTCCCTATCCTCATGCTCCTCCTCCTCCTCCTCCTCCTCCTCCTCCTCCTCCTCCTCCTCATGCTCCTCCTCTCCTCATCCTCCTCTTGTGTGGGGGGGGGGGCGGTCGGCGTCGGTGACGGGGGCGGGTCGGGTGGGAGCGCTCTGCAGCCTGTGGTCTGATTCTCTTTGGCCCAAGGCTAAGCTCTATAAGCACGGTCTGTTTGATGATCAGAGGTGTAGAGCTTGTTCGCATGAGGCCGAGACGCTAGGCCATGCTTTCATCGAGTGTCCTGCGCTGACACAACGCCTGCTTGATGATGAGGAGACCTGTGGCCTCGACCCGAACCTGGCGGCGGCCCGTGACGTGATGTTAGAGCAGGGGCCGCACGGCGAGGGGCCACAAGATCTCGACTCGCTTGCTGTCTCGATCGGAATCCCGCGGTGGCCCAACGTTGAGGTGCCGCAGCCGCCGAGTGACCCCCCTTGCTTTTTCTGGGGGGACTGGGACTCGCCCAAAGAAATCTCGAGTGGCTGTGCTGTTTTTTACCGACGGCTCTGGATATCACAATGATGTCCCAAAGCTGCGTCGGTGTGGCTGGTCAGCCGTCATGCTGAACGCCAATGGAGTCCCCGTGCGCGCTGTGTATGGCGGGCTCGCAGGTGCACAGCTGACAGTTGGACGGGCCGAAAGGCTGGCTGGGCTGAGGGCGCTGCAGCATATAGCCCTCGGTCAAGCTGCTGGTCACTGACTTGCTCTGCTTTGTTCAGGAAGGGGAGCTCTGGCGTGACGGGGAGGTCGGACAAGTCACCTGCGCCAGTGCTCCCTACCCAGGTGTGTGGAGGCAGCTGATGCGGCTGAAGCGGGAGCCGCCGCAGATCGCCTGGGTGCCTGCCCACATGACGGAGGAGGAGGGTCTCTATCCTGCCCCTGCGGGCCCTACGCCCCCTCCCTACCTCTGGTTCGTGGGAAATCTGTGGGCGGTTGTTGTTGGCCAAGCTGGGGGCCTTGTCGATCAAGGTCCCCGAAGGGCACGCGAGATTCTACAAAGAGGGTCCCTCCGTGGCCGCCCAGTATGCTAGGTACCTTGGCTGGGCGGCCCAGCGGAGCTGCCAGCTGGAACTCTAGGCCGAAGCCGCGGAGTTCACGGCTGGCGCACAGATGGCGAAGCCCGCATAATGCAAAATAAGCTTGCTCCTCCACGAGCATGGCCTTGTGGAGGTCGGAGGGCGTTTGTTCTGCAGGAGCACCGACCGTTGGTGCCGTCCGACTGCCGCTCACACACTTCAGGCCAAGTTCCTCGAGGCTGCCGCCGTCGATCACCTGTTGCGGGCGTCCGCGGGGTCTGTGGGTGCTGGGCTGTCTGGGGTTGGAGCGTCTGGCGTGGGGGCCGTCTGTGGACGGGGCCTCGCCTGGCCTGGGCCCTGTGCCTGGCCGTGAGGGCGATGCTGGGGCCCCTGGCGGTGCGGCCTCGGGCTCTGGGGAGCTTGAAGCTGGCCTGCCGAAATTCACAACGCATGGGGGGCACGCCGTTACCGCCACGGGTGCGGTCGTCTGGTGTCGGCGGTGCGGGGCCTACGGGTCCGTCATGGTAGGGAACGCGTTTGCCCCCCCCCCCCCCCCCCCTGCCCTGACCCCCAAGACTTGGCCCCCTGCTGGGCCCTTTGCCGCTTGCTGGGGGGCAAGCACCCAAGAGACGAGAGACGAGACGAGACGCGCGAGTCCGCCGGCCGGCGGGCCGGCAGGCCCCTTAGGGGCGGCGCGGGCGGGCCGGAGCCCGGTCATAGGCGCATGAACTTCAAGAAAATGCTCTCGAGGTCCGCCCAGGACTTGACGTGTGTAGCACTCAGTAACCATGTGCCGGGTGCGCTCCCCACCAAATCGCTCTGTAAGAATTCTGTGATATCGTCACTCCACCGTTTTCGCTGTCCACCCTGTCGGCGTTGTGCTGCCCGAAGGTCATGGATATCAGGCTCCCATGCCGCTGCCAGTCGGGCCCAAGAGTGGTGTGGTTGTGTGGCAACTCGCCCAGCCCATCTCCATTTACGCTTGTGATAAATCGTCACCCATTCCTCCACCTGTGCGCGCGTCGCAAGGTCTGAGGCGGTGTGGGTTGCCCTGCGGATGAAATGGTCCCAGGGTTCAATGTCGGATTCGTCGTCGACGTCGTCAAAGTCTAGATGCCGTTTGACGTCGGAACTGCTGTCGTCGTTTGTGCTGTCGTCGTGCTGGTTAGTATCAGGGTTGAATGTGCTTTCGGCGGTGCTGGTGTGGGGTGGTCTCTGTCGGCGTCTCGAGGTATTGACAATGAGTCGTAGCATGCGTTGTTGGGTGCGTCGGAGTGTCAGAAGCATGTCTTTGGTGAGAGTCCACGTTGCGCAGCCGTACGTGACAGTTGGCGTCGCTGTCCCGCTGAAGAGCCTGAGTCTGCTGTGAAGCGGGTACCGGTTGTTGGTGAGCTCGTTGCGGAACTGGTTGAATTTGCGCCATCCCATTGCAAGTCTGTTGGTGAGCTCGGCGCGGTGGAAGTCGTGCAGCGTCAGCTTGCGGCCCAGGTATTTGGTGCTTTCCTCGGCGCAGAGGATTTCGACCTTGTCGTCGTCGATGTCCACGTGTGTAATGCATCGCCCCTGTCGCCTGCTCACATTTGTGAGGATGTTCGTTTTGCCGGGGTGCAGTGTAAGTCCACACTTCGCAGCTTCGTGTTTGAGGCCCCGCAAGATACACTTGAATTGTCGTAGATTGGGTGCTGAGAGAAGTACGTCGTCAGCAAATCTCAAATTGGTCAAGCGCGTCGTCTGGGCACTTCCCAATTGTATGCCGAAGCCCTTTCGTGCCCAAGTTGGTTTGATGTTCCGGAAGATTTGCTCGAGTAGCGCGTTGAACAAATATGAGCTCAGCGGGTCCCCTTGCTTGACGCCGCGCTCAATGTTGAATTGTCTGCTTCTGAAGTCGGTCTTTACCGTGGCTCTTTGATCGCTGTAGAAATTTTGCAGCAAGGTGATGTAGGGTTCTGGCACATCTTGTTTCCTCAGGGCTTCCCACAAACACAGATGGTCGACGCAGTCGAAAGCCTTCTTGAAATCGATAGCAGCTGTCCAGGCTGGGAGCTGCCATTCGTAGGACTGCTCGCAAAGACTAGTTGCAGTGAAGAGGTGATCCTCTGTGCTTAGGCCCTTGCGGAAGCCAGCTTGGTCAGGCGATTGCTGTGCGTCGAAGAGTGTGTCAAGTCGGTTGCAAAGCAGTCGGGACATGAGTTAGTATAGTAGTGGTATGATGGCGATGGGTCTGTAGTTGCTTGGTAATTGCGGGTCTCCGGACTTATGGATTACGCTGATGGTGGTGTGTCTCCACTGTTCCGGCGGTGTCTGCTCAAGTGCTATAATGTCGTTGAAAAGCACCAACAAATGCTTCACGATCGTGTCCCCCCCTGCTTTCAGCAGCTCTGCGGCGAGCCCAGCCGTGTCTTTGCACTTACCGTTTTTGAGATGCTTCACTGCTTGGCGCAACTCCTCGTAGGTGAATGGTGGAATACTCTGTCGAGGTCGCTTTGCTGATTCTTCTTGGGCGTCTGGGGAGCTGTTGGGCGTAGGCAAATTGGTGCTTTCAGGGCGCCGGTACAGCTTCTCATAGAAATCCGCGAAGACGTCTGCAATTCCCTGTCGGTCCGTCTCGTCGGAGCCCTTTGCTGTTGTCATGGCCGGTATGAGCTCCTTCTTCTTGCTGGACTTAATCCCAGAGATCATGTTCAGGCCGCGGAAACTAACGATGATGTCGTTCAGGATTGCCTGCCGTTGAGCCCTTTTGATGTCCTGGTGCGCACGTAGAATGCGTTTGCTGAGAGCTGTTCGGGTGGTTGTGTCGACGTACGGTGTGTTTCTGCGTTGCGTAATAAGTGCGTGCAGCTGTTGCTTTGCCACGTCGTCGTTGCTAGCTGCGTTTTGTTGAAGATGTTGTTGCTGGTCTTGTTGTTGCTGGTAGTCTCTCTGGGCTGCTACTAGTGCTTGTTCGGTGTGTGCAACGGTGTCTCGGGGACCACTTGGCGGGATGATGGTAGTGAGGTGTCTCTTCAGATGGTGCTGGAAGTCGGGGTCGTTCGGTCGGGGAGGCTCTCGGTGCGTGCGAGTCTGTCGTCGTTTTCGTCGTCGTGCTCGTGGTGTCGCGTCGTCCAGTGCTAGTCGGAGGTGCACGGCTTGGTGGTCGGAGCCGAGGTCGGGGCACGTCGTTGCGAACGAATCCAGGACCAAATGCCGGGCCTGCTGATCCATCATAATGTAGTCGATCTGCGTTTGCTTGTGGTTGGTGCCAGCGCTCGTGTACGTGAACACGTTGTCGAAATGCTTGTAAAACATCGTGTTTGTGATTGTGAATTTGCGCACGCACGCCCACGATCGTAGCCAGGTGCCGCCCTGGTTGTACCCGCTCTGCCCGTAGTTGCCAATAGTACGCTTCTCTGCCCTGCTAGCGCTGGAATCGTCGTCGTCGTCGCTCCGTTTACCAACTCGTGCGTTGAAGTCTCCTGTGACGATGGTCGTCCGGTGCTGTTGGTGGGCATCAGCGTGTATTTCTGCAAGTACGTCGTACATACATTGCACGTGTTGGTCACTGTATCCTCCATGTGGGAAGTAAGCCGTGATGATTCGGAGCAGACGATGTGGGAAGTCGACGTCGATGTAGGCGACCCGCTCGTTAACTGCTTTGAAGCACCCAAAGCTTGGCAAGACCCTGGAAAGGGGGTCATTGACTGGGCTTCATTTCCTCTTACTCGTGTAGAGCCGTGTCTGTGAGCAGACGCTGCCTCTTTAGCTCGTTCCTCGTTCCTCCTCCTCTCCCCCCTCCTCCTCCTCCTCCTCCTCCTCCTCCTCCTCCTCCTCCTCCTCCTCCTCCTCCTCCTCCTCCTCCTCCTCCTCCTCCTCTATGCCACCCTCCGCCATCTCCACATCCTCCTCCTCCACCTCCACATCCATCATCCTCCGCCTCCTCCTGCTCCCTCTTTGCCGTCTCCTCCTCCTCCTCCTCCTCCTCCTCATCCTCCTCCTCCTCCGCCTCCTGCTCCACCGTCTCCTGTTCTCCCCCATACAGCTCCTCCATCTCCTACTCTTCCTGCTCCTCCTCTTCCTCCTCCTCCCTCCTCCTCCTCCTCCGCCATCTCCACATCCTCCTCCTCCTCCACCTCCACCTCCATCCTCCGCCTCCTCCTGCTCCCTCTGTGCCGTCACATCCTCCTCCTCCTCCTTTTCCTCCTCCTCCACTTCCTCCTCCTCCTCAGCCTCCGGCTCCACCGTCTCCTGTTCCCCCCCTCCAGCTCCTCCATCTCCTACTCTTCCTGCTCCTCCTCCTGCTCCTGCTCCTCCTCCTCTCCTCTTCCTCCTCATCCTTCTCCTCTCCTCCTCCTCTCTCTCCTCGTCCCCTCCCTCCTCTTCCTCCATTCTCCGCCATATTCACATTCTCCTCCTCCACCTCCACCTCCATCCTCCTCCGCCTCCTCCTGTCTCAATTTGCCGTCACGTCCTCCTCCTCCTCCTCCTCCTCCTCCTCCTCCTCCTCCTCCTCCTCCTCCCCCTCCTCCGCCCACCTTCTCTCTGCCTCATCTGTCCCTGGTGCTCATCTTGTTCCTGCCCTTTTTCCTCCGCCAGGAGTGGCTCATCCGCCTGCTACTGCTGCCCTTATGTCTCTTGCTTATGCTACTCCTCTTCCTGCTCCTGCTTCTGGTCCTCCTCCTCCTCCGCCTGGGTCCGCCTCCTCCTCCTTTTTCTCCTCCTCCGCCTCCTCCTTCCTCCTGGTCCGCCTTCTCCTCCTCCTCCTCCTCCTCCTCCTCCTCCTCCCCCTCCTCCTCCTCCTCATCATCCTCCTCCTCCTCCTCCTCCTAATCTCCCTCTTTGTCTGCGTCTTCAGCCTCGTCCTTCTCTCACTCCCCTTCATCATTTGTGCGTTCAGCCTCCTCATCCTCCCCCGCTCCCTTTCCCTCTCCGTTTGCTCCTCCTTCCCCTGCTCCACCTCAACCCCTCCACACCTACTCCTCCACCCCGCCTTCTCCTTCTAATCCTCCTTCCCACCCGCCTTCTCCTTTCTCCTCCTTCTCATTATCCTCCTCCTCCTCCTCCTCCTCCTCCTCCTCCTCCTCCCCTCCTCCTCTTCCTCCTTGTCTTTCTCCACTCCCCCAATCCATCCTGCTTACCCTCCTCCTTTCCCCCGAATTTCCTCATCTCTCCCGCCCTCTTCCTCCACTTGTCCCTCCTCCTTCTCCTCCACCGCTCCTTTTCTTGGTCCTTTTGGCCCTTCCACCTTTTCTCCTACTTCGCCTCCGCCGTCTCTTTCTCAATTCCCCCCTTTATCAGAATCCTCGTCCTTCTCCTCTTTTCCCTCCGCTGCCGTCCTCTCCTCATGCTCCTCTTCTCCTCCTCCTCCTCCTCCTTCTTCCCTCACCTTCCTCCCCTTCTTCCTCCCACTCCACCTTCTCATCCTCGTCCTTCTTATCCTCCTCCTCCTCCTCTTCCTCCTCCCTCCTCCTCTTCCTCCTCGTGTAGTTCCCCTCTTCGTCATTATCCTCGTCTTGCTCCTGCTCGTGCTCATTATCCACCCCAGCATCCTTCTTCGCCTCCTCGTCACCCTCCTCCGCCTCCTCCTCATTATCCCTCTCTTTCCAACTCCGTTTTCATTTTCTCACCATCATCGTTCCTCCCAGTCTTCCCCTATTCACCTTCTCTTCCTCCTCTTCCTCCTTACCCCTATCGCTCTCCACCCGACTTCCGCCACTCCCCTCCTCCTCCTCCTCCTCCTCCTCCTCCTCCTCCTCCTCCTCCTCCTCCTCCTCCTCCCCGCCACCTCCGGCTCCCCGTCCTGCTCTTCGTCCTCGTCCTCGCCCTCCTCCTCCTCCTTTTCCTCCTCCTTCTCCTCCTCCTCCTCCTCTTCCCATTCCTGCTTCCCCTCCTCCTCCACCTCCCCCTACGCACCTTGCTGTATCTCCCCTTCGCTCTTTCCCGACTCCTCCTCCACTTGGACCACTGGCAGGTTGCCGAACCCGCCCATCAGCGCCAGCGGAACGAACGCCCCGTGGTCGAGCCCCCGCTGCAGATTCGCTCTTGCCTGGATGCCCCGCGCGCGGAGGAGGGCCATGGCGCGGTCGGCAACCTCGCTGGGGGGTGGGTGGGGTGGGGAAAGGGTCGGGGGTAGGCGAGAAGAGGGAGGGGAGGGGAGGGGAGAGGAAGAAAGGGGAGGGGAGGGGAGGGGAGTCTGATTTTTGGTGCGTTTGACCCAAGACGTCTTCATACAGAAACTGTTTGCTACATGCTCTGCATCATGCTTCTACTTCACACCCCGTGCATACCTAACTGCAGACTCTGGTCCTCATGGCTTATAAGAACCGAGCGCGTAGAAAACACAAACAACAATGCGGAGCTACCGACCAAGGACCCAAAAGTGGTGTCAGACTTTGCTAACCTAGGAATACCAGTAGCTGGCCACGCCGAGCGTATCGTAGAGGCCGCCAAGCGTGAGGTACTCAAGGAACTCGTCGTTGCTGTACATCAAATAGTCGTCCTTGAGACTCACCATCGGACAGCATCAACATTGCCATGTCTTGGATCATCATGTTTAGCATACATCTTTCACGTTACCATGTGTAGTCTCATCATTTTAGCGGACATCGTAGACTTTACCAGGTGTATCAATTCATCGTAGTAAGTAATGTGCATACCGATGGCGATTCTGCCCACGATGGCTTCATCTGAATAACGTCGTTCTCGGTCAACGTGAAAGCTGGAGCGTCGATCGTCGCGACCAAACACTCGATACCTTTTGTTTCCACACGCCAGTAACCATAGATAATCAGGTCATACTATATTACAGATCGCATACTCTTAGTTAACCCATCTGCCACCATGGCTGTAGGAGGGCACCAAAAGAATCGTCGAATAGATTCTCGAAGTCTGTCTTCACGAACTGACAGTACATATAACCTTCGATGTAGATCCTGAGGAACGCCCTTCAAGCCAACGCTTAATTCAAAGAAATCCCTGCAAGCTGTCCAGTGGTGTATGGGGATCATGAGCTCGGCATTGTCCTGTATGTTGATCAGGTCCTTCATGGAACTCGGCGTTGTTAGCGGAAGTTGAATTTCGGGTGCAGATATCTCCGTCAATCGCATGGCTATTATCTGAGCCAACTCCTTGCCAACTACTCCTGCCAACGTCTCGGCACGTGATGTGCTTCCTGAGATTCGTTTAGCCTTATGTGACAGTGAAGCGATGATGTGAACGAGCTTGCTGGGCTGGCCCTGTGAGTCCTGAGCAGGTTGGTCAAGAATATACGTCGTAGGAACAACCGATATCTTGTAGTCCGAGCCGAGTAGAACCAATGCAGCATCTTGAGCATATAAACTGCCTGAGGTAGCTCCGCTGGAATCTCCCGCCGTGTCAATCACGAACGGAGGCGTCAGCCTTGGAAAGTAGATGCCAATCCCATCTGCATACTTCTTCACACGAGCCAACAATGTGTTTGCCATCTTGATATGCTTGATGGTTGCCGACTGGGTGTTCTGCTGGATAATCACCGCGTCTGCAATAGCGTACAATCTTGTCAGACATAACCACAGCAATCCCCCAAGAAGTCCTCTGAATTCTGCCAACTCCTGCCTTGTAAGAGGTGAATCGTCTTGCTGAGCTCGTGCTGTGTTGAATGGAGCTGGCTGCAACTTTTGACATAACTCGTCCTGTGACATTTCCCCAATCAGAGCTTGCCTCTGTAGGGGTCCTAGCGAAATCATATGGTTAGGTTCGGTTTGCCGCCGATTTTCGCCGCGCGCCCGGGTGCCCGGGGGTGCCCGGGTGCCTGCGGGTGCCTGGGGGTGCCTGGGCGTGCCCGGGGGTGCCGGGGGGTGCCCTGCAGCCCTATAGCTCAATAGCCCTGTATCCCTATACCCCTACAGCTCTATAGCTCTATAGCCCTATAGCCCTATAGCTCGATAGCCCTATAGCCGTATAGCCCTATACCCCTTATACCCTATAGCCCTATAACCTTGTAGCTCTATTACCCTACAGCCCAATATCCCTATAGCCCAACAGCCCTAAAAAGATTATGATTGGGTTTTTTCTCCGGTATCATTTCATGCCGAAGTCTGTCTTTTAATGCTTGACACCAACATGCATCATAGGCGGTTGCTGTCGCGTAGCTCCTCCGAAGCGCATCGAAAACTTCCCAAAAGATTCGTTCAACCATGGGATCATACTCGCATTGCCATTGTCGCCCACGTAAGAGATTGGAACTGCTCTGAATTCACCTGGTCCAGCCATCCAGATGTAGAAGCAATCATCAAATGCCGAAGGCCTGCCGCCAAGAGTCTCAGTCATAAACATATGCATGGCCACTTGATACGCCAGTGGTGCATCATCCGATCCATGCATTGCCTTCAAACATTCGAGCGCCCACAGATGCGTGCAGCCTGACTGCGCTAGCGAAAAGCTCCATCAATGTCGCAAAGGTGTCTCCATACATTGGCCGGTGGTGTCATGAATACCTGCCGCTCAGGTGACTTGATGCCGCGCTTTCTGATTATGTCATGCATCTGCTTGAAGGGTAGACCCTTTAGGAATGCTCCTGTAACGTCCCAGCTCTCAATCGGGAAGTCGTAGACGCTGCCAGAGAAATGGGCAGCTGTTGGGATAGTCGCGTTGCTGTGGGAGCCTTCGTGGACAATGGCGCACCTTGACTGTCAAGAAATCCTCGTGCACAGAGCCTGTTTTTGACGATCCACTTGAGCTCGCTGCCAACTTTGATCTGCGTCCACTTGCGAACGTATGCGCAGTCAACTGGATTTCGGGAGCATCGACCGATGGATATGGGTTTCCAGACATGAGCTTCCGCGAGCTGCTTGATCTCCTTCCTGTCTGCCTCATCCACCAGGTCGAAGTGTTCTGCGATATCCTTTGGGCCGAGCATCAACGTGTCGGAAGTCGTAGCAAAACATTCGCCAGTAGCAACGTCAATATAGAGACATAGGTCTCGCTCGAAAGGTCCAGGAAATACCGCATAGGCTTGTGCTCTCGTCCATTCTGCTGTAAGGTCGTCATCGTCGATGATGTTGCACTGCTCCGTCTCATTAAGAAAGTGTTATGCAACCAATGCGCGTCGAAGCCCCAGTGACTTGTGAAACCCCTCGCTATGTCCGCGTAGTTCTGGCATGACATTGATCTTCTTAGTGAAGTATTGCCTGTGACGAAACAGTTCTTCGGTCATTGAGCAGTAAAGGGATATCCAGTCTTGACTTCGCGATCATCACTTCCCCGCTCCGATCTGGGCCGATCGCCGTCTTGCCGAGTTGGATAGTCGATGGTCGCATCGTCATCCTTCTCCTGCTCAGGATACCGAATGGTCGAGTATAGTGATGACTCCTGCTCACGAATAGGTAAGTATGCCGAGCGCGAGCGATCATCATCACGTCCTGGCGGTAATTGGTGTTCTCCTATACTGTCAATGTCTGCCTTGTCTGGTCCATCGGTCGACCTCCATCTGTCGTCATGTTGCGGATATTCTACCGTCGCGTCTGCTTGTCCTGGTGCATTGTCCAAGGTGCGTTCGCTGTCAGTGGTGATGGGACTGTGCTGCTCTTGGTGTTCCCACTCACGGTCTGGTTCGTGTGCTTCGCGTAGTCTGCTTCTGCTGCGATCGCACTCTTGGCGTTCTGCGGCCGGGAGCACAAGTCCGCTGCTGGCAGACGCTTCCTGTCGAGAATCTGTGCCCGTGTCCTCGGATTTCACCTGTTGTCGTCGGGGCTCCGTAGGTGTTGTCGTGACTTGTCGGTTAAATACTGCGGTCTGTGTCCGCGATCTGTCCTCGTCGTGAAATCTCGGTAGAACTGATATCGACGTCTCTGATGTGTTCGGACCAGGTGATAGTGGTGGCTCCCATTCGGAGGGTCAACCGCTATCGGCGATCCTGGGACGGGGACGTTCTTCCATTGAGTCGGAGAGGCCACTCTCGACGCACTGCTGTCAGGAGGTCGAAGCAATTCATCCGGAATGTCTGCGTCCTTATCCATGGATACCGATCTCTTTCGTCGTGATTGTTGTGCTGCTTGTTCTGGTTGATCATCTGGAGGTCTAGGTGGAGTTCCGTCTGCAGCCGGTGCCAAGATAGACGATCCAGTCCTTGACATTGTCTCCAGCGTACTGTCCAGGAACTCCGAAGGTCGTTCTCCAGGTAGCGCCGATGCAAGTATTTGTGCTTGTCTCGGTACCCGACGCACTGCTGGTTGCTGAGGAGGTGCTGGAGGCTGCTGATCATTTCCTTGTTGCATTGGTACATCTTCATATCCAGGCGGCTCCCACCATTATGTTCGAGGCGTCGGCGGAACCAACTGTGCAGGTGGTGTCCACGGAACGTCACCGATCTCCTCAATAGCCGAAACGTCCGACATGTCTGGCACTCGGTCCTGGACGGCGGTCTCCTCGTACTGATCCGACACGAAGATGACGAAAGAGTACAGGTTGGAACGACAGTAGCCAAACGTAGCGTATGAGCCAGGTCCACTTGCCGCACCATGTAATTAAGCCTGTTTCGACGTAGCCACAGTAAGATGATTCCCCTAACGATTCCGTGATAGGTGCTGATGTTGTGCAACTGCGTGAGTATCTGATAGCTCTGGGAGCCGCCCTCTGCAGGAGTGATTCAGAGATTCTCGAGGCCAACTGAAATATCTCTGGTGCATTCACTTCAAAACCATTGGGTATCGCCACCTGCATTCCATTCGTGTCGTGAACCATTCCAGTAGTAACGACTGAGCCGGGCTGCTGTCCATCCACAACGTCCAGCATGTGATGCAAGGAAGAGTAGAGGTCATCACGTAGATTGTCTTGCCATTTGCCTTCTCCCAGAAGGTGTGTGGGTGGACAAGACAGGGTCACAATATATGAGCGTGCCCGATGCGGTCGCATGCGTCGCAGGGGTACGATGTAAGGCATGGACTGACGCTTGACGATGGCCACGTTCTCCTTCATGTCGGTGCCCAGCAAGTCATGTTCCTCGCCATCCTGATTGATCCTTGCGATCTAGTACCCGATATAGGTCAACAGAATTTTGTAAGGCACGAAACTTTGCCACATCCGAGAGAATCTGCACTTTGGTGTTGCTGGCTTCTGCGATTCGCTGCTCGGTGACTGCTTTCTGCACTGCGCTCTTCGCCATCACGCGCAGCCTCAGGTAAGTCTCGACGGTGTCTGGAGTAAACTCTCGAGCTCCATCAATAGCCGACGTAGGGCCCGAGCTGTGATCGGACAGTCCTCTGGGATTGTGACCTTGTAAACACTGAACCCGCGCATAACCTCCACATTCAAACAAGAAATTCTGACACATAGTGCACTCGAAAACTATGTCCTCGTCCTCAACCATGAGTCCTTGCTTCGCCATTTGAGACTTGACCCCGGGGGGCGAGACCTTGATCGACCCAATGTGCCGTTCTGCCAGTCCTGTGGGAGTGCGTTTGCCAGAGTCGTCCGATCCTGCACGCTGTCGGTGAATACTGTACCGATCACATACCACCTCGAAGTCGTCCGATCTGGTGCCTCCTTCCTGACCGAACTTGATGCATGTGGGTGGTCAAAAATACCGAAACCACGCTCTCAACATTGCCTGTGCGATATGGTAAGCATCCTTCTTCAGAAGCACGTCGGCTATCTTTTATTTGATGGCTTCATTTGCCATAGTGATGAAGGTTTTGCCAACTATACAGAACATGTCACACGCCAAGACATCTCCAAACCAACCGGTAAGTTCTGCTCGATACTTTGGTCTTGTCGCGGCAGGTGCCCAATCGCTGCGCTCCTCGCATCCTGCAACGACTTGTCCTGCAATCTCCATACATGCGTCAAGAACTCCGAGTCGTCTCAGAAACTTCTCCATACGAGGTAGCTGGTCATGCCACAGTCGCTTGTGTAGACCCTTGAGCAGTCGATTGCGTTCTGCGTCGGAGTCCGTCTCCTTGAACTGCTGCCGCAACCTGTTGAAGTCGAAGGCTGGTGGGACAGTGATAAGCTTGAGCCTTGGAAGTATGCGTCTTGCTGTGTCTTCTTCGATCTTCGCTGGCGATGAATGTCCTTGAGCAGCAATCAGCCAATTGTGATTCCGAATGCGGTGACGCTGCTTGGCTTGTGTGAGCTCATCCAGACGTTTCAGGGCTGAGCTTTCCCATGTCCAAGTCCGCACCGATAAACGCAATGCGAAAGGGGCTGGTGTCGACTGGTGTCGTAGCCGATGTCTCCGATCTGTTAGGCCTTGAGGTGATATGCACAGAATCCGCGTCCATCAGCGGCTTGAGGATCTCCATGAGCATCAATGACGTCCCGTCGGAGTCGCTGCCGAGGTTGAGCTCCTGTCTTGCGATGCGTTCCGTAGGTGTGCCTGCGTGTGTTTCCTGCAATGCCTGCCAGAAGCGCCAGCCAAATCTGGTCCAATTTCTTGAGCTGCTCGTGTATGTTGAGTGTGGAATCATCCACCTTGACGCGCTTGAGTCTGTCGTATGACTTCCTCATCTTCACAGTGTTGTTGGCAGGTCGCTGCAGCGGTTAAACTTGTCGAGTCGTAACCTGCCTGTCTAAACCCTTCTGGCGATGTTGACTGCGAAATTGTCGGTGGTAGTAATATATTGCCGTCCAAATTTTCTAATGGTAGTGGATCGGGCGCTGGATTCGGTGGTGCAAATGGTTGAAGCTGTACTTGCGGTTCTGGAAGAACGTGCGAGGGTGCTGCTGCTGCCTTCGGCTGTGCCGGGACAGGCTGCGGCGCCCATGCTGCCTTCGGCTGTGCCCGACAGGCTGCGCTTTAGCTTCTGACGCTGGCGTTGCCTTTGGTCTCGCCAGTGGCGCCGCCGATGCCGATGGAGCCAGTTTGCATTTTCTTGGATTTCTGCTATGGTCTCGATCTCCCCCATGCTTGCATATCGGGCATGACCATATATTCCCCGAAACATGCCCCCCTGACGTGGCTGCCGTCTCCATCTTCCCTCAAATGGCCGCCTGCCTGCGTGAATCAGGTACGTGAGCAACCTCCGCGCCAGGGGGCGTCGCCGTCTCCATCTCCCCACACATGGCCGACGGCCTGCGTGAGTCAGGTACATGGGCGCCGATGTCAGAGGCATCATTCCAATGCGTTGCACGATCTCATGTACTACCAAAGCCTTGGTCACCGCGAAGCGTGTCATTATTGTCGATCTTCTTTTCACTATGTATCTGAGCCTTCGAGGTAGGTATGGCCATGAGTTATGCGATCCGATCTCCATACTGGCACGTGAAACGATTGCTGCCTCGGTTCAAGAATAACAATAAGTCCCCCTGCGATAGTCCGAATCGGTGGCCCCACCATGTACGCCGAGACCTTGCCTCGACGCCAGACCCGAACGAGGCCGGAGCTGGCCTGCAGTGCCTGAGGGTAGTGCCTATCTGAGCCCTTTGTGAAATCCACGCCGTTGACCTGGCTCCAGGAAGCCGTCCGTGACTGTAATAATATCGCATGCTGCCGAGCCTTCGGTATCAAGAACTGGAGCTGTAACTCTGGGATGTATCAGCTGCACTCGAATTGCCTTTGCCCCACGAGGTCCTTCGGGTAGCGCTGGGAAAGGCCGCGGTCGCCAATGGCAGTGCGCAAGTACATCTCCTCGCGAACGTCGCGATGTCCGAGACCAAGCTCTTGCGCATCTGCCTCGTGTATGCCACGGTGTAGGCCGCCGTCTTCATTCCTTGTCCTGGCGCCGAGCTCTCAATCACTGCGCGTCGTTGAACTCCGTGTCCCGGGCGGCGCTTCGGTGTCTTCTTTATTTGGATGCAGGTGTCGAAGCGATGCGGCCTTTCCAAGGGTTGATTGTCCACGTTGACACAACCGTGTGCGCATCCGTCTGCCCGCCTGGTCTGTTCGCAACGTTGAAGTTCTGCTTCAACGGTGATTGGGTCCATATCTGTGGGCGAAGGCCATTCTCGTTGATGTAGCCATGACCATCTCCATTTTGAATCACGTTGTCGTGAATAGCCACTCGATCCTTGGGAACTCGCCCTGTCTCTCAGCTGCTGCACCTCCTGCCCCGCGCATGTTGCACATAGCCGTCCAGGCCCTGCACTCATGAGATGAAGGCTTCACGATGGGCTTGAAGATCATCTGCGCCTTGCTGATGTAGCTGCGATGCTTGCTTTTCATCATTTCCCAGCCGTGCCGATGGTCAACTGGAAATAGCACCGTCAGTCCTGAGCGCAGAGCCATCAACGACAATCGCCCTGATCCTGACCAGTGCTCCTGAAATGCCGAAACCGTTTGAAGATCTCGACGCCGCTTGAGCCGCGCCTCGAAATTGTCCGGGGTGGCGACTTCCAAACCTGACCGGGTGCGACATTATCCACCACGTGAGTTGATGCCAAAGCTTCTTCGTGATGTTGTCCTTCAGGACCGTCAGTTGGCAACATATAGTGATGGATTGCTGTCTGTCAAGAGTGCCTTCAGCACGTGAACATCGGTGTCGCCGGTATCTGATGTAAGAACAAGTGCCCCACTGCCGTCATCCATGAGACCATGAACTAATAACGCACCATAGTAAATCATTGGAGGCAACGGCAGTAGAAATGGACAGCTTGATCCTTGACCACCGATGAGGTCTCCGTGCCAAACCAGCTCCAACCGAAAGCACCTGGCCCGTTGAGCCACGTGCCCAAGTCCTGGAGTTGGGTTCCCGTTGGTGCCAATGAAGCTGCCTCTTCCTGGGGTCATCGCGTAGTCGTGGCTGCTCCGGCCATGGTGGTTTACCAGAGCGTCGGTTCCACATGTGCCAGATGCTGCGCCTGGATCCACAATAAAACCACGACGCTGTCTTCCTTTGATGAGGTTAGGTCTCAGACATATCCTTTTGTTCATCAAAAACTCAATGAGCAAATGCGATTTCCTGATCTTGCACCGATCCCTGATCTTGAATCGAAAACTCGCCCCGTGCATCATCTTCCCCAGGCCGCGGAGGTCTCGATGGCAATACCCGGCAATCTTGTGTTGGCATCTGCGCGCCCAAGCCAATGAGAGAACCATGTCCGCGATCCTTGGTGATAGTCTTCTTCGCAGTTGCGTCGCTGAAGTCGAAAGTCCGGTTGATCACTGATTTGAGAATGCCTGACTCGGCATCGTCAGAACGCGTGGCCCGAGACTCGAGGGGCGAGTCATGCACAGAAGCATTCATCCACGAACTGCCAGAGTCACTTGCCGATGACTGTGCTTTATGTCGTGCTTCGCCCTTCTCGTAGAAACACGGCACTTTTCCATCGTGCTCGTCGACTTCTGCCGCGGGTGCTATAGCTTGATAAATGTCCGATTCCTCAGCAACCTCGCGATGTTTGAGCCATGTGTTCTCGCAAAAATCGCTGCTCGGCTCCTGGTTGAGAGCGTCTGTGATAATCGTCTGGCGGCGTCGGAGATGGAGGTAGCTTGATACCCATCGCCCCGGTCATGAACGAGAAACTGCTGCTGCCTGTGAGAAGCGCCTTTCCCTGCGCTCGCTTGCTGTCCGGGCAATCCTTCACGAGTGCCATCTGCTGCCGCACTTCTCGCAAGCGGAAGCCGATGAGCGCGAACCGTGGGCGCTGGGGGATCTTTGCCGCCTTGCTTGCCTCGTCCAAATGTGCGAGAGCGCTTGCCAGCTCCTCTGCTGAAGCCTCGTCGGCGACTGCCGTGGCCTATGCTGTTGCCGTAGCCTTTTCCTCTCTTCCTTCTGCCAAACTCCCCGTAGAAAGCGAGGTCACCTGGAAACGAGTCAAGAAGATCGTCCAGTAGTAATTCGTATTCTGTGTCATCATCATAGTCATCGTCGTCTTCCTCTCCATAGTAATACCAATTCTGAAACTCTTCATCGTCCCAGGTGCCATCCCGGTGATCGTTTGCCACGTGCGCCATGCGATCCAAATCTTCATTCGCGAGGTACAAATAATATGCCGGCTCATACTTATAATCATAGATATACCGCGCTCCTGGATGATCTGTTGTGAAATATTCAGCCTTGCTGTACTCGGAAGCTTCCTCGTCGTCTTGATATTCGTGCAATAAGATGCCAGCCTGGTCTCCACCTTCGCCAATCTCTTTCTGTCCTTTGCTGAACTTCATGGGTAGCTTGTATATCTCAATAAATTGACCATGATCTCCATCTACCTTCAACATCAGATCGTCTATAAATCGTGGAGCCAGTCCAGCCTTACCAAGCAGTAGATGCGTCAATCCAACGTGATTAATATTCAATGCCGCATGCTCCTCAGCCGATTTGTATCTCAGTTTGAATGCTGTCAAGTAGTCCGACAAACTGTGAGAGCCGCGGTGCAATTCGATAAATCGGTCCAAATGAAACGCCTGCAAGTCCTGACTGTCGTCACCGAAGGCCGTCCTCAGGTCGGCCATAACCTACTGCAGACCCGAAGGGGTAGCTTGCAATCCTTGAGCCGCATCTTCGGGCTCGCCATGGGCGTTGACGGCTTCATCTTCGACAAGCAAGCTTCCGTCCTGTTGTCGTAGTCGAATCATCATAACAATACGATGGGCCGATCCTTTCAACCTGTCAGCAACACCGCTCCCTTGGCAATCCAATGGAATGGCCTCTCGCTGCTGTCTGTGTCACTGATGTTCGTGAACTCGAAGCCGCTGGGCTTCTGCTTCCCCTCGAGCCCGAAGAGAAATAATCCAAAATATGCATTATTGCCGGAGTGCAGTATCCCTACACAGGGTTTTTAGACCCACTGCAGTTTCCAAGGTCGATTGCGTGCCCGTCCAGTGCGGGCTGGCATGGCATGTTAAAACATGCCTCCTCCTCCTCCTCCTCCTCCTCCTCCTCCTCCTCCTCGTCCACCTCCTATTCATCCCGAAAGGCATCTCGGAGCCTAGAGTTGCGAGGATGTCTCCAGCGTAACGGGCTGGACCACCTCGCGCGCGGCATCTCGAACCCCAGAGTTGCGACGATGTATCGGGCGAAACGTGCTGCGAGGAAGTCTCAGGCGAAACGGGCCGGACCACCTCGAGCGCGGCGTCTCAGAGCTCCGAGTTGCGGGGGCCTCCTGGTGCCTCCTAGGGCCTCCTGGGGACCTCTTGGGGCTTCCTCCTGGGCCTCCTGGGGCCTCCTGAACTCCACCTGGGATTTCCTGAAGCGTCTTGGGGCTCCCAGGGGGGATATCTAACCTGTGGCCGCTTGGGCCCCTCAATATACAGGGGGGGGCACAAGAGACGGAAAAATCAACGAATCGACACCGGATGTGAATTAACTTGACACGTTCTGATAGGGGGCCTCCTGGGGCCTCCTGGGAGCCTCCTGGGAATCTCCTGCGGACCCCTGGGGCCTGTCCTAGGCGTCCTGCGGCCTCCTGGAGCTCTCTGGGGCCTCCCCCTCCTCCTGCCTGCTCCCTCATGCACATCATCCGCCTCCTCCTTCTCCCTTCCATCTCCTCCTCCTCCTCCTCCTCCTCCTCCTCCTCCTCCTCCACCTCCTCTTCATCCCGAACGGCATCTCGGAGCCTAGAGTTGCGAGGATGTCTCCAGCGTAACGGGCTGGACCACCTCGCGCGCGGCATCTCGGACCCCAGAGTTGCGACGATGTCTCGGGCGAAACGTGCTGCGAGGAAGTCTCAGGCGAAACGGGCCGGACCACCTCGAGCGCGGCGTCTCAGAGCTCCGAGTTGCGGGGGCCTCCTGGTGCCTCCTGGGGCCTCCTGGGGACCTCCTGGAGCTTCCTCCTGGGCCTCCTGTGGCCTCGTGACTCCACCTGAGGTTTCCTGAAGCATCTTGGGGCTCCCAGGGGGGATATCTAACCTGTGGCCGCTTGGGCCTCTCCAAATGGAGGGGGGGGGGGCACAAGAGCAGGAAAAATCAACGAATCGACACCGGATGTGTATTAACTTGACACGTTCTGATAGAGGGCCTCCTGGGGCCTCCTGGGAGCCTCCTGGGAATCTCCTGGAGACCCCTGGGGCCTGTCCTGGGCGTCCTGCGGCCTCCTGGTGCCTCCTGGGCCTCCTGGGGACCTCCTGGAGCTTCCTCCTGGGCCTCCTGTGGCCTCCTGAACTCCACCTGAGGTTTCCTGAAGCATCTTGGGGCTCCCAGGGGGGATATCTAACCTGTGGCCGCTTGGGCCCCTCAAAATGGAGGGGGGGGCACAAGAGCAGGAAAAATCAACGAATCGACACCGGATGTGTATTAACTTGACACGTTCTGATAGAGGGCCTCCTGGGGCCTCCTGGGAATCTCCTGGGGGCCCCTGGGGCCTGTCCTGGGCGTCCTGCGGCCTCCTGGACCTCTCTGGGGCCTCCTGAGGCTCGCAGGGTCCCATGGAGGATATGTAACATGTGGTCTTCTGGGCCCCCAGGCTGGACCACCTCTCGCGCAGCATCTGAGAGCTCAGAGTTGCGAGAATGTCTTGTGCGAAACAGGCCGGACCACCTTGCGCACGGCATCTCAGAGCTCAGAGTTGCAAGGATGTCTCAGGCGAGACGGGCCGGACCACCTCGCGCAGGGCATCTCAGAGCTCAGAAGTTCGAGGATGTCTCAGGCGAAACGGGCCGGACCACCTCTCGCGCGGCATCTCCGAAGTCAGAGTTTCGAGGATGTCTCAGGCGAAACGGGCCGGACCACCTCGCGCAAGGCATCGCAGAGCTCAGAGTTTCGAGGATGTCTCAGGCGAAACGGCCCGGACCACCTCTCGCACGGCACCTCGGGGCTCAGAGTTTCGAGGATGTCTCAAGCGAAACGGCCCGGACCACCTCTCGCGCGGCGTCCCGGAGCGCAATTTGTTCGAGGATGTCTCAAGCGAAACGGCCAATCCCGGCCAACTCAGAAACGAGAGTTGTGAGGATGTCTCAAGCGAAACGGCCAAAACCATAAAATGTGTGTGTGTGTGTGTGAGGATGTCTCTGCTCCGCCTTCACTCGGCCGGAGTTTCTATCACAACAGCACCCCGTTCAGCAAGCTGTTTGGGGAAAAATCGTGACGTCGGATGTCTGGGGAGGGTGGAAGGCAGTGCGCGCATGACGGATGCTGAGGCGGCAGAAACGACGACGGCGGGGACGGGGAGGCGGAGGCAGAGGCGCAGCAGCGGGAGGCGGGAGGCGGGAGGAGGGAAGAGGAACCAGGCGGGAAGTGGGAAGAGGGAGGCGGGAGAAGGAATGAGAGAGGTTGTGATTGGAGCTCCTGTGCTAAGAAACGTCTCAGGCAGAATGGGCCAGACCATCTCGCGTGCAACATCTTCGAGCCTCGCATTGCGAGGATGGCTCAACCGAAACGGGCTGGACCACCTCGCGAGCGACATCTTGGAGCTCAGTATTGGAAGGATGTCTCAAACGAAACGGGCCGGACAATCTTTCGCACACGTTTTGACAAGTCCACATCGCACTCGCTTCCCGTTAGGTCCTCTCCTGCAACTCCCTTCCTTCTCCCTCCTCCTCCTCCTCCTCCTCCTCCTCCTGCTTGCTCCCTCATGCACATCATCCGCCTCCTCCTTCTCCCTTCCATCTCCTTCTCCTTTCCTCCTCCTCCTCCTCCTCCTCCTCCTCCTCCTCGACCTCCTCTTCATCCCGAACGGCATCTCGGAGCCTAGAATTGCGAGGATGTCTCCAGCGTAACGGGCTGGACCACCTCGCGCGCGGCATCTCGGACCCCAGAGTTGCGACGATGTCTCGGGCGAAACGTGGTGCGAGGAAGTCTCAGGCGAAACGGGCCGGACCACCTCGAGCGCGGCGTCTCAGAGCTCCGAGTTGCGGGGGCCTCCTGGTGCCTCCTGGGGCCTCCTGGGGACCTCCTGGGGCTTCCTCCTGGGCCTCCTGTGGCTTCCTGGGGTTTCCTGAAGCCTCTTGGGGCTCCCAGGGTGGATATCAAACCTGTGGCCGTTTCGGCCCCTCAAAATGGAGGGGGGGGGCCACAAGAGCAGGAAGAATCAACGAATCGACACCGGATGTGGCATAACTTGACACGTTCTGATAGGCGGCCTCCTGGGGCCTCCTGGGAGCCTCCTAGGAATCTCCTGGGGACCCCTGGGGCCTGTCCTGGGCGTCCTGCGGCCTCCTGGAGCTCTCTGGGGCCTCCCCCTCCTCCTGCCTGCTCCCTCATGCACATCATCCGCCTCCTCCTTCTCCCTTCCATCTCCTCCTCCTCCTCCTCCTCCTCCTCCTCCTCCTCCTCCTCCTCTCCACCTCCTCTTCATCCCGAACGGCATCTCGGAGCCTAGAGTTGCGAGGATGTCTCCAGCGTAACGGGCTGGACCACCTCGCGCGCGGCATCTCGGACCCCAGAGTTGCGACGATGTCTCTGGCGAAACGTGGTGCGAGGAAGTCTCAGGCGAAACGGGCCGGACCACCTCGAGCGCGGCGTCTCAGAGCTCCGAGTTGCGGGGGCCTCCTGGTGCCTCCTGGGGCCTCCTGGGGACCTCCTGGGGCTTCCTCCTGGGCCTCCTGTGGCCTCCTGAACTCCAAAGCCTCTTGGGGCTCCCAGGGGGGATATCTAACCTGTGGCCGTTTGGGCCTCTCCAAATGGAGGGGGGGGGCACAAGAGCAGGAAAAATCAACGAATCGACACCGGATGTGTATTAACTTGACACGTTCTGATAGGCGGCCTCCTGGGGCCTCCTGGGAGCCTCCTGGGAATCTCCTGGAGACCCCTGGGGCCTGTCCTGGGCGTCCTGCGGCCTCCTGGTGCCTCCTGGGGCCTCCTGGGGACCTCCTGGAGCTTCCTCCTGGGCCTCCTGTGGCCTCCTGAACTCCACCTGAGGTTTCCTGAAGCCTCTTGGGGCTCCCAGGGGGGATATCTAACCTGTGGCCGCTTGGGCCCCTCAAAATGGAGGGGGGGGCACAAGAGCAGGAAAAATCAACGAATCGACACCGGATGTGTATTAACTTGACACGTTCTGATAGAGGGCCTCCTGGGGCCTCCTGGGAGCCTCCTGGGAATCTCCTGGGGGCCCCTGGGGCCTGTCCTGGGCGTCCTGCGGCCTCCTGGACCTCTCTGGGGCCTCCTGAGGCTCGCAGGGTCCCATGGAGGATATGTAACATGTGGTCTTCTGGGCGCCCAGGCTGGACCACCTCTCGCGCAGCATCTGAGAGCTCAGAGTTGCGAGAATGTCTTGTGCGAAACAGGCCGGACCACCTTGCGCACGGCATCTCAGAGCTCAGAGTTGCAAGGATGTCTCAGGCGAGACGGGCCGGACCACCTCGCGCAGGGCATCTCAGAGCTCAGAAGTTCGAGGATGTCTCAGGCGAAACGGGCCGGACCACCTCTCGCGCGGCATCTCCGAAGTCAGAGTTTCGAGGATGTCTCAGGCGAAACGGGCCGGACCACCTCGCGCAAGGCATCGCAGAGCTCAGAGTTTCGAGGATGTCTCAGGCGAAACGGCCCGGACCACCTCTCGCACGGCACCTCGGGGCTCAGAGTTTCGAGGATGTCTCAAGCGAAACGGCCCGGACCACCTCTCGCGCGGCGTCCCGGAGCGCAACTTTTCGAGGATGTCTCAGGGGAGACGGCCAATCCTGGCCAACTCAGAAACGAGAGTTGTGAGGATGTCTCAAGCGAAACGGCCAGAACCATACAATTTTTGTGAGGATGTCTCTGCTCCGCGTTCCCTCGGCCGGAGTTAGTTTGTATCACAACAGCACCCCGTTCAGCAAGGTGTTTGGGGAATAATACCTGTTGTATCGAAAAAACGGTGGGTTCGATACCGGAAGGAACTGCGGGTCCGTAAGCCGGCAGCTCCACTACCAAAGTCAGATTTCTGGTGCGTTTGACCCAAAACGTCTTCATACAGTAACTGCTTGCTACATGCTCTGCATCATGCTTCCACTTAACACTCCGTGCGTACCTGAATTCTGACTAGGGTGGGGGAGGGGAGGGAAAGGAAAGAGGGAGGGAGGGGAGGGAAGAAGGGAGGAGGAGGAGGAGGAGGGAGGGAGGGAGGGAGGGAGGGAGGGGGAGGGAGGGAGGGAGGAGGAGGGAGGAGGAGGAGGAGGAGGAGGAGGAGGAGGAGGGAGGGAGGGAGGGAGGAGAGGGATGAGGAGGGAGGGAGGAGGAGGGAGGGAGGGAGGAGGGAGGGGGAGAGAGGGAGGGGATGGGGAGGGGAAGGGGTCGGGAGTAGGCAAGAAGAAAAGGGAGGGGAGGGAAAGGAAGGAGGGAGGGAGGGACGAAGGATTCGATGTGGAGGGAGGGAGGGAGGAGGAATGTATTTCAAAGTAGGGCTTCCACGATTCACGTCTTCCTCACCTTTGTTCACACTCCCCGTCCTGTTTCTCCTGCTGCTCCATTTGCCCCCAGTTCCTTGCCCCCTTCGCCCCCGTCCCACTCCTCCTCCTCCTCCTCTCCTCCTCCTCCTCCTCCTCCTCCTCCTCCTCCTCCTCCTCCTCCTCCTCCGTTTCCTCCCCCGTCTCCTCCCGCCAAGCGAGTTCGCACTCGAGAGTGTTGCGCTCAGGAGTGTTGCAGGTACGTGATTCGAAGTGGTACACGTACTTGCGAGCCACAGTTTTTCCGAGCGGGGCTCCAGAGAGTCCATGAGCTTGGAGCATAATGCTCGTGCGGGCCCTAGTTTCCACCGTGGGGCTGCAAGTGTGGAGAAGACGGGAACTGGGCCAGTCGTCTGCGCTGCCGAGGATGTGGGGGGTCTGCCCCTCGCCGTGTTATCTCCGAGGCAAAGGCTGCAGCAGGACGGGCCCAGCCAGGAGACACCAGCAGCAGGTGGCCGAGCGATGGGCAGCCTGCGCAGTCGAAGGCGCCAAGGCCTTTAGGCAGCTTGCCGCCATCGACTACAACAACAAGCGGTCAAAGCCGTCTGGGTCCGCGCCTGGCCTGGTCTCGACCATCGTGCGGCGACCGCCGTGGACAAAGCCGCGACTGCCTCCAGCCGAATCTCGCGAGGAGCCGGAGGAGGAGGAGGAGGAGGAGGAGGAAGGGGAGGAAGAGGAGGAAGAGGAGGGGAAGGAGGGAGGAGGAGGAGGAGGAAGAGGACGAGGACGAGGAGAGGAAGGAGGGAGGAGGGGGGAGCCCGCCCTCCTTCGGCGCTTCCTCTCCCCGCGGCCAGCACATCCTGCGTGCCCGTTCGCGCGCCCGGCTCCTCCGCGGGCGTGCCCGCAGGCCCCGGCACGACGAAGAAGGGGGTGCAGGACGTCGACCCCGAGGCGTTCCTCTGGGCCCCCCGGGGCCCAGTGGCGCGCGGGCTCTCACCAGTAGACGAGCGCGTCCCGCTACTCGCAAAGTAGCTGCTCCAGACTTCGTAATAAAAGGGAGGGGGTCTGGACCCTCCAGGACGAGCCATTTCAGACCCCCCCCCCCGTGGGAGGACCCTCCAGAACATCGTCCCCAGACCCCCCAGGCCCTCCAAGATAGCCTGGAAGAGATCCCCCCCCGAAATGAGACCCCCCTCCCTTTATTACGAAATCTGGAGTACTCGTAAATGGCCTGGATACGCCGCGGGGGATCTGCGATGAGTTACACCAAAGCCGACATGTGTTTGGGAGCCAGGGTGGGGCAGGAGGGTAGGAACATTGCTGTTGTCATCCGTAGCTGGTTGGCTCAGGGTGGCAGGCGTGAGGGAGCGCAATCGCCAGAGCTCTTCCCAAGGGAGCGCCACGTAAAAACTAACTCGGCGAAGAGCAGCCCCCTATTGTGTCGAGGGCTTCTTAGAAGGAGGCTGCTTCCTAGAAGGCGCCGGCGCCTTCAAAGAAGCAGGGGTGCTTCTAAGAAGCCCTCCCCCCTCCCCCCAACCCCTTCTGCGCGTGGCTGACCAGCGGCGCTGGGCTCCCACGAAGGACCACATTGGCTTGCTTGCGATCTGGCGCGGAAGGGCCGCCTGGACTCCGACGCGCCTGGCTGAGGCGCCAAGGTGCCCGCTCTGCGGGCACCACGCCGCTTCCGCAGGGCACTTCTGGGCCGAGCGCGGCCACTTCGCGCCAAATGGCAGCGCCCTTGGTCGGACGCACGGCGTCGACGCGGACTGGTGGGCGGCTCCACCCCGCGACACCACCAGGACGGGCTGGGTCACCCACCGAGCCGCGCCGACGCCGCACGCCCCGCCCCGGGTGCAGAGAGTGGCGTGCAGAAGCTCGGGATCCGCATCGTGGAGGCCTTGCCAGGAGGGGGAGGAGGAGGGAGGAGGGAGGAGGGAGGAGGGAGGAGGGAGGAGGGAGGAGGGAGGAGGGAGGAAGGAGGAGGAGGAGGAGGAGGAGGAGGAGGCTTTTTTTTGTCCTCGACAGGTCTCACCGCTTCAATGACTTCTCGCAGCAACAGCGGGCACTGCAGCGAGTAAAATCGCAGCTGCAAAGAAACACTGAATAACTATCTTAAAACAGCTGCGAATGAGAGGTGGGTGTGCCTGGGCGCTCCACGAGGCCATGCAACAGAGACCCACCTCAGGGTGGCCCCTCACAGGCACACAGGGACCAAGGGGACCCTGCTACACCTGGACAAGGGCCGAAGTCTGAGGCACGGCAAGCACTGAGCCACCGTCCTCCTCACAAGGCTAGGAGGAGGCCCTCTACACGGGAGGGCGACCAAAACCAAAAGCCCGCCAGAGTTAGGCGGGAAGCAAGGCCACCTGCAGGATCCTGCAAGTGGAAAAGCAGCACAGGCCGTCAGCCCTCGACTGAACAAGAGGACGGGCGGATTTCAGCCAGAGCGCTGGGCTGCGACTGTGTTGGGGCTAGGAGCCTGAGCTCCAGTCCACAGCAACACCTCCAACTAGGGACAATGGGGCGGATCGCCCTCATATTCCCAAGAATCCGCACCTCCACGCGCAACGAACGCGTGCACACACACGAACGAAAGGAGGGCCAGGCGCTGGGGCCAGGGACAACTCACCTGGCCACTGCATACGCCATTGGAGCGACAGTCGGGATAAACTTACCCCCGTGCTCCTCTGAAGGAGAACCTTCAAGATGTGCGCACAGCTTCCCCCTGATGCGGGGTGCCTGACGCGCGTGCGAACACGAAACGACACAAGACGCACAAGATGGGCTAACACAAGGACGACGAGGCCTGCCCCAGGTGCTGATGCGCCTGGACGACAAAGCCTCGCCCCAGATGTAGAGCCAATGCATCACGAAAGATAAAAAGGGCCGAGGGCCACGCACAAAATAAAATTCGACCACCCACACAGGGACGACGAGGCCTCCAGCCCCTGGTGCAAGGAGCGCCAGGACGACTGGAGGCCTCGCCCCAGATGTGGGGTAAAGCACGGATGCCTGCCAAAAGGGCCAGTCGCACCGGGCCGTGCTAAAGAGAGAAAAGCCAAACAGCTCTTAGAACAGTTCGAGCACATCATCAATAGAAACTGTCACTGGCCGACGTTTTTCGTGGGGATGCAAGCCGCGGCAGAGGTAATTCCAGCCAGTCCCAGCACGTCTGGATGGTTTACCCTCGCACCGCTCTCCAAGGCCTTTGACCCTGCTTCCAGTCGAGTGACATTTGCAACGCACACATATGAAGAGCACAGAGCCATCTGAACAATGAAATGCTATGACTCTATGCCCTAAACTTTGGAGAACCTTATCGTCTAACTTAGACCTATTGCTACACCTGCCTGGAGGGGGCTCTTGCGGGGACCTTTTTGCCGAGCAAGCACTGGGAGCACCTCCAAATTCCAGACCACTTCTTCCAGGCGTGTGAGGCCTGAGGGTGGCAAGAGGCGGCAGGCACAGGCACATAGGGAACGTCTAACGACAACTTAGGCCAGAGCGGCAGCAGATTGGCAGCAAGAATGCAGTAGGCACGGGCAACAGTCACTAAAGCGTCTACTTCCAAATTTAATGCTGCATCATAAGGGTGTAGCTGGAGGCCATGCTTGGCACCAGCATCTGCATCTCTATTACCTAGGCGCAGAAGTCTTTCACGCACGGAGATGCCTTCTTCGTCCACGTCTCGGTGAGCCTTGACCTTGACGATGGACTGAATTTTATCTCCTTCCTCATTATTCGCATTTAAAATCATACCTGAATATGAGCGCTTGCCCGAGTAGCGCTCAGGAATGGGCAGCAACGAGTGGTGCACAACGTTAGCACAATCACTATATAAGACCGAGGGATAGCAAACAAACTGAGCAACAACACATCTGGCAGAGTACTCAGCGGCTTGTGGTGTTTGGGGGAAGTGGGCCCAGACTGGGCCTCTGACCTCTCCAAGGCACTTCCCGTCATCCGAATTCATGGAAATACACCAAGCAGCGCGAGAAAGTTCTCGAACAACGTGGCGCTGGCAGGACCCATCGAGGAACAGGTGACCCCACATCCTACCACTAGCGAGGACCAAGGGACCATGCTGCTCTCGCTGAAGCGCTGGCCTCATTTTCGGGCTACCGCTCGTTCCGAATCATGTTCCCGCTGCAACGCTGGCCTCAATTCCGCACTTCCGGTCGTTCCGAATCATGCTCCCGCTGCAGCGCTGGCTTCATTATTTCCAGCGCCATGCCACGGCATGGTTTTCGGTCCTTCCAAATAAGCCCCAGCATTTAGAAATTGCCTCCCCCTCCGCCCCCCCCTCCCGAATAAACCATCGGAAGTGATTCCACATTCAGTATCGAGTCGTTTATTTTTTGGGCTGCAGAAGCCCCCCACCATTTTGGGACGTCGCCACGCCATGCTATGTCAGGCTACGCATCCTCAATTCTGCGTTTCCGTTTCTGTTGTTGTCGGAATGATTCTCTCGCTGAAACGCTGGCCTCATTTTCGGGCTACCGCTCGCTCCGAATCGTGCTCCCGCTGCAGCGCTAGCCTCATTTCCGTTATTCCGCTCGTTCCGAATCGTGCTCCTGCTGCAGCGCTGACCTAGTTATTTCCAGCGCCATGCCACGGCATGGTTTTCGGTCCTTCCGAATAAGCGCCAACATTTAATACATGCCCCCCGGGGGAAAAAAAAATGAAGCGATTCCACATTCGGTATCGATTCGTTGAATTTTTTGGCCGCAGAAACCTCCCCACCGTGGGGCGTCACCACGCCATGCTATATCAAGCTACACATATTAATTTCTGCGCTTCCGTTTTTTTGCTTGTTGTTGTTGTTGTTGAACTCTCATCTCTGAAGAATAATGATTGTTGATCCCCCTCACCGGTGCATGCTGTTTTTCAATCAAATGTGCCCGTTGAAGCTCGCACCCTGTTTTTTGACAGGGGAAATCTTGGTGCTCACTCTGGGCCCCTGGCCCCCCGGATTACAACAACAACGGCTCCCGCCTGATACTTCTTCCAAATTTACTCAGGACCCCCGCTCCTGAGACTTCCTCACAACTTACTCAAGATCGGTGCTCCCGCCTGTGACATCCTCGCAATCTACTCAGGAACGGCGCTCCCATCTGAGACTTCCTCACAATTTACTCAGGAACGGCGCTCCCGTTTGAGGCTTCCTCGTAATTCTATCAAAACTTCCTCTGACCCCCGCTCCCGCCAGAGAGCCCTTCACATTTTATTCAGGAGTTGAACACTCGCCTGTGATTCCCATGCAATGTATGTAGAAATCGCGCTTTCGACGCTCAGGAAACACGCTGCGCCCAGCAACCCGACCCGCCCGTCAGGGGATCGCCCGCCCGTCGTGGGCTCCCGCCCGAGACTTCCTTCAGGAACGGCGCTCTCGCCTGGGACTTGCTCGAACGTTCACGCTCTTCCCTTCCTGCTCCTCCTCCCTCTCCCTCCTCCCTCCTCCCTCCTCTCCTCCCTTCTCTCTCCCTCCTCTCTTCCCCCATCCTTATGCCTCTCTGCCCTATCCCCTCTCTCCTGTCCCTCCTCCCATCTCCCTCCCGTCTCCTGCCTCCTCCCTCCCTCATTTTTTGTTTGTTTCTCTCTCTCTCTCTCTCTTTCTCGCATTCTCTCTCTCTCTCTCTCTCTCTCCTCTCTCTCTTTCTCTTTCTCTCTACCTCTTTTACCTGTCATTATTTGTTTCTCTCTCTCTCTCTCTCTACTCTCTCTCTCTCTTTCTCTCTACCTCTTTTACCTGTCATTATTTGTTTCTCTCTCTCTCTCTCTCTCTCTACCTCTGCCTCTAATCAGCCGCCCTCCTCTTCGCTCCTTCTCTCCTGGCGTTTTCTCTCTTTCTTCGTCCCTCCCCCTCCCTTCCTCCGACTCTCCCTCGTTTTCCCCCTCCTCTTGCTTGCAAGGCCCACACCAATTCCAATGGCGGGCACATGTACGCCCACGAGGATTGTCCGCCCGTTCAGGTTTGCCCGCCTGCCTAAGCCCGCCGCCCCCCACAAAGAAAAATAATCCCCCAAAAGGGGGTGTGATCGACGACAAAAAGGGCGGGTATCGAGGGTGTGGGGAACTCGTTTTGATTAACACGTGGGCAAGTAAGAGCAACCAGTCTTAGAATGATTGTTGTTGGATTCTCATTTCAGAAGAATTATTATTGTTGATCCCCCCCACCGGTGCATACTGCTATTTCTTACTCGAAGTGTGCCCCTCGACGCTCGCACACTGTTTGACAAGGAAAATCTTGATACTCAAACTGGGCCCTTGGCCCCCGGGTTACAACAACAACGGCTCCCGCCTGAGACTTCCTTACAATTTAGGCAGGACCCCCGCTCCCGCCCGAGATTTCCTCGCATTTTATTCAAGAATCGCGCTCTCGCTTGGGAGTTCCTTGCAACTTATTAAAGAATCGCTCTCCCGGCGCTCTGGAGTCGCGCTCTCGCTGGAGACTTGAAGAACGGCCTTGCGTTGGAATTTCCTGCAATTTGCCCAAGCGCCGCGCTCCCGACACCCAGGCACCCAGGAGTCGCGCCCGTTGTGGCCCCATGTGCATGCACTTCGTGGCCCCGCTGTCGCCATTTGTGTCCCCCTCATTGTCCTACATGGCCCAGTTGCTACCCTCAGTGGCCCCTTAGTTGCCTTCTGTGGCCCCGCATTATCTGCACTTCGTGGCCCCCGCTCGTTCGCGCTCTTCGTAGCCCCATACGCATTCCCTTCGTGTCCCCGCTGTCGCCCTTCGTGGCCTACTTCGTGCCCTTCGTGGCCCTGCTGTCGTTCTCTCTCGCTCTCGCTTTCGCTCGTCGTCGCCGTCGTCGTCGTCGTCGCCGTCGTCTTCGACGTCGTCGTCGTCGTCGTCGTCGTCGTGGTCGGTCCCCTGTCCGTCCCTCTGGGGTCGGGTCGACGGTCCGCGGCCGCCCCGCCGATCAGCGCTGCCGCTGGCCAGGCCGACGGTCCGCGGCCGCCCCGCCGCTTGCCGGGGCCCGGCTTGCAGGGAAGAAAAGTATACCCCCAAAAGGGGTTCGATCGAAAACGAAGAGGACGGGTATCGAGGGTATGGGAAATACGCGTTATTGGACACTCGAGCATATAAGGGCGAACGATCTGAAAATTGCGGTTGAATTCTCATTTCTGAAGAATCATTATTGTTGATCCCCCCCCCCACCGGTGCATACTGTTTTTTCTCAATCAAAGTGTGCCCCTCGACGCTCGCACCCTGTTTTTTGACAGGGCAAGTCTTCCTGCTCAAACTGGGCCCCTGGCCCCCGGGTTACAATAACAACAACAACGGCTCCCGCCTGAGACTTCCTTACAATTTAAGCAGGACCCCCGCTCTCGCTCGAGATTTCCTCGCATTGTGTTCAGGAATCGCGCTCTTGCTTGGGACTTCCTTACAACTTATTCAGGAATCGCTCTCCCAGAGCTCTGGAGTCGCGCTCTCGCTGGAGACTTGCTTGCAACTTACTGAAGAATAGCCTTGCGTTGGAATTTCCTGCAACTTGCCCAAGCGCCGCGCTCCCGACACCCAGGCACCCAGGAGTCGCGCCCGTTGTGGTCCCATGTGCGTGCCCTTCGTGGCCCCGCTGTCGCCATTTGCGTCCCCCTCATTGTCCTACGTGGCCCAGTTGCTACCCTCAGTGGCCCCATAATTGCCTTCTGTGGTTCCGCACTATCTGCACGCCGTGGCCCCCGCTAGTTCGCACTCTTCGTGGCCCCATACGCACTCCCTTCGTGTCCCCGCTATCGCCATTCGTGGCCTACTTCGTGCCCTTCGTGGCCCTGCTGTCGTTCTCTCTCGCTCTCGCTTTCGCTCGTCGTCGCCGTCGTCGCCGTCGTCTTCGACGTCGTCGTCTTCGACGTCGTCGTCGTCGTCGTCGTCGTCGTCGGTCCCCTGTCCGTCCCTCTTGGGGTCGGGTCGACGCTCCGCGGCCGCCCCGCCGATCAGCGCTGCCGCTGGCCAGGCCGACGGTCTGCGGCCGCCCCGCCGCTTGCTGGGGCCCGGCCTGCAGGGAAGAAAGGTATACCCCCCAAAAGGGGTTCGATCGAAGACGAAGAGGGCGGGTATCGAGGGTTTGGGAAATACACGTTATTGGACACTCGAGCATATGAGGGCGAACGGTCTTAAAATGATTGTTGTTGTTGCTGTTGCTACTTACTTACTTACTTACTTCCTTCCTTCCTTCCTTATTTTATTTACTAAACAATTCTTATTGTTGGACCCCTTATAGGCGCCCTGGCGCTCTCGCCGAGGCGCCGGCTACATATTCATTGAAAGTGAGGCTCACGCTCGAGCGATTTGGGGGACCGCCAAAACCGGCCCCCCAAACAACAACAACGCTCCCGCTCGAGACTTCCTCCTTTTCTACTCAGGGCTGGTGTTCTTGCTCGCCGCCACAAGCCGCCGTCTTAACAAAACCAGCGCTCTCGCTCGAGATTTCCTCCCGTTTTATCTTGGACTGGCGCGCTAGTCTTTCTCTGATCGGCGCCGCCCCCAGCAAAAACAACGCTCCCGCTCGAGCCTTCTTCCCTTTTTTACTCAAGGCGGTGTTCCTCCTCGCCGCCGAAAGCCGCCGCCCCGACAAAACCAGCGCTCCCGCACGAGATTTCCTTCCGTTTTATGTTGGACTGGCGCCCAACTCTCTTTTGAATTGGCGCCGCTCCCAGCAAGAACAACGCTGCCGCTCGAGGCTTCCTCCCTTTTTCCTGAAGACGGTGCTGTTCCTCGCCGCCGACAGCCCCCGTCCCGACAAAACCGCGGCTCCCGCTCGATGCTTCCTCCTTTCTTACTCAAGGCGGTGTTCATCCTCGCCGCCGAAAGCCGCCGTCCAAACAAAACCAGCGTTCCCGCTCGAGACTTCGTTTTGTTTTGCGCTGGACTGGCGCCCTACTCTCTTCAGCATTGGCGCCGCTCCCAGCAACAACAGCAGCCCTGCTCAAAACTTCCTCCCGTTCTATTCAGGGCCAGGTCCTTGTCTCACCGCCGACAACCCCCATCCCCACCAAGGCAATCCTGTCGTTCGATACTTCCTTGTGCGTTACCCTTCGCTGGGGTTCCACTGGCGGTCCCGCTCCGGCGCAGCAAGGCGCGGGCATGTGTTTACGAGGCGGGATATGTTGAAAATCCTCGGAGGAGGTGTTTGCAAGACCCCATTGGGCGGGAGATCTGGGAATGAGAATAACGGACCCCGCTATAGAACAAGAGTCCCCCATGACGTGGATGGTTATCATGATGGTCGCATGCTTCGTGTGGAAAAATCGCGCATGAGGGTAAAATGATTGTTGTTGTTGCTGCTGTTTCTCAAAATGCTGCTCTCGCTGACGCGCTGGCCTCATTTTCGGGCTACCGCTCGTTCCGAATCGTGCTCCCGCTGCAGCGCTGGCCTCATTTCCGTGCTTCCGCTCGTTCCGAATCGTGCTCCCGCTGCCCCGCTGGCGTCATTGTTTCCAGTGCCATGCCACGGCATGGTTTCCGGTCCGTCCAAGTAGGCCCCTAAATCTAAAAAAATGCCCCCCCCCCGAAGAAACCATCGGAAGTGTTTACACATTCGGTGTCGATTCGTTGAATTTTTGCTACGCGTTAGTCTTCAACACCATGCTGTGCCATGTGATGCTATGCCGTGCTACGACATCCGATTGTGCGAATAGAGAGGAGATCTACGCTATGGTAAGGGATGGGAGGGAGGGGTAGGATGTCAAATATGACGCGAGCGCACCCAGCTTGTCCTACCCCCTCTCCTCCCTCCCCTCGCCGGACTCGGCAGAGAGTCGGTTAGATTGAGTTGGTGTTTTAACTAGCTTTTGGGGGTCTTCCCAATGTTTCTGACTCCAACTGGGGGTGGCCTTATGCGACTCTCGTCCAGTTTCTTCCCCACCTTCCACTGTTTTACTCTGCCTTCGGCCGAGGATGTCCAGGCCAGTGGCAGCCTGTCACCTACAACTACAAGATATCGCAGCCCTCAATAAGTCTGGTGGTGGTGGAAGCGGGGGACAACGTGGTGGCCAGTAGTAGTCGGGGGGAGGTGGGGGTGGGAACGCGCTCTCGTTTGCGCAAGTGCTCACCTTTCTGAAGGCAGCGAAGGTCCCAGGCGATGCCATCGTCGTTGTGGACAAGGCTTGGCAGGTGGAGTTCGAAACGAAGCCCCCCTCTGCCATCGCTGCCCAACATCGTGTTGAACATGCTAAGAAGACAGTGGAGCGCCTTGATGGGAAGCTCAAGTCGTTCAAGGAGCAGCAGGTCGACGTGGCGAAGGTTATCAGCGAATCGACCGATGCCTTCGTCGAAGCGAAGGCCGAGTTCGAGCGCCATGTCAATGGCCCACCTCGTGCACCTCGAAGCCGCCGACGACCCTGTCTAAGTGGGGCTGGCAGGCCTCGACCCAGTGGTGTCCAGCTCGGCCGAGGGCAAGGCTGCACTCGACACCCTTCAGAGGTTGCAGCGTGAGGCCAAGGCAGCTTCAGAGGCAGCGAAGGCGGCCAGCGGGGGCGGTGGTGGTTCTGATGCCAGTGCTGGTGCAACCGCTAGTACTCTTCCTGATGGAGGTGGCGGAGCCAGTGATCATCAGGGCGGAGGCGACCGTCGACTTTGACGACGAGAAGCTCCAGAGTGGTAGCAAGCGCTTGGTCAAGACAGGAGCGTCGCCCGCGGAGCTGGCCAAGTTGCTGTCCGACCATGTGGCCAAGAAACAGCGCCGCCTTTGACCTGGTGCTGGCTATGGGGTCCCTCGAACGATCCGGGAGCTGAACTTAGCGGACTCGGCGAGCCCGCCCCCCTCGGCCTCTCGGTCCCAGCTGTGCGCCCAGAGCGTGAGCTGAACGGTCTCGGAGCAGGTCAACGTGTGGCCTAGATGCGAGCATCGAGGTCGACCTCGGCGGCGTCCGCAGCAGAGAGTTCGGCGACGGTGGCTCTGGGTGGGAAGCCTGGTATTTTCCCATCCCCCCCAGGCAGATGGTACCGACACGCACCGATGGGGTGTACGTCCTGATCACCTGGGGGGGCGAGGAGGCTACTTCCAATTTGTGGGGACCAGGATAGGTCCGTATGGCATCGATTCTGCGCCTCTGACGGCCACGCGGCTCGGCGCAGGGATCGGGTTTCCAGCTGGCTGGCTGCCAGAGCTGGGCGGCCCAAGGCTTGGAGTTTTGAAGTTGCGGAGCTGTTCGCTAAGGCCTGCTTGCCAGTGTCCCGAGGCCACCGCAATCACCCTTTGGCAGCAGCAGCCCGATGCGGGCTTCCTCTCGGGGACCCTGATCTTGGACGCATCGGCTTTTTTTGTTTCCCGGGGACGCCGCTTTCCAGGGCTGGGTGGTCCGTCGTGATGTGTGATCGCTTCAGGGGTGTTCTGCCTGCGGCGTGCATGCCAGTTCCGATAAAGGCGGCGACGTTCCAGAGCTCGAGAGGTGCGACAGATTTCGCTGTCAGCATGCTGGCATGCTGTGCCAAGTTGCGGTGCCGCCCTTGGATCTCTTCGTTGATTGCAGGGGCACCGCATCGACCCTGTAGGCTGGCCCTGAGGCCTGCACTGGATCGGGCAACCCGCGGGCCCACATGTGGTCTCCTTTCTGGGCGAGGTTTTTGATGCCGAGGATTCCTGCGGCCCACAGAACTAGGGCCCACTGTAGCATGCAAGATGTTATAAGTGACCGCGCGAGCCGCTGGGACAGGAAAGGGGCTGCTGCGGCTGACGAGTTTGCTGAGCAAGGAGAAAGGGACTGATGCGGCTGGCGAGTTTGCTAAGCAAGGGGACTTCTTGCCACGGAGTGGCCGAGGACAGTCACCCTATAGGGTGGCCCTATAGGGTGGCGGGGCCCGCAACAGCTGGCCCTGTAGGGTGGCGGGGCGGTGGCGTGGTGAGTCGCACGCTCCTCCGGGGAGATGCCTTGGCGACCCGGCACCGTGCTGGCCCCGGGTGGCCGTGCGAAGGCCAGCGCAAGGCCGCCGAAGCCTCCGAGCAAGCGGCGGAGGGCCCTCCGCCCGCCACCGAGTGGCCTCCCGGCAGGATCCCCGCAAGAATGGGGTCGGGCGAAAGGGGGGGATAGCAAAGGGGGGGTTTGAAAATCAGCTCACGTCACTGATTTTCCCGGCGCCTCCCGGCGCCGGAGGCGGCGATGTATCGAGGAATGGGCCCCTTTGGTGAAGCCGAAGCCAGCTGCATGCAGCAGATTTCGTACCCCCCCTTTCCCAATCCCCCCCTTTTGCCCGGCCCGACAGAAGGCCTGGAGCACCTTCGGGCTGCCGGCTGCAGCCTCACTGGCCACCCCGCTACCTCTCGCGCGCGCACACGGCCTACAGCAGGCAACGAGGGCGGGCTACCTCTCTCTCTGCTTTCACCTGTGCCCGCGGGGCCTCCTCGTCGGGCCACAAGAGGAGGAGGAGGAGGAGGAGGAGGAGGAGGAGGAGGAGGAGGAGGAGGAGAGGGGAGGAGGGGGAGGAGGAGGAGGAAGAGGAGGAGGAGAGGAGGAGGAGGACGAGAAGGAGGAGGAGGAGGAGGAGGAGGAGAGGAAGAGGAGGAGGAGGAGGAGAGGAGAGGAGGAAGAAGGAGGGGAGGAGGGGAGGGGGAGGGGGAGGAGGGCAAACTAAGTGCGCTCGCGTCGTATCTGACATCCTACCCCTCCCTCCCATCCCTTACCATGGCGCAGATCCCCTCTCTACTCGCGCAGTCGGATGTCGAGCAGGGCGATGATCCCGAAAGGGTACGTGATGCATTGTAGAGCACGGCGTGGCATGGAGTAGAAGAGCACCGCAAAGCGTAGTATCAACCTAGCATTGCATTGCATGCCGTGGCATGGCGCGGGAAATGACGCCAGCGCTGCAGCGGGAGCACGAGTCGAAACGAGCGGAAGCGCGGAAATGAGGCCAGCGCTGCAGCGGGAGCACGATTCGGAACGAGCGGAAGCACGCCGGAATCGGCCGGGGAGGCTTCCCGGGCGCCAGAAGCAGGAATTCAGCATTGTCAAAAGGAAAATGTGTTTTGGAATGGCCTTTTTTCGGCGCCGCCTTGGAATTGATTTTCTGGCGCCGGCCGGAACCGGCTCGGACCCGGCCCGGGCGCTGGCCCGGGCGCGGGCTCGGGCGTCCGGCCCGGGCGCCGGCTCGGGCGCCGGCCCGGGCGTCGGAATCGGCCCGGGAGGCCTCCCGGGCGCCGGAAGCAGAAATTCAGCATGTTCAAAAGATTATCCCGGCAAAGCAACCTAACAGCGATGTGTAGGAGCATATCTGGAAGCATTCCCCTTAAGATTCAGATGAGAATCCAGTTGTAGAATTCTGCTGTTTTCGCAGTCGTAGTCGCATTCGCGATGACAGTCGCAGTGGCAACGGCAGTCGCAGTCACAGCCTCAGCCTCAGCCTGCCTCAGCCTCAGCCTCAGCCTGCCTCAGCCTCAGCCTGCCTCAGCCTCAGCCTCAGCCTGCTTCAGCCTCAGCCTCCGTCTGCCTTCAGCCTCGGCCTCAGCCTCAGCCTGCCTCAGCCTCAGCCTGCATCAGCCTCAGCCTCAGCCTCAGCCTGCCTCAGCATCAGCCTGCCTCAGCCTCAGCCTGCCTCTGCCTCAGACTCAGCCTGCTTCAGCCTCAGCCTCAGTCTGCCTTCAGCCTCGGCCTCAGCCTCAGCCTGCCTCAGCCTCAGCCTGCATCAGCCTCAGACTCAGCCTCAGCCTGCCTCAGCATCAGCCTGCCTCAGCCTCAGCCTCAGCCTGCCTCAGCCTCAGCCTCAGCCTGCTTCAGCCTCAGCATCAGTCTGCCTTCAGCCTCGGCCTCAGCCTCAGCCTGCCTCAGCCTCAGCCTGCATCAGTCTCAGCCTCAGCCTCAGCCTGCCTCAGCATCAGCCTGCCTCAGCCTCAGCCTCAGCCTGCCTCAGCCTCAGCCTCAGCCTCAGCCTCAGCCTCAGCCTCAGTCTGCTTCAGCCAAAGCCTCAGTCTGCCTTCAGCCTTGGCCTCAGCCTCAGCCTGCCTCAGCCTCAGCCTGCATCAGCCTCAGCCTCAGCATCAGCCTGCCTCAGCATCAGCCTGCCTCAGCCTCAGCCTGCCTCAGCCTCAGCCTCAGCCTGCTTCAGCCTCAGCCTCAGTCTGCCTTCAGCCTCGGCCTCAGCCTCAGCCTGCCTCAGCCTCAGCCTGCTTCAGCCTCAGCCTCAGCCTGTCTCAGCATTCAAAATGTGGCCCGGGAATGGAATTCTGGGAAGTCGAAGAGCACGAAGTGGCCTACAGTTGGCTCCGG
>CAUYUJ010004824.1:0-25000 GCA_963575745.1 Prorocentrum cordatum
CGCCAGCGATCCGGGCGGCGCTGGCGGCCAGAGGCGGCACTTGGTTGCAGGATGCTGCGGCGGTGGCGCAGACGTACGGCGTGTCCGCGCCCCCGCTCCACCTGGCCGACGCGGCGGAGGCGGGGCCGAAGGCCAGGCGGCAGGCGGTTCGCTCGTGGGCCCGCGCGGCGGTGTTGCCGAAGATCCGCGAGGCGGAGCGCGCGTGGTTCTGTGAACAGCTGGGCAAGCTCAACGACAACGGGCTGCTGCCCATCGCCGAGGTGCTGCCCTTGCAAAGGCAGTGGCCCGTCGACCTTCGATGGGCCGGGTGGGGGAAGTCGACGTGGAGATTTCACAGGGCCTGGTGCGTGGCACGCGTGACCTCGGAGGTCCCTGCGGACGTCTGGGGGCTTCCCCACACGAGGCTTCCGCAGATATGCGCCCTCTGCGCGGGCGCGCCGAGCAGCCTCGAACACCTTCTGGCCCAGTGCCCCGCTGGCCGAGGCCTCCGGGACGCGCTCTGCGAGCGGTGGCCCCTCGGCTCTGACGCCGTGGCCGCGTGGGTGCTGCGCGACGCGGACGCCCTCGACGCGCTCGCCGAGAAGGTCCGCTACCTCGGGCTCCTCACCGCCACCCTCGTGCACGCGTGCGGGTGCGCGGGGCGCGCGGCGTGACCACGGCAAGGCGGGGTCGCACAAAAACATGCGATTGCATAAGCCTACGGGCCCTCCCCGGTCTGCGGGCCCCTCCCCTGGCCTGCGGGCCCCTCCCTGGCCTGCGGGCCCCTCCCCGGCCTGCGGGCCCCTCCCCGGCCTGCGGGCCCCTCCCCGGCCTGCGGGCCCCTCCCTGGCCTGCGGGCCCCTCCCCGGCCTGCGGGCCCCTCCCCGGCCTGCGGGCCCCTCCCCGGCCTGCGGGCCCCTCCCCGGCCTGCGGGCCCCTCCCCGGCCTGCGGGCCCCTCCCCGGCCTGCGGGCCCCTCCCTCCCTCCCCCTCGTCGTCCTTCTCCGCCTCTTCGTCCTCCTCCTCCGCCCGGCCCTCCCTCTTCTCCGTCTTCTTCCTCTCTGTACTCCAGCCTGCTGCTCTCCAGGGCAAGGTCCTGCGGGACAACGCCCCCGCCCCGGAGCCGCGGGGATATAGGCCCTGCGGGGTGTTTCCACCCGGCCCGGGATGGACGCTACCCTGCGGGGTATAACCACCTACCGAATGCTCAACCGAATGCTCCTCCTCCTCCTCCTCCCCCTCCTCCTCCTCCTCCTCCTCCTCCTCCTCCTCCTCCTCCTCCTCCTTCTGCTTACTCGCTGCCCCCGTGGCTTGGGGACGGAGTCGGGAAGGAACTATTTTGCCTCTAAGCCCAAGGCGGCTTCTCTCGCGCTGGCAACATATGCCTCTTGTGGGCTGCCTCTTGGAGCTGCAGGCCGGCCTGGCCAGGTCCGCGGCGACCCAGGAACGGTCGCCAGGAGCACTGGCCAGGCGCAACCCCCCCGAAGGGAAGTGGATTGCAGCAGGCACGTAAAAATGGGTGTGGGGGGCGGGAACGCTAGACCCCGACCCTTGGAACAGGGCGCCTGCGCGCGAACCGAATCCAGCAAAACGCACGAGGAAACAAACGAGGAAGACGAACCAAGACCCGCGACCCCGCAGAAGCCCCTTTCCCCGAGCGCACAGCCCCCTAAGAAAGGACGCCTTCTGCTTACTCGCTGCCCCCGTGGCTTGGGGACGGAGTCGGGAAGGAACTATTTTGCCTCTAAGCCCAAGGCGGCTTCTCTCGCGCTGGCAACATATGCCTCTTGTGGGGTGCCTCTTGGAGCTGCAGGCCGGCCTGGCCAGGTCCGCGGCGAACCAGGAACGGTCGCCAGGAGCACTGGCCAGGCGCAGCCCCGAGGAGGCGAGTTTTTACAAGCTCCCAGTGAGGCGCCTCCACAGAGGCATTGGTGAAACGCGCGCCTGGCGATGAGTGGCGGCTGGGACCGCCGTGCCACTCGAAGCTGTAGACACGGCGCGTAGCAGCTGATCGCACCGTTCTGAATCTGAGAACCGGGCGTAAAAAGGCTCGCATGTTTTCTGGGGCTGACCAGCTGCCCTGAGCCTGCACTAATTCTTCCGGTAAGGAGCACGCTGTTTTGCACCAGTGGGCACCACCTTTGCGCAGGGAGTGCGTTCACACTGCAGCAGTCTGAAAGAACTGCGTGAGATTACGGCGGAAAGAATCGCAGTTCATAGGGCGAGGCTCCGCCGAATGAGTTGTGCAAAACACGGGAGCATCTGGGTCGGAACCCCAGCGCGAGTCCCGCTGCGCCAGCCATTCCCGCAGGAGGTGGCAAGGGCATCGACTTGGGATGTCGACCATCCTTGGGATGTGGCACACCACGCCTTGCCCGAGCGGGTCGTTGTTTTGGCGGGGAACGAAAACCGTCGCGATGTTTTCGCGCAAAGAGATGTTTTGACGCCGGAGCGCGAAAGTCTCGGAGCACCTCCGGACGCCGAGACAAGACACTGCTGCTATAGCGGCGTCCCGGGCAGTTGCCTGGCTGCCTGCTTTGAGGCGGGCGGTCTGGTAGCACCGCAGCTCCTCCAGAGATGCCGGGCGTTTCGCGTGCGACCGTGAATGGTCGGCCCGCTTCTTGAGACCTCTCCAGAATTGGGCCGACCGGTCCGCCCATGCACTGTCGAATTGCGCTGTCAAGCTGCGCTGCTGGTGTCAACAGCGCACTGCAGCGCGCAGATTCGTGACGGATGACCAGGACCGGCCGTCCACCTGGGCAAACAGCAACATTAATGTTACGTCTGAATCGCACGGCAGCAGCTGCAGCCCTGCAGACTTTTCGAAGAATCTACGCCGGTGCGCAAGGAGCTGCCATACCGCTTCTTGGCGCTTTCTTCCAGGACTGCTTGGAGGCAGCTGTGGACAGCCGCTACGGCCCTACTGCGGTGCGCCCCCTGTTCCACAGAAGCGCCCTCGCGAATTAGGGGCAAAAGGTCGGGGCCCTCACTCAGAAGCTGGCGCGCGCCAGGTGCGTCCACCGGCGGGTCTCGAACTTGCTCGGGGTGAAACGCGGGGGACACAGCAAGCCCGCTTGACGAGCTACGGTGCCAGCGTGCGTCGCTCGGGCGGGCCCCCCCTGCAGGTGCCGGAGGGGCCTGCGAAGGAACAGCGCGGGGCCCCTGGATATACGGCCTCTCGGCAGAAGGCCCCGGGTGCTCGAAATCGTCGCGGTGCAGGCAGGCGGGGCCGAGACGCCGGCGGCGCGCGGGCTCTGGCGAACCGGGGCCGCGCTCCACCTTGAGCCCGACATGGATAGCGTCGCGGCGGCCCATGCGGGACGACCGACCCCAGAGGTCTGAAAGGACTGTTTTTTAGTCCGGGTTTTATCTGGGATGTCGGGACTATTTTTTTAGTCCGGACAAAATGTTGTTTTTTTGTTTTTAGTCCGGACACACGTGCGATAGGGTGCACGTTGTCCGAAATGGAAATATTATACACAACAAGCGTTCACGTTTATGAACCGTTGGTTTCGTTGCGCGGCATCTCGTCTTTCCATGTTGTTGCACCAGTTGTGTCCGTTATGTTTGCAAAGGCCTCCTTCCAAGGGCATTTGCCTCTCGGGCATGGTACTGGTCCGTTGTTGTCTCGGGTCTTGGAGGGAGGAGGGAGGAGGAAGGGAGGAGGGAGGGAGGGAAGGAAGGAGGGAGGAGAGAGGGAGGAAGAGGGAGGGAGGGAGGGAGGGAGGGAGCGGAGGGAGGTGAGGGAGGGAGGGAGGGAGGGAGGGAGGGAGGGAGGGAGGGAGGAGGAGGAGGAGGGAGGAGGAGTGAGGGGGGATGAGGAGGAGGAGGAGGAGGAGGAGGAGGAAGAGGAGGAGGAGGAGGAGGAGGAAGGGAGGAGGAAGGAGGAGGGGGCGGAGGAGGAGGAGGAGGAGGATGAGGGGAGGAGGGGGGGAGGAGGAGGAGGAGGAGGAGGAGGAGGAGGAGGAGGAGGAGGAGGAGGAGGAGGGGAGGAGGAGGATGAGGAGGAGGAGGAGGAGGGAGGGACGCACGCGCGCGGCGGCGCGCGCTGGCGGGGAGGGCCTCCAGGTGGACGCCGCGGTGGGGGCGGCGGGGGTGGCGGGGGCGGCGCGCGGACGGCGCTCGCACGCGCACCCCGTTCCCCGCTCGCTCCTCTCGACCTCCGCCCCCACCCCAGAGCCCGCCGCAGACGCCGATTCGTGCCGAGCCAAGGGCAAGGGGAGAAGGCACCGCAAAGCAGAGGAGCAGAGGAGGGATGAGGTGACCAGACCAGGGGAGGGAGGAAAGAGAAGGGGGAGGAGACGGCCCCAGGACCACTAAGGAGCTCGGGAGGAAAGAGAAGGAGGAGGGGACGACAGCAGACCGACAGGACCGACCAGGAGAGGGAGCAAAGGGGCAACGCAGGACGCAAGGCGACAAGGCGAGCGGGGAGGAAGAAGTGGCTCACTGTGGCACGTTGTTGTTGTTGTTGGTGGTGGTGGTGGTGGTGCTGTGTTATGTTTATGCGATTACACGTTTAAGCATCAACCTAGGACATCGATGCGTTTTGTTTCGGCAATTGCTTGTTGTGTTTTCTGATGGGCCGTCCTGGGGGCCCGAAGCCTCGAGCGAATTCCGATTATCCTCACAACCAGGGGCGATCACGATTATGATGCCGATGATGGTCATGCCGTTCAGCCAATCATGCTCTCTAAATCGAGCTCCTCAACGTCACCGTCATCTGCGGCTTCCGCCTCGCGGTCTAGAATGCACACAGGAGGTCCCGACGTGTGTGAAACATACCAGTCCCAATACTTCAGACCACGATTCAGAGCTGCGAAACAAGCCTCGCGAACGGGGTGGCGAGTCGGCGGGCAGGTCACGCGCTCGGTCGTGCGTAACTGTGTGTCCAGGGCCAGGTTCCAGGAGAGGCTGCCATTCCTCCTGGGGCTGCCGACGGCGACGACGACGACGACGACGACGACGACGACGACGCAACCGCCTTCAAGAAGTGAAACACCAGAAATTTGTCGATCCCCTTCTGCGCAAATCTCCGACACGTGTTGGCCATGTTTCTGAGGCCGAACGCGACGAGGTTCGCGTCCGAGGGGGGGGGGACGTGGGGGATGGGGGGACGGATAGGAGGAAGGACGAGGATAACGAGGAGAGGCGACGATCGAGATGGAGGAGTGGAGGAAGTAGAGCTAGAGAAAGAGATATGCGGGAGGGAGAGGGAGAGGGATAGCGAGGGACGTGGAGGACGGAGGATTGTGGGGGGAGAGTAGGATGAAGAAGAGGAGCATGAGACGGAGGAGGATGATGAGGAGGAGGAAGAACAATATCCTCGTGAAGAGAAGGATCAACATGCTGAAGTGGAGGTGCGGTGATCATCGAGGATGAGGGGGGCGAGGAGGAACGAGGAGTATGGAGGTGGATGGATGGGGAGGAGGACGACGAGGAGGAAGAGAAGGAGGAGGAGGAGGAGGAGGAGGAGGAGGAGGAGGCGGAGGAGGAGGAGGAGGAGGAGGAGTATGAGTAGGAGTAGGAGGAGGAGGAGGAGGATGAGGAGGAGGAGGGGGAGGAGGAGGAGGAGGAGGAGGAGGGGAGGAGGCAAGAGGAGGATTGTGACCGCCTTGTAGGCTGCATCCCAGGCGATTCGATGACGCCTCGCGAGCCATGACGCCCGAGGCGATCGCCTCGGGCGTCATGGCCGCTCTCCCCCAACGACCGATGTCGCCCGCATCGAGCCATGTATCGCGTCGGAATCGTCATCGCCATTACCGGACTGCGCCGACGTGCGGCTCACCGTTGCTCACCGAAAACGGTGAGCATCGGTGAGCCTCATCCTTCTCCCGATCCTCATCCTCGCCCTCATCCTCCCCCCCCTCCTCCTCACTCGCACTATCATGTCATGAGACGCACATCCCGCCCGCCTCCCGTCCGCTAGGTGTCACTGCGCCCTGACAGATCCTGGATGCACCGTCGAGGTGCTCGAACCTGCACCGATTGAAACACGGCTGGCTGGCAAACGCGCCAGGGAGGGCGGTTATGCACGCGCTCGCGTCTGATGCGAGCGTGGGCGCCATCGAGCTGATCACGCGCGCCCACTTGAGCACCGTGCGCAACCTCCCTCCCAGACGCGGTTGCCCGCCAGCATTACCGATCGCATCTGCCCCGCTGCAGGTCGCACCCGCATGCGGTGGCGATGCTAACAGCAGCGGCCAACGGGAACGCGGTGCACTGGACGCAGGAGATGGCAGCAAAACAAAAACATGGCAGGACTCGCTGCCCGTCCTCCAAAGCGCATGTTCCCACACGCGCGGCGGGACCCACGACTGCTTCATATCCAGACGCTGTGTATTACAAGTGTGTACTGTAACATTAATACTAATACTATATGCACTGCCGTCAACTGACGGCGCACGCAACTTGCAGTCGCTCACGATGGACGGACAGCGGTCGCTACACGCGCATCGGCAGACAGGAGGCGCTGAATCAGCTCCGCAAGCTTCAAACTAAACTCTGTAGGATATATATCGCCCAGTCTGAGACTATCACGGCCGCCGCTGCTCCCATGATCAGACTCATCATCGTCTACTGAAGGTCGGGATCGAAGGGGTCCGACTCTAGCCACCGCTTGTTCCTTAGCTTTGTACAACTCTAAAACCATACCCTCTGGCATCGTGGAGTATATCACCGTTGGCCTGAACGTCTCTGCACCCCAACCGCCCATCCACAGAAGCATGCGCACGGCGCGCACCTGCTCGAGAACGATCTTGACAGAGTCGGCCTCGAAGAACGCACTGCGCAACGGCTGCTCAATCGTGACCACCACGCCCCTCACGTGCGCGAGAAACGCCAAGTACGACCTGGGATCTGCAAACGGAACCAGACACACCATCATCACCACGTTGACCTGCTACTCACCGAATGTGCACTGCCCGGAGCGCCATTCAGCGAGAGGCGTCAGCCGCTCACCGAAGTTCACCGCTGGCGGTGAGCTTCGGTGAGCCTCCGACTGGGCTCATGTACACAACTCGCACTGGCCCGTGGTCCGACATGGTTTTTGATTTCTACTCGGGGATTGTTTCAAATTCTAGTTGGTAAAAACAAAAACACATGGCTGCTGGTAGCTATACACATAAACTCAGGTGCTTTCCGAACCCCAGCTTACACTACATGTGTCGTGTGAGTGGCCTCGACCGCCTGCGCCCTCGGTGCACCGCGCGGCGTGGTAGACGGTGAAAAAAGCACCGATCCGCTTGAGGCCACCGTGGCCACAAGGTAGAGGCAGTACAGCAGGCCAACCTGAACTGCGCCAAACTGGCACACCGCCCCCCCCCACGAAATCAATCCGTTGTCGAATCAAGTGTTTTATATTGGTCCGAGGCCCTCGACTGGGAATCCCACAGGGTTTTGCAACATCCAAATCCGAGGGTCCTGGAACGTTGAGGGGGTGCCACAGCTGTTCTACCCTCGAGAACCGCACAGCAGATGTCCTCATTCTCGGCACCATCCATGCGATCAAACGTAAATGCTCTGGCGCGCGCTCCCGAGATCATGCTTGCGGTGAACCCCATGCCAGAGAAAACCTCCACGAACGCAGTGTCCCGTTCGATCTCAGAGATGCTTTCCAGAAGCAGCCGAATCGCACCCGCGAGCAGCGCAGGGCCGTCCCCTGCCAGCATATTTTCACCGATACCTCTCTCACGAAGAACTTGGGCCTTATCACGAGCCCATTGTGCTCCAGCTGCATGGTGGGGCATCGCCCCCTCCGCTGGCGAAAACATCATGGCGAAAAACAAGGCGCCCGCTAGCCGCGCCCTGCCGTGAGCACCAAGCATTCTCCGATTGGGAAGAACGGGCATACGGAAAGTAGAGCCTGAAGGTGAAACAGCCCGAAGACTCGAACCTCAAATGTCAGCCTGTGTGCGTACTTTGCGACGTCACGGAGCGAAGCGTTGAGGGTCTCGTCGATAAAGCAGTTGTACTGCTTGGGGCTCCCATGGACGTCCACCCTGGCCCGACCACCAGAAACATTGGGTGGGAGCTGAACGTGCCCAGATGATGATGCAAACGATGATGAGGATTAGGTTGACGATGATAATGATGATGAGGATGAGGAGGGGGATTATGTCCGAGGAGGAGATAGGGAATTATACTTACGTCGACATTCCCCCTCTTCACCACCCCCTATGCAGGTCGACGACGACGACGACGACGACGACCTAGGGGGGGCCCAAGGTCGTCGTCGTTGTCGTCATCGTGTGGGGGTGTGGGTTTCAGATCCCGCCTGAGAAGCATATGCCCAGTTAGGTGATGCTTCGGGACGAAGCCAATCCCCACCAAACTGCAGCATCGCAGGTGGGTAGCATACGCCGATAACATTGCAAGCCTAGACTGAGCAGGAACAACGCAATGGTGTTGACGCATCTGGTGCAAAACCTGCTGTAGCGATTGTCCCGCATGCACCAACCCAGGCCCAAAAAAAGCTGACCCACCATACATATCCAATGTGTGCAGGGCGAACGGAAGCATATACCCGACCTCGGCGGCTTTCAGTGACATTGAACTGCCAGGGTGGTGTGGCTTCTGCGAGCCGCTTTTGATACGATCATTATGTGGGCCGTTTGCAACGCAACGATAAGCCGCCACCCGAGGCCAAATCACGCCTGCCCCTCCACCTGTCCTCCCACCCTTAATGAAACCACGCGTCTTCGATCATCGAATCCGAAGAACACAACAGAAAAAAAATGGGTCCTGCAATGTGCACCCCTTGCGCTGGCCGAACATCTTGGCCGTGAGGGCCCCAAGCCGTACTTCAGGGGGCACGTCAGTAGCTTGCTGCCAAAACAACAGATCACCTTGGAGCCTCCGAGAGCCCAGTTCGATAACCTGATCGAGATTTCCACCGAATTGCCAAGGATTTTTCAACACTGTCCGCCACATGCACGCACTGACATACCTCATGATCGGCCCGAAATAGAAACAGTGAAGGGAATCGATCGCGAGACTCCGGACTGGTGAGCACGACAACTCGGCCGTAAACAATGGACATCGGTGCACTACAGGATCCATTACCTTCTTATCGTGGGACAATCGGGGCCTCCATAATGTCACCCAAACTGGTAGTTCTGTGGTTTCAAGCTGAAACGTGTCAACGAGGTACTCCGAAGGTTCCAGGCGGTCCCCCTCCCGAATCTCCACGCCGTTGACAACGGCCGACCCTATCGCCAGTCTGCCCCGAACCCCCTTGCCTCCTTTCACAAACGCTAGTACACGCAGCAGCTCGGTGCGGTGAGCCTGGCGTTCTAGCAGCACCTCCACCTCGCACCTAGCACAAGCCTCATGATATTCGTTTTCGATCCTCATTGGCCACTGCACGTCTGGGCCAAACTCGTCGTAATGAGAGTGTAAGTCGGCACCGCACATCGAACGCATCATGCATGGATTGAACACCGCGTTCCACGCCTGAAGACCTAATGACTTGCTGTGCTCCCCCCAGTCCCCCTTGACCCATATAAGTGCGGCGGTGTACCTAAACTCTTTTGGCTCTGATAGCCAGTGGCCTTCTTCCCATGCCTTATTATCATGGCGAAACAAGGGTCGGCATCCACGCTGCATCGCCAGGAACTGCCACTTGGCATTAAGAAGGTGGGGGTAGATCGTGCACCACCCCTTGCAGCCACACTGGCACGAGTCGGACGACCTAGTTACCGATAGAAGGTGGCGTTTGCCACTGCAGAGGTTCACTACCCACATACCTAGCGTACTGTCGCTGCGGCCCGCAGCCGACGACATGTATGATACGCCGTCGAGGTAGAAGGCCAGGGGCACTGGCAATTGTTTACCAGCCGATATCGCACTGATAACTGCAGGATGGTTGGAATAGCACGGCAGATCAAGAACGCACTCTTCCCTATCTTCAGGCTCAGTGAGCAGCATGTCCAGAGTAGTTTGATCGGTGCGCAGCTCCTCATCCAACGATTCAAAAACAGCTGCCACTGGGGTAATCCTGATGGTCCGCCTGGGACGTCTGTTGAGGTTTACTGGCGTGTCTATGTTGAACATGAACGGTGCGTGTGGCAACACGTTTGATAAATGATGCTGATATTTCCCCGTCTGCTGGTTAGGTCCTACAGCATATTGTTGGAAATCTGCCCCTGGGGTCCCCGCAGCATGAGCCCAATGACACATCAGACAGAATTCTTTTGCCGAGAGTTTGCAAGTAGCGTACATCCTTATCATGAGCGTCAGTAACTCAGACCCCGCGTCTCTGGCACTCTGCGGAGTAGACGTGAATGCGCGGCCGCGGCCGCGCCCACATCGCAGTCTGGGCCGCGCCGCCCGCTTCATCTGTAAACAGACCCCTCAAAGCGAGCAAGGCATCCCTTGGGCCAACTGCGTTTCTGGTCGAGGAGAGACCGATCAGCGGACACGACACATTGCACGACAGGGTCACGAATGCGAGCGGAACGACGGGGGGGGGGCCATGGTGCCAGTGTCCACCCGATTAATATGTTGCAAACATGTTCACTTTGTTGCCGCACACGCTCCCCCAGACTGATTAGCCGAACCGAAACTGAAACTGAGGTAGTCACATGTTTCTGAGATCCGATCGTAGGGCTCTACGCTCCAGAAATGCATCGGTCCAGGAACGAGCACTGGTGGTCACGCGTGATCCGCCTGGCATGCCGTGAGCCACCACGAACAAGCGCTAAGGCAAATGATGCAAACGCTAGGCATCTGCTCTTTAAGTCCTCCTCCCCGCACCGTGACCTTGATCCCCCCGTGTGCTCGTGCGTTACTTGGAGCTCAGTAGTTGAACTCGGCGTCGCATGACGGCCAGCTCGACAGATGCCTAGCAAAAAACCCGAGAGACGGCGTGCCTGCGCACAGACACACGGCACCGAGCGAGAGAGCTCTCGCGTTGAAATTGCCCCAAAGCTTGATCAGGCCTTCTACTGAGGCCTGTCCGCAACGAGTCGCTCCGAATATCTCTCAACCTCCCGCCGCGCGGACGAAATCTCAAGAAACCGTACCAAATCTCAAAATATTCTGAAAAATCTGACGGATCTCAGGGCTCACCGGAGCTCACCGGTACTCACCGGTAATCGGTGAGGCGGTGAGGGGGGGGGCTCACCGGTCAAAACCGTGTGTTTTCACAGGTTTCGTGGGGGGCTCACCGGCTCACCGATGAGGCGGTGAGGGGGGGGGCTCACCGGTGCTCACCGGTAGCGGTGAGCCCTCATCCGCGCTGAGATTTTGAAAATCTGAGCCCCCGAACCGAGATTTTGAAAATCTGAACCCCCGAACCGAGATTTTTGAAAATCTGAGCCCCCGAACCGAGATTTTGAAAATCTGAGCACCCGCGTTGAACAAAAACACATCTCGGAATGAAATCGCTGCCCCCACCCCCATTTGCCCGCTGCTGGTGCGCCCTCCCGCCCCGCCTCCTGCCACATCCCCCCCTATCATGCCCCTATCTTCCCTTCTCCTATCTTAAATGTGTCATTGCGAACAGGCAACAAGAACGAGATCGGCGCTGCATGCAACCAGCTAATGTATAGGATGATGCAGCTGCATGCTGATCGCATCGCTGATCACCCAGATGCCACCCTCTTCGCCTTCACCGCGAAAATCTCCATCCCCCTTTCATTGAGGCTGAGCAGGTCCGTGCACATGGCGTCGACCCTGTTGAGCTGGTGGAGCGCTGACGTGAACTCGGCCTCGCCCATGGTCTTGCGCAACTTGGTGAGGTCCTCGGTGAGAGCCCGCTTGACGCTGGAGTTGTCGTTGGTGAAGTTGGACATCGCCTTGTACTGCGTCAGATAGTCCTGGCAATCGGAGTCGGTCTTGCCCCAAGCCCACATCTTGTCCGTGGAGACGCTGTTCTCGATGGTGATGCAATGGGACAAGCACTGCTGGTACTTCATGACGGTCTTGCGCGCGGTGCCCATGAGCTCCTTCATCGCGTCCTTGGGCTTCGGCGTCGTCTTGCCTGGCTCCTCGTCAGGCTGCTGACCAGGCTGCTGCCTGCGTGCCCGCTGCTTCGCCTTCGGCTCCTTTGGAGGGTCGGCGACTGCCTCAGCGCCGCGCTTGTTGACCCCCTTCGCCGTACTCTCAGCGGGCTGCTGGGGACCATCAGCTCCCTGCGTCCCAGCGGCACCACCACTGGCCGCCGTCGCAGGCGCGCCACCACTGGCCGCCGTCGCAGGCGCGCCACCCGTGGCCGCCGTCGCATGCGCGCCACTCTCCAGGCGGCGCTTCTTGGTGACCGCCGACTCCACGTCGTCCGCGGCCCACGTCTTGTACGTGATCCACGCCTGCTCGAACGCCTCGTTGAAGCCCTCGGTCACGTAGAGCACGCGGATCGACAGCGTCGTGTCGTCGAAATAGCACCACGGTGCTCCGAGTTGCAGGCAGCGCAGGACATATCGGGTCGCCTGTGGGTGTCGTCGTCGTCGTCGTCGTCGTCGTCGTCGTCGTCGGCGTCGGCGTCGGCGTCGGCGTCGGCGTCGGCGTCGGCGTCGTCGTCGTCGTCGTCGTCGTCGTCGTCGTCGTCGTTATCATCGTCGTCTCAGGGTTTCTGCAGCGGTGGCCTGCAGCCACCCTAGAAGTCCACCTCCTTCATGGTGCGCGACCCTGCCAATAGCCATGTACTGGCCACGCTTCCAGGACGACTTGCTGTAGGTCTCCTTCTTGACCTTGCCCTCGCGGTAGTTGGTGTACAGCTTCGCTGCCCACTTGGCCCTGAACTCCGCGGCCGCGTCGGTGTCACCCTCACACGCCTTGTAGTCCGCGCCGAGCCCGTCTGGGTCCGCCTCGCACTTCCTCCTGAAGCGACTCCCCAGGGGGTTCCCCCGCGCGCCATTCGCAGGGAAATGGAAGCCTTTCTTCCGCACGTGAATCCACATGGCGTGCTCGTCCTTGGCCTTGGGCGCCCAGTTGGAGGTGTCGAGCGCGTCGAAGAGGCTGTCTGCTTTGTCCTGCTCGCTCTCGGCTTTGCCAGGCAGCTCGACCGTCTCGTCGCTCCCGAACTTCACGCTGCAGCACTTGGCCTCCATGTTGGACAGCTCCATGCCCCGCTCGCCGTGGAGGACGTTGATATCCTCCGACCTGAGGCACTCGAGAAGCATATCGTGGATCCCAAGCTCGTCGATCTTGCCCGACCGCTTCATCTCATCCTCTCGGGGGCGCGCTCATCTCCCAACGCCAATACCGGATTGCGGGGGGTGAGGCGGAATCACCCGCTCACCGAAGCTCACCGAAGCTCACCGAAGCTCACCGCCAGCGGTGAGCCCCGATGAGGCGACGGGCATACGGCCTCACCGCCTCACCGATGCTCACCGCTAGCGGTGAGCGTCGGTGAGCACACCCCGTCACCCCACATCGTCCTCCTCGTCCTCATCCGAATCATTCACTTCTCAACCTATCCTCCGTACTATTTTAACACGTGGCTCCTGAACACGCTGCAGCCGATCCTCCACCGCCATGAAGCTCTTCCGCTTGATCGTCTTGGGGGGCGTCTCGAACCGCGGGTCCACGGCCCCGTCCTCGCACATGCGTCCGCCCTCATGTGATGACTCAAGATCACACTCCAACATCTCCTCGTTATTTTGCTATGTCGTCTCCTCATCGATCCCCATCCTCATCCTCCTCGTACTCCTCATCACCCCCATCATCGCCCTCCCTCGTATCCTCCTCATCCTTCCCCTCATCGTCGTCCGCCTCCTCCTCCTCTTCCACATCATCCTTCTCCTCCTCATCCTCATCATCCTCCTCCTCATCCTCCCCCTCCTCCTCCTCCTCATCCTCCTCATCCTCATCATCATCCTCCTTCTCATCCACATCCTCTCCCCCCCGACGAATTTGTCGGGAGGGGAGGAGGGATTGGGTGGGCATACATTGATTTGCACAACCCTTGACGTCATCGTACGGCATGGTGCCAATCATGGACTGCGCCTCATCGATCTTCTGCTTGCTAGCCTCCCCGAGCTGCTTGACCTCCGCCTGGCGCTGCTCCTCCTGCGCCTGGCGCTGCTCCTCCTGCTCCTGGCGCAGCCGATCGGCCTCGCGCAGCATCTCACCGATCTGCGACTCCGTCGGCGGCGGCTGGGCGTCCTCCTGGAAGCTCGCCGAGGCGCCCGACGCGGCGCTCGCCGACACGGCAGCATTCGAGCCCAACGGGATCCTACGCCTGGACGGCGCGTGTACGCTTGCATGCTCGTCATCGTGCGCAGCCGCATCAGGGTCGCGGGGAGACTCCACCTCGATCACCTTGCACTCCGCCTCCGCCTTCGATATCTTGATCGCCGTCTCCGTGTCCAGGCGGAGCTCCTCCTTCCGCTTCTCCTCCATGTCCTTCGCCTCCTCCTCCGACTGGCGCAGCAGACGTTGGACATCTTCGTCGTCGGATGTGCGGACAGGGGATGCGTCGGCACCGCTGCCCTCCGCGGCCGCTGGCTGCCCTGCCTCGGCACCGTCGGCGGGCGCGAAGGCCTCCAGCCGCGCCGCGGCCCTCTCGTACACCTCACTGCCAGGCTTGGCGTTCGCGGCCATCTGCTCTTCCATCTGCGCCTTCATCACCTCCATGGCCGCCTTCTGCTGCGCGATGGTAGCTTGGAGCTCAGCCGTCGTCGGCACGCCATCGGCCGACTGCGGTGGCGCGACGTCCCCTGGGACCGTCTCCGAGCCCGAGAGACTCGACCCCGACTCCCACACAGTCGCCTCGGACCGCGGCGTCGCGCCATCCACCGCCGTGCGCTGCGTGGCAGCCTCTGCCCCTGCCGCCGTCGGAGCAGCGCCACCCGCCGCGAGCATGGCTCCGATGCGAGTGTTCCAAGCGTTGCCCTTCGGAGTCTGCAGCCACACAATCGGTGACCCAGGGGCTGGTCTCTTTGACATGCTTGAGCCGCGAGGCTGTGCAGATGAGGCGGGGTGAAGGGAACTGTGAGAGCGGATTATATCTGGGTGCGACCTGAACGCATCGGGATGGCTGGTACACACGCGCCCTCCCCCATTGTCCGCCTGGGGCTCCCCTCTCGAGCTCGCTCCACGGACGATACTGTGTGGTGGAGTCCGCCCTATTGTACACCTTAGGCGATGCTTAAGAAACCTTAAGTTTTCGGCCATAGTCTCGATTATTCTTAACGTTTCAATGTAAATCCTACGAGTTTGATCGATTTTTTGGGCTTTTATTCAAGTTCTGAGACCATTACTGTCTGAACCCATGATTTCTTACTCATTTCGCGTGGTGTAGTTCACGAGCGGTGTTCGACCATTGCGTGTTTGCTTGCATGTTTAAGTTTTGAATTTCATATGGCCCTATTCTACAGACGTCATAGCTCGATCGTGTGCTTGTCTAGTGTGCGAGTTGTTTCATAGTTCATGCCATGCTTCGTTGCTTTGTTTTACTCCTACCTGTATCTCGAAACTGCAGTTGCATGACCAGCAGTGCTCGGCTCGTCCAGCCGTCTGGACGCGATCGGGCAGCACGGCCAGGACGGCCAGAGGCGCGGTCAGCATGGCTTGACCAGCCACGCATTCGCTGCTCGAGTCGAGCGCCGCCCAACGAGCTGCACGTACACATCCCATCTGCCCTCCCTCGAGTCGCCGTCGTAGTCATCGTCGTCGTCGTCGTCGTCGTCGTCGTTGTCGTCGTCGTCGGCGTCGGCGTCGGCGACTCGAGGAAGGCATTGCATGAACGGCGCTGCAATGGCATGAGATAGACGAGCAAACCAACCAGCTTACTAATTAAATCTGAAACGCTCCAAGAAAACCAGCTCTGATCGGCGAGCTCGGTGGAACTGCATGCTCGCCTGCGGGGCTGGGCGGGCACGGAGAAGGCGCCCGCCGCGGCGGCGTCGCCGCTGGCGGCGGCGCCTCGGGCGTCGGGGCCGCCTCTGGTGGCACGCGCGCAGCTGGCCTCTTACCCGCCAAGTCGGCAGTGGTCGCCGCCGCTGGTGTCTTGCTAACCGCCCCCGCCTCGTCGGCCTCGTACTCGCTGACCTCGTCCTCTGGCTCGTTGTCGTCGTCCTCGTTGCCACCAGGACGCGAGGAGCGATCATCGTTATCATCATCACCGTCACGATCCTCGCCCTCGTCAGCGCCTGCAGCGGCATCGGCCTCAGCTGCCGCCGCCGCTGGCCGCTTCAGGGCAGCAGCTGGCCGCTTCATCTTCCGATCCTGCTTCCTGTCCTCGCTCAGCCACTTGCGCTTGTTGTCCTCGATGCCATCCTTGTCGATGCTGTTGGCGACGAACAGCTTCGCCTGCTCGGTCATGAAGACCTTGGCCGCCTCGACGTCCGAGTAGCCCGTCAGCTGCACCCGCTGGCTGGACCCCTCCCACAAGGTCACCCACTGCTTGCCCGACCTGTGGTTGTTGACGATCTTGACCTTCACCTCGGTGTCGCCTTTCATGCCGTCCCACACCACCGTCTTGGCGCCGCTCTCCGCGGCCGCTGCATGATCGGCAGCATCAACAGCCACGCCAGGCACCTTCTCGCGAATGCAACACTCTCCGGCATCCCCCCCTCCCTCCCTCCCTCCCTCCCTCCACCTCATCCTCCTCATTCCCTCCGCATCATCCGTCTTCCCTCATCCTCTATCCCCCGAGACCTCGTTCTTCCAAAACCTCATTCCCTCATCCTCTATCCCCCGATTTTGGGTGGGGGAGCGGGGTTGCATCCAGGAAGAACCGTCCACTCGAACCCGTCGGGCCAGATCGCGCGCCAGCCGTCGTCCACCTTCTTCATGGTGCCGTACTCGGGGACACTGACGCCATCCTTGATGCGCCACGCCGACTTGAGAGACGCACTCGCTTTTGGCGATGCCAGCCCTTCCCTCCGCCTCGCGCCCCCAGTGACCCGACCACATGCTCCGCTGCGGAGGGCGTGGTGGAGCCGAGGGTGCGGGGCGAGAGAGGTAGGGTTGGCACCGCCAGAAACTTGTGCCCCGTAGCCTTCAGCTCTTTCTCGTACCCCAGCCGCCAGCCGTCCTCCTCCGCGATGTGCTTCAGCCCCGTGGCCGTCGCCTGCAGCACCTTCGGCTGCTTGCGCCTCTTGGCGGCGGGCTCATCCTTGCCGTCCTGTGACGGGCGCCGTGCAAACATCTACTGGGGTGGTCGGGGTGGATTGGGCGGAGGACGGATGGTGAACTTTGTCGAACGGTATTCACGAGATGTACACCCTCAGGCGCACACACACACGCGCGCGCATTCGCGCACGCCACCTCGGAGCTCACCGACGCTCACCGCTCGCGGTGAGTTTCGGTGAGCTCTGAGGTGGCATCACGCGCGCAATCCATGGTATCATGGATCGCGCGGTGCGCGCGCGCGCATGTGCGCCCGTCGTCGTCGTCGTCGTCATCGTCGTCGTCTTCGTCGTCGTCGTCGTCGTCGGCGGCGTCGGCGTCGTCGGCGCCGTCGCCGTCGTCGTCGTCGTCGTCGTCCTCGTCGTCGTCGTCGTCGTCGTCGTCGTCGTCGTCACCGCTGGAAGTTGCGATTATTGCCCTAAAGTCCGTAGTGTCGCCATCCAAGAAGGCCTTTTGGGCCCACGTTGGCACTGGTTGCCTAGCGCGACGACGACGACGACGACGACGACGACGTCGACGACGACGACGACGACGACGACGACGACGCACCGCTGCCTCGATAGCGCTTTCTTCGCGTGCCGCAGCATGGCCCGCGCCATCTTGGCGCGATCCGTGGCCCAATCCTCCTGGGTGTCCGCCAACTTCCAGACGTGCTCCTTGCTCGCCGCGACCCGCAGGAAGACGTCCTGGGGCGCACACTTGCCCAACTCCAGCTCACCGCGCATTCCGTCGAGCAGGGATGGGGCTCACCGAAGTTCACCGCCAGCGGTGAACTTCGGTGAGCCCCGCCCCCTGCCTGACGGAATGAACGCGGAGGCTGTGTGGCTTTCGCATCTCCTCACCCTGACACCTCCAACTCCCCCTACTGATCCGTCGGGTTCACCCCGTCATCCTCCGCCCTCGCCTTTCCTCCACCCTTCCCCGCTCGTCATGTCTCCTAATCCTCTGACGACTCCACCAGTATTCCACCGTACTCCCCCGTCCTCGCCCTCTCCCTCTCACACCTCCGCCACTCCGCATCCTCCCAACCCCCTCTCCTTGGCAGTCTTCTGCGACACGCCGCCCGTCTGGACGATGGGGCGGGTCTCGTTGATGAATGCGCTGTACTTCACCAGCGCGTCCTGCTGCATCTCGTCATCGAGCTCCGTAGTGTACTCTAACCTCGGCTGCCACGACGACGACGACGACGACGACGACGGCGACGACGACGACGCCGACGCCGACGACGATGACGACGACGACGACGACGACGACGACGACGACGAAGACGACGACGACGACGACGACGACGACGACGACGACGACGACGACGACGACGACGACGACGACGACGTCGCTTCCCGTCGGAACCATTCGGCCGTCTCGACGTGCTTCGACCACGCGGCGAAGAGTCGGTCGTCGTCCACCGACGATTTCGGCCGCGGCGGGGCCTGTGTCCCCTTGGGTGGCATGCCCCCTGTAGGCGCCAGGACCGCTCGCGAATAAACGAGCTGCGAATGAGGTGGAGGGGGGAGCAGGAGGAATAGGAGTAGACGCAGTATGGGAGAAATGAGAGGACCCGTGACGAAAATATGATCGCGGTGGAAGACGACGGATGGGAGGAGAAGGAAGGGACGATTACAGTATCATGATTAGCTCGGCATCGTTTCCGTGGTCGGTAAGAGACGAGGACGGATGAGGACGAGACAAATCATGCGGAGGAGGACGAGAACATAGAGGGGAGTCAAACAAACGAGATTGAGCACGACACACTTCGCGCACGCCTTAAGTTCTAGCGTTTGCTATGTTGTTTTCTAGAAGTTGTAGGTCGGGACTATTTATATACATGGGGACTAAAAAAATAGTCCGGAGTTTATGTTGTGTGTCGGGACTAAAAAATAGTCCTTTCAGACCTCTGGGACAGGCGGGGGGAGGGCCGGCGACGAGGGTGCATTTCGCGCCGCCGGACGGACAGAAAAGTGCACCTATCGCGCGTTCTTTATCGGTGCTTTTGGCGGTTCCCAGCCGCCTGGGCTGGCCGAGGCCCCAGGTGATAGTGGCCCCGGCGGTAGTCATTGCCTATGGCGCGCGGGCCCGGTGACCCCGCGCAGCGATCAGACAACATTTTTCTCGACCCGAAGGGCGCAAAAAAATGGTGCGATCGTGGGTTTTTTTACCACGCTTTCTGTCGGTCGCATGGGCCGCTCGAGCCGCGCCCGGGCCCCCGGCGATTCTGGCCCCCAGCAGCGGTTATTGCTTGCGGCGCGCAACTGGCAACCGCCGCCCGCGCCCGCCGACGACCCAGGGACGGGGCCGAGCAGGAAGGGGGGGGGGCCGGGCGGGGAGGGCGGCGCAGGGGGCAGGCGAAAAGAAAGGAGGCAGGGCGATGAGAGGAGCAGACGGTGACGCGACGACTTGCGCATTCTTTCTGGGTGCGCGTGCTGGGCGCGGCCTCGGACAGAGTCGCGGCGACCGGCCCAGCGCGCCTGCTCGGAACGCAAGCGCGCGGCGGAAAAAAAAATGATCACGCGCCGGGAACGGCCCAGCAGGGACTCCGCCGGCAAGCGCATGAATTAAATCCCGCGCCCCGGACAAAGGCGCTGCGGCAACCAAGATCGCGCGCAGAACAATCTGTGCACCCAGGGCAACGGCCATTGATTCCGAAATCACGGAGCAGCAGCTCGCTGTCGAGCGCTACAACGGCAGACGGCTTGTTGCATCGCCGCTTAAAACTCTTGATACATTCGTAGACGTACGGCATCAAAACCAGCTTCTGGCCAGCGCGCTTCGTCGGTGCCGTTTTTTTTTCTTGCTCGCTAGCACCGTCGCGCGCTTCTCGATCAAATGGCACAGCGCCAAAGTGGCCCGAGCCAAAGCGCGAACAGCTTGGTCGCTGCTCTCAGCGCGCTCGCCCAAGTACACCTGAAACCGGTCGGGCCCCCCGCTCGGGGAAGCACAGCTGCTTCCAGGTGGCCCGGGCCGAGTGGCGCAAGGCTGCGCTGCTCTGAAGCGCGGACAGCTCCGAATTAGCTGGGTGAGCGGCGTGCAAAGCGCGAATGGTGGCCATGGGATCTTTTGGGTCAGCGAGGGACTCAGTGACAGACTCCTCTACCTGGTCGGCGTCCACCACGATCGCAAACCACGCCCGCCTGATCTGGTCAAGGCAGAGCTCGCTCAGCGCCTTGCGGAACGGAAACTCCGCGTCTGCGCGGGCCTGGAATTCCGGGATCCGGGTCGCCTTCGAAAGACCCTCTCCGACGGCGCGATTGGCAGCGACACCGATGGTCCTGTCGACGGCGACCTCTTTGGCGATGCCGGCGAGCCCCGCCGCGTGGATGGCACCTCCCTGGGCGCACTCGGCCGCAATCGCCTCGGCGATGAGGGTCTTGACGCGGTCCTCATTCGGATTCGCCATCCCCCGGCGGGGCGGTGGTCAATCGGCAGATCCGCTGATGGACCAGCTGAACCGAAATGCGATAAACAGAAGCTTTCGGGGCATCCGCAAGGCGCGGACAGTCGGGGGGCAGGGGGGGCAGCCGAAGAAACAAGAATCTGAATAGAAGGAATGCTTCCGGCCCTGGGTCGACAAGAAAACCCCAGCAATGCACCGCAATAGTGGGTAAGGGCGAAGGACCAGGAGGGGGGGGCGGAGGAAGGGTAAACACGTGTAATACTGCATGTGCTTTTGTAAGTGCCGAAGAGCACAGTCAGCTGCGTCAGCGCTTGCGCTTAGAGCACGATGTATGACAGATCCGACGCCAGCCATTTCGACAGGCCCCGATCGGACGGCCACCGGAAAAAGGCCTGACCCGGCGGGCCACGATCTGATCCTGCGCCACTTGGAAAGCAACGACGGACGGAACCACGGGGTTCCCGGGTCGCCCGGGCACAGGACGACAACGCGCAGGTCTGCGTCACCAGCAACGGCGGAAGTCAAGCATTGGAACGTCTCTTTCAAGAGCGCGCGCGGCGGGTGCGCCCACACCACGTGGCCGCGTAGGTCGGCCTGGAAAGCGGAAAGTTCTGGAAATCGCCACTCGCGGGCGAAAGCCGTCCTGTCGAGTCCATCTGTGAGCATGTCCACCGCAAACTGAACGCCGCATCTTGATTCGACCTCTTGAAACAAGGCCTTGCGGAGAGCGGCGCCCCTGCACAGATCCTCGCGCCAGGAACGCGCGAAACCCAAGGACCGAGAACCCGCGTCTGCAATGACGTCGCTCTTGCCAGGGATGCGCAAGGCCAGCGCCCAACATTGAGCCGCCTGCTCGGCACTTTCGAAACGATGTGCCAAAGACTCGGGGGAAGGTATCCGCCCGTAGCGCACATTGGCGCAATGCACGGCAGCGGAATTGTCGAGTCTGAACAGAACTCGCCAACCCTTCAAGGAAGAAGACTCCCTGAGAAGGCGCTGGACTGCAACCCACAACTCCTTGTAATTAATTTCTAAGGAATTGGGCTGCGCCTCCCCGGTTGCAAAGTTTTCAGGCCGCGCCTCGACTACAACGCGGCTGTCCCAACACAGACGGTATGACCAGCCGTGCATTTTGGAAGCGTCGCACTCCACGACCCGGATTGCGCCTTCGCGAGCAAGGTTCGCCCAATCAGCGAACTCGGGGGATTTATGGCCCCACGTGCTGAGAGGCCCGCCGCCACAGTGCAAGGAACGCACTGGGGGCGCACCCAGGGCGGAGCAGATGTGCGCCAGGGCTGCGCGGCTGAGCTCCGATAGGGTCACCGGTGGGTCGGCCAGGGGGCTGGAACGCCACGCCGAATACACCCCCGACGCGTTAAAGTCTGCCCAAAGAGGGTGAAGCCGGCGACGCAACTGCGGCAGGAGCTCCGCGATGTGCGAGGCCAAACCTACTGCCGATGCTAGCTGTTTGCTGCGGAGTGCGCGGTGTTGGTCTGCCTCGAGAACGGCAGCGCACAACTCGCGACAGCGGTCAATTATATATATATATATATATATATATAACAAAAAATCACGCAAGTCGAGCACGAACAGCCAAGATCCCGCGGACATGCGGGCCACTGCCTGGTCTAGCGTGCCGTGCGCGACGTCGGCATTTGGCATGCACTCGTTGACTCCCCCTCGCCTAAGATCGACGATTGAACGCGCTTTGAAGCGCTCAGTTTCGTCGGCCTCGGCGTCCGCCCTGGGACGCGGCTTCAGGATTAAGCCGCACGGGTTGACGTTGAGGTGTTTGGGCGGAGGGGCGTCGACAGGGAAAACAGAAACCTTCCCGGTTTCAGCAAGGCGGTCCCAGTCGCGTTCGGCCCACGCGAGCTGGGACGTGACGGAGGGATGATTGCGCGCCTGCCTCGGAGCGACAGGTGACGCCCCGAGAGAATGCCCGTGCCGCCAGGAATGCAGCAGGGCGGGGTCCGCGCCATTCGCGGACAAAAAATCGAAGCGCAGGTGAAGGCCAGGGACGCCCCCCCATTCCTGTAGAGCGGAATTTCCATCTTGGACCTCAGCTAAGAGAGGGTCCATCGTCGGAAACTTGCTGCTTGAGCCAGCACTGCGAGGAAGTATGCGGGAGAGGTCTATAGGAGGGAGATCAAACGGAGGGCTGTAGCGTATGAAGGAAGAGGGGGAGAGGAGGGGCACGGATGGGAGCGAAGCGCGATTGTTTTCTTGGTACTATTTGTGCCGAGCCCCTTGCTCTTCCCACGGGGACCACCATGCGCGGGCGATGTGCGAAACAGAGCGTGCGCCGCAGGCGGATGGGTCCCTCAGGTGTGGGCGCCACCGGAATGTTTGCCACGAGCGCACGGCTTCTCCGGAGCGGGTGACACCAGCCTTTTGTCGACAAGGCTCGGAAGCCTCGCCCTCCTCTTCATCCCCCTCTCCTGAATGGGAGGGGGGGAGCGGGAAGGAGGGGGGGGAGGCAAGCTATGTATAAGTGTGTGTGAGTAGAGGGAGGGCGAGGATGCGACTTGGAGGGGGCCGACGGTCGCTCGTCGTCTCTGCCGGGGTATGGCGGACATGGCCGCCCTCGTGTATATAATGCCTGCCGTGCCCCTGATTGAAGCCCCGGTTGGGCAGGGGGGGGGAGCGAAGGGAAACATTATGAAAGCAAGAGAATGGGAAATGGATACATAATCGGCGGGAGGGGGAAGTGCAGGGGCACGAATGGGGCACCCAGGGCTGCCGACCCGGCTGCAACGGACTCGCACGAAGAAGTATTGGATGGGGTGAGATGTGGTGCAGCCAGGACCGCTGACCAGCCGCCTCGGACAGATGGATGATTTTGCAAAAGGGACGGCGAAGTGCCAAGACACGAATGGAACGGCACGAGCTGCCGAGAGGGTGCCACGGACACGCCCAATAGGATCTGGGGGTGTGAGGTGAGACGCGGTGCAGCCAGGATCGCTGACCAGATGCATCGCGGTGCGTAGCAGGCGGTAGGCAGTGAAACCGCCGAATACCTGATGGGAGAACTGGGCGCCGACCAGGTGCGTCGACCAGGAGCTTCAACAGAGAATGGAACAGCCAGGACCGCTGCCAGGAGAAGAGCCCGACGACCAAGGGCATCGACAGAAGCCGGCGGCAGCGCGGGGACGGCTAGACCCCGACCCTTGGAACAGGGCGCCTGCGCGCGAACCGAATCCAGCAAAACGCACGAGGAAACAAACGAGGAAGACGAACCAAGACCCGCGACCCCGCAAAAGCCCCTTTCCCCGAGTGCACAGCCCCCTAAGAAAGGACGCCTCCTCCTCCTCCTCCTCCTCCTCCTCCTCCTCCTCCTCGCCTCCTCGGCCCGAGACGGGGCTATTGACGGGGTTGTTATTCCTGGACGGGTCGGCCAAATACATGGGCCTCGATGGGCTCACTCGGGCTGGTTGGAGTATCGTATCGGTCGACAGGTTTGGGGAGTTGCTCTCGGCGGCCTATGGTCCAGTTCCTCTGAGCGCGGCCCCGCAGCAAACTAGTAAAGATGGAGAAGACTATGCTGTATATATGCTTACGCAAGTTGGTCTTCCCCCGTTTCAATGCTATATAGATTGCCAGAGCACTCTGGATTCGCTGTCTCGGGGCCCTGGGTTAGGGCCCTCTACAGGAGGATGGAAAAAAAGACCACATCTTCATCCACACATGGGTGGTGGGGGGGGGGGGGGGGGGGGCGGAACGCGGAGATGAGGGGCGTGGGGGGGGGGGGGGGATCTAGCTCTCCCCAGGCGGGAGGTATTGGGGTGGGGGGGGTGTGGTGCAAGGGGACGGGCTCTAGGCACCACCAAACAAAAACCGCCCCAACACACAGGTCTAAATTATACACAACGAGAACCAACGCGCCGAAAGCATCTGGAGGGTGGGGAGGGATACAAGGGATTGTTTGGGAAAGACGGGCCAATGGGCTCGCAGATAAGTTCGCCAAACTAGTAGCCGAGTGTCACGGGGTCAGCGACGAAGAGGCCAGCCTGTACAGAGGCCTCAGGTGCCTCGCCCGCGAGGCCTGCAGGTGGGCTGGATCGGTGGAGGTACTGATGTCCAACGGGCCCCGTGACACTACAGGCCTAGTGCCCAGGTCGACAGGCAGCGATGGCCAGGGGCAGCACTCACAAGAGGTTGATGCCCTCGGCCAGGCCCTGGGCGACGATCAAAGGGAGGTGGGAGGTTCTTCGGACTTGGGGGAGGAGTGGCGTTCATTCTCTCGGCAAGTGTTTCGGGCCAACGGCCATGCTTTTTTGGCCAGCCCTGTCATTGAACCTCCTGGAAACCCCAGGGGTAGGATCCAATTTTGTTGTCGGTGCGGATCGTTTTTCTCTGGGGCTCCCAATGCTGGAGCTAAAGGCCTGTGCAGGCCCAAATTCACGACGGGTGGAATTAATGACCAGCTGAGAAGGACTCGGCAGGGCAAGTTTCCCTCGTACAAGAAGGACCTGAAGAATTTGACTCTGGGGGCTCATGTGAGCCTGAGCCTCGCCGAGCAGAGGGTCTTGGCTCAGTCGCTGGAAGAGGATGGCCA